>CP139508.1:24704863-24873535 GCA_021014915.2 Artemisia tridentata subsp. tridentata | reverse complement strand
TGACTGATGATATGGAATTTTTGCTTTTTTATGATGTTCTAATTAAATAATGAGAAACAAATTCTCAAAATAAAATTAAGGTTAACGAATTATATTAAAAACGCGTTACGGGAATTTATAAAAACGCGATTAAAAAGTGAAATCTATAAAATTAAACCCTAAAAGTGTAAAATTATTTTTCTTATATCCTAAATAATAAAAGAAAATTTTAGAAAAAAGATTTATATTTTTCTGACTTTTATATTTTTTATTATGAATTAAAAACTAAATTACTCTAATTAAATGATTAAAAATACTAAACCTAATGAGAAAAATCTGAAACTTTTTCTAAAAATACTTTATGTTAAAACAGTTCTAGGAAAAATAAAGACAAGGACCCAGCTTATTCTAATAAGCTGTAAATAAGCTAATTAATTCGTATAAGCTTTAAAATGAAAAAGGGTTTAAATAATAATGGGTGTAGGGATTAACCAGAACAAGACCCTAGGGCAGTTGGTTAAGTGTGTGTTTGTTTATCTGAGAGACCAGGGTTCGAATCCCACCCCTGACCTTTTTTTGCTTTTATTTTCTTTTTGTGATTTTATTGTTGAAACAGATTAAGCACAAGTTAATAAGCAAATTTGATAACTACCACTTTTTATGAAAATTACTAATAAGCTCAGAAATCAGCTATGATTGCTGATCAGTGGGCAAAAATGGAAATAAGCCCAAGGATTGGCCAAATTACTGATAAGCTATGCAATAAGCTAAAAGCAAAGATGAAATAAGCAAAACAACAAATAATAAGCTAAGATGAACACTGATTAAGCACTAGAAATCAAGAACAAGCACTGATTAATCACAAATTAAGCACAAAGGTTGCTGTTTGCACAGGGCACTTTTTTGGATTTCTAGGAAATTTCAAGCTTATATTTAAGCACTTAAATGATTACTAATCTCCAAAAAGCCTGATGATTCTTAAACTTCACCTACTGAGGATTACTTAAAACAAAAAATCAGGCCAATGGAAGCTTATTTGTGGCTTAAAAAGAAGCTGAGAAGGTGACTAGTTTGGCCAAGTGTGTACTGATGATGCAGTATATGCTTGGCTGAACAATCCACTTTTGAGCTTGTTTTAAAGCTCAATTAAGCTTGAAGAAAGGGATGAATTTTGGTAATAAGCAAAGAGCAGATACCAAACTACTGAGAAACCAGAATTTAAGCTTAAAAATAACACAAATAAGCACAAGAACTTGATTTGAAAAAGAGTGCAGACCTGCACTAAGGTCTGTGATATGCAGAGTTGTGCAGAAGGCACAAACCCAATAGAGGCTTAACTAGGCTTTAAGATTATGACTATATGGATCAAAAGGGACTCAGAAAAGCCAGAGTTGAAGTCCAAAAGGGCTTGTAGCTTAATATGGCTTATTTGGTCTGCTTATGGTCTGAAATTACCACAGACTACTCAAAACAATTTTTTCTATTGAAATGGCTAAACAGAACCTAGAAACAACTTATATAGGACAATTTAAGCTAGATTAAATTTGGACTTATTGCAAATGAACAGTAACAAGCTAGTTTGAACCTGGAAATGAATTTAAACCAAACAGCCCTTTATAAGGTCTGTCTTGACTTTAATTAGCACAGGTCTATTTTAAGCTATGATATGAATTCTAAGATTACTAATAAGTGTAATAAGCTATAAATAATGACTTTGAACTGAAAATTAAGTAGTTTAATAAGCTAGCTTATTTTTGGCTTTTTAGAGATTTTTAAGCAAAATAAAGAGAAAGCTTAAATTAAACTGATATTACAGATGAAATATAATTATAAACTAATAATAAGCATAAAATTATAATAATAAGCTATTTTTAAGCTATTGAACAGTGAACTAAGAAATTATGCAAAATTATAGAAATTGCTTACAACTGACTTGGTTTAAGGACAATGAACTAAATGATCAGAACTTTCCTAGCTTATCAACCACAAGCTAGAAACCCTATTAAAGCCTTCCTGAATAGCTTATACTCCCAGAACAGCTTATTGTGAGCTTATGTTGACTTTCTTCATCATTTCTTGAATTTCTTGAATTGAGACTGTGAGACTTATCACAAGCTCATTATAAGCTATGTAGAGCTTAAATGAGCTTATATAAACAGGTAACAAGCTTTTACAAACACCAAAATACTTAATTCGAATTAACAAAAACTTGGATTTCTATTATAACTGAAATTTAATACAAGATTGCTTGAACTTAGAACAATATGACTGAAAGTAACTTGAATTAACAACTGGAACTTGAAATTACAAAAATTGAAATGACTGAAAATAAAATACGATTAAGATAAATTAACTACTTGCCTTTTTAGGCTTACAAAGAGTTCTATATATGCTAAAATAAAGTGGGATGTGTCTCTTATCTTCCTCTGATCATCTCTGCACCTTTGGATTGGATTCTCATGATCTCATCCATTGAAATGGATTTTGGCGCCAAAAAGGAGATAGCGGAAAAATCCACTATCTCTGATAATCTTGAAAATTGGGGAAGAAGCATTAATTGCTTTTGGTTTGTGAGGTGTGGTGGTATTGCAGGGATAATAGGTGAGGTGGCTATGGTGGTTTTGGTTTGGCGGTAAACGGTTTTGAGGAAGAAAGGTTTGACCGAAGTCAAACCTTTTGTTTAACTAAAAAGGTCGGGTTGGGTTATTGGTGTGGGCTGGGTATGGTTTATGTTGGGCTTGGGTAATGTTTAAGTGTGGGTTGGGTTATTTAAGTTTGTAACTGGGTTTAGTAATTAGGATTTACTTTGGATTTGGATTTAATTTTGAGGGACCAAAGTTGTAATATCCTGAAAATCCAAGGACCATAACTGCCAAAAATCAAAACTATTTCCAGGGACCATTTGTGAATTTCCATTTTTTTTAATGCCCAGGGACTATTTTTGCCATTTATGAAACTTTGCTCAATTTTCAATTGTTTCCAATTCTTTTGCACATGAAACAGATAAAAACAAAATCCAAGGATATTTTCTGTATTTTGAAGCATTTCTGAGTGTTTTTAAATGTTTTTGCAGTTCAGATGGGACAAAAATGATGAGTATTTACACACTCATCAAGGATATCACTTATGATATCCATGATATCACTTGTGATATCCAGGATATCGCAAGTGATATTCTGAATTTCACAAAATATCACTTGTGATATTCAAAAGCGTATGAAAACGGCCGAAAACATTTAAAAACAGACGAAAATGTATAAAAACGTAAGAAAACGGACGAATATGTAGGAAAACGGACGAAAACGTCTGAAAACGGACAAAAATGTATAAAAACGACAAAAACGTATGAAAACAGACGAAAATGTAAGAAAACGTATGAAAACAGACGAAAATATATGAAAACGGACGAAAATGTATAAAAACGGACGAAAACGTAAGAAAACGGACGAATATGTAGGGAAACGTCTGAAAACGAACAAAAATGTATAAAAACGGACAAAAACGTATGAAAACGTATGAAAACGGACGAAAACGTAAGAAAACAGACGAAAACGTAAGAAAACGGACGAATATGTATGAAAACGGACGAAAACGTATGAAAACGGGCGAAAACTTAAGAAAACAGACGAAAACGTAAAAAAACGGACGAATATATATGAAAACGAAAAAAACGTGAACTAAAAAAAAAAAAAAAAAAAAAAAAACGTGAATTCAAAAAAATACACAAAAATGAATAAATAAGAAAGACAAAATGACAAGAAAAAAAACATGGGCTTATGTTGAAACATTAAATATTAGGTTAATCCCCACCATTAGATCAAACTAGATGAATGATCCCTTCGGTTTGCAACAAAAAATTAGTCTCTAAAATAACTCACCTCCTATAAATTTTGATTTACATGCACTAAAACACATAAACCCTAAACGACTAAACTACAAAACCATAAAACCCACAAACCTTAATTTGTGTCTCAGTTTGCTTGAATCGTAAGTATTAATTTGGTACATTGTTTACATTATAATCATTTATCTATGGAAAATTAAACATGACACATACAATTCATCAAATATGCTTCTAAAATCATTGTATGCTATATTATTGCTAGGTTGTGTACCTGTACACCTATATATATACATATATCTAATCATAGTTGTTAATTAAAGATTTTTTGGTATGTGAAAGTGTTGCTACGATATGATGTTGGATTATATGTTTGTTTATCTTCGGATGTTTTTTGCGATCGTTTGACACTTTTTGCTTTCTTTACATGTCGTAGCTCGAGTGACGAGTGACATGGCATCAAAAGACTATTAAGATATGTCGGATTTCATACCTTTTGAGCTACAAGTGGAAATATTGAAAAGCCTTCCGGTCAAACCAGTGATTCGATTCAGATCAGTCTCGAAAGAATGGAAGCATATGATTGATAGCTCTGAATTTGTCACCGGGTACAATGTCTCACAGCAACATTTCTTTGTTAGTTACGTTGTTCTAGATGATCGTAAGCTAAATTTTGTTTCCATTATGGATGATGATGCTTTCCCACAACACAAGTTTTCCATAAGTTCCCCATGGTCAGTTAAACTATTCGGCAGTACTCAAACAATGGTCGGTAGCTCTCAAGGCCTATTTTGCTTATATGATTCTAGATCAAAAGTTGCTACTATATGGAATCACAGTATAAGAAAATCAGTTGATATTAGTGTTCCTAGTATTCATCTGCCTAATATGATATATAAGTGGCTTAGTAGTCTTGTTTTTGGTTTTGATTTTGGGGCTTGTCCCATCACTGGTGACCCTAAGCTTATTAAGATCACATATCTTAAGTGTATCTTTGACAAAAACGGTAAAAGTATAAGTGACTTTTCATGGCAGGTTGAGGTTTTTAAATTAAGCACAAGGGAATGGACAAGCGTATGTATCAATTGGTCTAGTGATCACATTTTTATGCCGGGTCAGGTAGATATAGTTGGGCATATATTTATTGGGATGCGCATAAATCTGCATATATAGAGATCGTCTCATATGATATAACAAATGAAGTATTTACTGAAATAAGCATCCCTGATATTTTTAAAGGTGACATGTTCATTTCTATATATATCAAAACTAAGGAACACTCTTGCTGTCCTTCGATCTGACATAAGTGGCTTTAGTGTATGGAAGATGGAGAATGGTGATCACAAATTATTTACAAAGTTATTTACTGTTAAAATATTTTTTATGCAACAATATTCAGTTTGGTTGGATTTAGTAAGAGTGGCGAACCTATATTTGCAAGGGGAAACGGTGATAAAAAAGATGCACTTGTCGTTTATGAACTGAGGTCAAAGCATTTGAGTTATATGGGGAAAGAATATGATTTCTCTGTGAGGTACTACATGGAATCACTACTTTTACATGATCAGTTAGATTGTGACATGGTATCGAGATTGAAGAAGCTAATTGACAAGCTTGAGCCCGCTCCAATTTATAATATCTTCTCTTTAGGAGTTTGCTCTCCACCAACCGATGAGGGACAAACTGTTTGCTCTGATGGTACTGCCTAAAATGGCTCATTATAGTTGGTCGCCATCAAGATCATGGGTCATTTTAATTTGCTAAGTTAGGACTTACGCTGCAACTCGTATGATTGACTCACATGCTTTACTTGTATAATGTGTGCTTAGTTTGCCATATAGAAATTGTGCCCCTGTTCACAACATATATGCACAACAAATATAGTTGTAGGTAGATGTTATTATTCCAATTTTAGCATCCTTCTGTTTCACAGTTTGGTGGATATAGTATGAATGTATTAACAAAGTATAAAGTGACTATCAATCCATTTACACTTCACTCGGTGGAGATGGTTAAGCTTGAACTTTGTTGATCTTTAACTTTATGTTAGCATGCTTTTGCTTTGTGCCCAGAAGATTAATTTGCGCATATTGGTACTGTGAGCAAGCAATGAATGGTTGGAACTTCTCATGAAATACAACATGCATGATCATATTCTTAATTAAATGATCAAGGGTTAAAAATCTAGATGATAAAAGACTCCTTGTAAATTTTGTATATTTGCAGTAGTGTTGCAAGCATGTGTGAGTTTGCAAGGAAACCAAGTAATGCTTTTGGTTGCTCGTCAATCGTCATGTTGTACGGAATGCCATGACTCTCTTACAAGGTTCAGAAGGGAAGAATTTCGAAAGATGCAAGGTTATTGTACTTTGTTCAAGGGTACATCTGCCGTAAGATGCAAGGTTATTGTACTTTGTTAGAGGAGTGCCTTTGTGATGTCAGCTACCTTACCATTGTAAGAGAGGTGAAGAATGCAGATTTGAAGTGTACCAAAAGAAACATTAAAGCTTCTATAGACAAGTATAGAAACCTGCTCCTAATTAGCTTTTAGTAGGTAAAAGCTTTTGGGAGTAACAACAAGAAGGTTTTTATACTAACTTATTACTATAGTTTACAAATATGATGATGCAATCTTGGATGACACGGTGTTATACCACATAAAATGCTTACATCTTATCTTCTAAAACTGCATCATGACATTCAAAACTATAAAAATATGTTTCACTTTTACTATGAAAGCACTACCAGGAAGGTGGTTTTATAGCATCTCCTCCTTAGCAGCCGCATTGTGCAAAGTGACAAAACAGGAGAAAGCATGCATTGAAAATCAACACGTGTTTATTCCTTTCGCGTTTGATACATTTGGTTTCCTTGCACCTGAGGCGGTGGAGCTACTCAACAGAGTCCAATGAGTTATGAACAGTAATGTTATAACACATAGATCCACGAATGTAGTTTTCAAAAGAGTTAGCTTTGCAATCCAAAAAGGGCTAGCGGCGCAGCTTGTTGCTCGTTTGGCTTCAACCATTATGTAAATTCTATTTTGATGAAATATAAAATTTATTTGTTGTAGTAGTTTTCATCCAGTATTCCAGTTTACTCCTACTGGATTAATTAGTTGGTTAGGAAATGTATCTATAAATTGAATATGATATAAGATCATTTGAGGACAAAACATTTCTTAGATACAAAAGGACAAATCCCAACCTACCATTCATTTTGATCTAAAGGTTGAGATTAAACTTATCATTTACACTATAGGGGTATTTTTGTCCATATATAAACTATATTTTTCGTAATAACTCATTCAAAACACACACAAAACTGCGTGTTTTTTACCTCCCCCTCTTTCCTCTCCATTATAGCAATTTCCTTCATCCCTAATTTTTTTCCGTCAATTCATTAATCGATCATCTAATTACGCTAACATCAAGTTGTTGTGCATCACGTATTTTCTTCTCATCTGTTGATCGATCAAGTTGATCGATCATCTAATTTAGTTACTTATAGTGATGCATTCGAGATCCAGGTCAGATTCAATGTATTTGAAAAACAAATCCGTCACCGGAGGAGTTGACCGGAGATCCGATCGTTGGAGGAGGTGATAGTATTTCTGTTACCATTCGGTTTAGGCCGTTAAGGCAGTTTAATTAGTTAAAATTGAATGAATTTGTGTTATGTTAGGGTTTCGTTATAATGTGATTATGTTTAACTAAATTGAATGAATTAGCATTGTTCGGAGGTTTTTGTGTTTATATGCGTAATCTGAAGCTTATTTGTTCATTATTGTGTAAATTTGCGTTAACTGTCATTGTAAACTGTTAATTTTGTGTAATTTGATGTATACTCATTTGTTAATTGTGTATTTAGCGTTAATATTCGGTTTAAACAGTTAATTTGTGTATACTGATGCTTAATCGATCATTAAGTGTGTAATTAGAATTACGCTCATTTGTTGCAAGTATAAGCTGAAATGTATCTGTATTGGTTGTAATTACCATTGATAAGTTGAAGTTCTAGGTCCTTGAGGCTTTGAAAGAGAGAAGACTGTGATAGACTAATGTTAAACACTTAGACCTATGCTGTGAATGAATTGGGGATTGTTTGACTTGGACAAGTCTTGACCTTTCTGTATTGCTATGGATTGACGATAGCTGTCGAAAGTGTTAGATTTCACAAAATGTCAGGGAACAATGTAGCAAGTTAAATATCTTATAATTATAGAGGAAATATGAACGTATCTTGAAAGGCGAAGTAGAATCTTTATGTTATTGGTACATTATTACAATGGTGAGGTCGAACATGGAAATCTGATCTGGTTAAGAAGATCAAAACAAGATAGAAGGAGAACTGTAATTATTGCTTTTAACTGATCTAATTTAATGATGGGACACAATAGGCTATTTGGTGAAGAAGCAAAGAGTTATTGATTTGCTAATAGGATAAACTTGCTTTTTTTTTTTTTTTTGCTTGGTAATGATGATAGATATAATTGTTTTATTGTTTATTCCATGATAGTTTGACCTACAAGTATTCGTTTTATTAATTACTAAATATGGCAATAGCTGTAGAAGAGTATTAACTACTGTGGAAGATGGTAATTTATTGTTCTTTTAATAGATAAGAATGACGAAAACATATAATATGCAGTTTTCTTTTTAAAGAACTGTTATGAAATTATTGCAATGCTAAGGTCAAACAAGTATGCTAAGGAGAGAAATAACTCATACTATCTACTGATCTTATTTGATGGTGGCACATGACAAAGTACAGCTGTTGTATAGTGGAACCACATTATTTATTTGTCTCCAGCGCCTTTATGTTTTGTATGTTAGTGCATGCTTATTTAGTGTATAATTAAGATGACATATCATGTCTTGCTGTTTCCTGATGTCCTTCATCTGATAATATTAATTTTAACATGTTGAGTGAGGCCAAGGATTTAAAAACTGATCTATGCTATTATTATTGGATTGTCGTAATGATATTCCAGTGATTACTCAAAATCCTTTTGTGTCCATTTTTAAGGTGATGCCCTAGAAGACCACAAAGAGACATGAACTATATGATTAGCTCTATCTTAAGCTTTGACTATACATAGAAACCAGCATTGATTTTAAAATCTCTATGGGTGGTCAATTTAGGAATTTCTTAGAGTAACATTGATGGATGCGTGCTGTTTGGATTTGAATAACACTACATCTCTTTTTGGATGGGAATAATACTATAATGCAGAAAATTGATGTCCAAAGGTTGTAGTTGGTTGTTGTGAAACCAGTGTTCCAACTTTTTTCTTCTATAGGCACTCACAGATGATGTGATGAACTGGTGATATTAACTTTAGTAGATAAGATTATCCTATTAGTTTTTTCTATTGACTATGACATCCCTTTTTTATTTAATATCAACCGTCTGATTCGGCTTCTGTTTCTGGATCTGCTTTGGGTTCTTCAATGCAGAATTATGCTAATGCGAGTGTGTTTCAGTCGGTGAATTATGCTAGCTTGATTTCAGATCACATACTTTTTAGACAGTAAATAACATTCTAATCATTTGGATTAGACAATTCTATTCCATTGAATTTATGCTAGCTTAATGAAACTATGCATTTTCTTCATTTAAGACTTTGTAGTATGGTATCTTTCATATTTTGGCTAAAGTTAATGTAGAAACGTGGGTGTGGGGGGGGGGGGGGTGTGTGAACGCTAAATACACAATTAACGAATGATTCAACAGTCAACACGTAGAAATTAGCTGTTTTATTAGCGTGTAGTGTTTTAGGTTTAGGATCCCACAATATTGCTTGAAGTAGGGCTAGCACATAATTATTTTCTTTTATTAGCAGGTTGGTGAACTTATCTGGTTTCCCGCATTTTCTGCTCTATTATGTTTTTTTTAACTCGATATATGGTTTAAACGCTCCTTCTTGTTGACATGTAGATGGTGACAAGGCTAAAGACAGTGAAGAATCGTTGTCTGAAGCTATTACCAGCAGCAGCAGTGGTATTGCTTATTTTCTTAACAAAAGATTCAAGATTTGCAAAAGAAATGGAATGATAATTGTTTGCGATTTTATCCGAATTATAATCAGTCTCCGAGATTGGATAGAGTTGTACCGATGGCGATGTCTGTACCTTTGACCGGAGGCTATAAACTGAATATGTTATGTAATATTTTTATTAAAATATTAAGAATTTGATAAGCTATTTTCATGTTGCTTATTGTGTAGACTTTTAAGTTTATTTTTTTTTTGCTAAATACTTGTTGTTACCTACTTACATTATGAGGTATCACCTGTGATACAAAATAATTTATTATGTATCACCAGTGATACAAAATAACTTATTAGGTATAACCTGTGAATGTGATACAAAATAACATATTATGTATCACCTGTGATAGTTAGACTGTAGTTAGCTACTTGTTTTTGTAGATACAAAATATGAGGTATCACCTGTGATACATACAAAATCATAGGTGATACAAAATAACATATTAGGTATCACCTATGATACAAAATAAGTAATTAAAGCACAAATAAGCAAAAACGCAAATTAAACTGAAAAACGAGTTCTTACGGGAATTAAACGAGCCTAAGAAAACCTAAAAATAAAAAATTACCCCTAGATGTGTAAATTTGTTTTTTATTTTATTTTTAATGAATTAAAAACAGTTTTGGACTAAGAATAATATTAAAAATACTAAATTAATGATTTAAGTGCTTAAAAGCAATCTTAACAACATAACAACTTATTTTGTATCAACTGTGATACAAAATAACATATCCTATTTTGTATCACAGGTGATACCTAATATCTCATTTTGTGTCACGGGTGATACCTAATATTTGGTATGTATCACAGGTGATACCTAATATTTTATTTTGTATCACATGTGATACCTAATAAGTTATTTTGTATCACAAGTGATACCTAATATGTTAACTGTTTGTTTATTTTGCCTTTTCCACCTTAATTCTCAAGTTATAAAAATCTTGTTTTCACAAAAGTTGTTCATTTTTAGCTTATTAATAAGTTTCATGAAAAAAAATTGCAAAAACAAAAATTGGGAAGTTGGGAAGCCCAGAGTGAGCCTAGGCTCGAACCCCAGACCTCTACCATCCTCAACCAGTTTAACTCACCACAACCATCTCTGCCCCTGGGTCTTTTTGTTCGTTTTCATTCATATTCTTTGATATTCAGAATATCACAAGTGATATTCTAAATATCACAAGTGATTTTCTGAATATCACATGTGATATTCTGTGATTTTTTTAATATCACAAGTGATATTATGTGATATTCAGAATATCACAAGTGATATTATCACAAGCGATATCCTGAATATCACAAGTGATACAAAATAACTTATTAGGTATCACCTGTGATACAAAATAATTTATCAGGTATCATCTGTGATACAAAATAACTTATTACATATCACTTGTGATACATACAAAATCACGCATTGGTTAGTACTGCTAGTTGGTTTTAATGTTGTTCAATGGAGCTTAGTACTGGTGGTTATCTTTGTTAGTGCTGCCACTTACATGATTTTCTAAATATCACATGTGATATTATGTGATTTTCAGAATATCACAAGTGATATTCTATGATATTCAGAATATCACAAGTGATATTCTGAGTATCACATGTGATATTTTGTGATATTCAGAATATCACTTGTGATATTCTGATATTCTGAATATCACTTGTTATTTTCTTATGCTTTCGTCCGTTTTCATACGTATTAGTGCGTTTTCTTACGTTTTCGTCTGTTTTCTTATGTTTTCGTCCATTTTTATACGTTTTTGAATATCACAACTAATATTCGGAATATCACTTGTGATATTCTGAATATCACTGGTGATATTCAGGAACGTGTGAAAACTGGCAAAAATATTTAAAAACGGACGAAAACAGAAGAAAATGGACAAATATGCATGAAAACGAATGAAAACTTATGAAAGTTCCCCCAAGGCGACCACAACCTATAAAACATTGAAAATTGAATATCAAAATATCCAGAAAATATATCTTGCAAACTAAAAAACTTTTTGAGAGATGCATCCATTCCTAAATACGTTATAAGATATGCACAAGATAGAGGTGGCAAAATGAGTGAGCCAGCACAGTTGGGTGCAGGTTCAAATCAGTAGTTGTTCTAATACGACTCAAATCAGCGTGGGTTGACCCAATCACCCAAAACACTTTTTGTCCAAATTACTAAGCTTTTATAGACACTTGCTATGAGTTAGTCAGAATAGATTGATAGTCATACTCATGAGTCCTGTTATGTTGGGAAACTACAGTCTAACTATCACAGGTGATACCTAATATGTTATTTTGTATCACAGGTGATACCCAATAACTTAATAGGTATCACCTGTGATACAAAATAACTTCATAGGTATCACCTGTGATACATACAAAATCAAACATTGGTTAGTACTGCTAGTTGGTTTTAATAAAAAACCGGCCCACTTAAAATAATCTTCCATCCAGCCACGGGGCTCTGCGTGCAACGAGAATCATTTTTCACGGGGCTGAGAGATGGGATTACACTCCGAAAAATACATTAACTATAAAGGGTAGTCTACAAACAGATGGAGTAGGGAAAAGGCAAAAGTAGGCTTAACATGCACAGATACTACATCAAAATGGGAAGCTATGTCAGCGTCTAAATTGCATCTTTCATCCAAGGCCAATAATGGAACAGTTGTGTGTTTGTACATAGACTTTAGCTAATGAAAATATGGATGGTTTGAAGTCATCAATGGGACGACAAGCTCAGGTTTAGCAAGCCTAAAATTTTATTAGAGGTGGCAAAATGAACAGGCTATCAATGGGTCAAAACAAGACGGGCCAGTTTGGCTCGACTTTCCCCGAATAAATGAATAATTTATGTTTCAAATATAATAACATCTAGCTTTCAGCCTTTCATTAATAAAATGATCTATAGAAGCTTTTGACCCGTTAGACCCAATACCTTTAAGCTATTATTTACTTTACGAGTCTGACCCATTATACCTAAAACGTATAACTTACTCGGGTCAACACATTCATAAGCACATTGTTCCAAATCGCACCTGTAATCATTATGGAAAGGCCGAATGCCCGTGATATAAACTACGGAATTGAACAATCTTAACACGAATTGATGGCAAACAACTGGATTTCAATGTCATTAAAATGCGATAGTTGAAAAGTCAAGCAACTGATTCTAAAATACAAGAGCACATAACATGCAAAGTACACCTTGAAAAACAACATACTTATTCCTCCTTGGCATCTCCTCCCACTTCAACTACGTCAACGAGCTCCCTCAGCGGTGTAATTTTTGTAGACAGGACCTCTGTAAATGCAGCAGATTAGTAACATCAGAATCACATGCATGAAATATAGATTTCTTTTTTTTTTTAAACAATAAATAGTTAATGGAAATACTAACCAGTCTTTTCGTAAAAGGTATAGCCTTTTGTACTGATGTAAGTGCGAGGATTCGGAATCAAATGATTCCTCAAGTATTCCGTCTTACCCTGCAAATAGAGTTATTATCATTATAAAAATATATTTCGGATACCATGGAATCAACAACTGGTTAGAGCCGCTAATGAGAAAAAGAAACAAACCTTTTCGATAACACACACGTCAACGTTACTTCCAGATCCCATGTCATTAAATATGCCAGAGCAGATCGCCTTGGTTACCAAGTCAATTCCCTCATCCTTCTGTATTAAAAAAAAAAAATTACACACATATACACGTTTCACTAAACCAAAAAGGGTAGGAGTAATAAATAAAAAAAAGTTATATGTGGTAACTCACTGTTAGTCCTTGACGATACTCTGATTCAAGGATAGCCATTGCGGCAAGAGATCCAGAACCTATGGTGGCAAATGGAAGTGTGTCGGTTGATCCATCGGGGTAGATAGTATGTAGATGTAGGCCTGTCACATCAATTCCACCAAGTACCAAAGCAGCAGATACATGACCTTGGTAACGGGAAAGATGAGACTTCAATAGTGTAAGTGCTGTTACAATCCTGTATTCTCGACCAGTATGATATCTGTCAAGCTTCACCTCAGAGCTGATGTTGTCTGTAACAGCTTCTGTATCAGCAGCAGTTCCAGCTCCACAGTAGTAGATATTTGGTGCAATAGGATGGATTTTCTGACAGTTCTTGTCGGCAACAATGGGTCCCTCTGTGGCTCTGGTATCTGCCGCAAGAATGACACCATCCTGAAGATGTAATTAAGATAATTAGAGCTAGTTCGACACGGGAGAAACTATAGTAACAAAAGATCTAATCTGGCTCATACTATAACACATGAAACAAACAAATAACGATTGAGAAAAGTATAGTACTTTATAGATCAAGCCAGTGGTAGTAGTTCCAGTTTTGCGATAAGGATCACATTGTACCCACAAACCTCTATACCTACTGCTTTCGCTTAGAGCCCCACAAACACATTCAACACATTCTCTTTTCACTCTTTTGATTTTAGGTGTATTTTCCCCGATCATTTGCATCATCTTGTTGCCATCATCCGACTTCCTGTGTGCAAACACACAAGCAAGAAGCTCAATTTTTTTCCCCAAACCTATCTCATCTGTGGTTAAAACATGCAAGATTAGAAATTAGACACCTTAATCATGTTTGGGAGTATCCTAAAGCTGCCCGCTTCTGATATGGTCTTAACTCAGGAAGTAAGTCAGGCATGTCATCAATTAGCATCTGCTTATCCCTGAAATCACAAGTACGACAAATTTATAGCATATCCCAAAAAAATGAACATATAAATACGTATATGTATATATCTACGTTGTCCATACTCACTTTGAGGGTTTTATTGCTTCATAGAAACCAGAAACGTCAAACCTAGGTCGTTTCCTACAATCAGGTGATTCTTCGTCCTTTTCTAATCCAATTTCAATGTCTTTAGGCAAATTATATCCATATCTAGCCTCTGATGTCGTTACTTCAGGACGTAGCCAAGCCATGACGTTCATCATACTTTTTTTCCATAACGACCTCCTATTCACAAAAAGTGACTCACATGCCTCAAAGGCACTCTTATGTATCTCTACTCTTAATCTGATAGATGACAAGCTCCCTGCCAAAGTTAACCCTGTAACAGGCCTCAAAGTCAAATACTTCATATTAACCAAATGAACAAGCCATGAAACACCTTCATTAGGCCCATCAAAGTTCCCAGTTACCATCACATGTGCATCTATGTCCAACGACTCTTGCTTCTCGATGAACTCCAAATAAATATCATTAGCAGGTAAAACAGGCCAATGACCTAGTTTTATTCGGCCAATGTGATACCACATGTGATATTACATGTGATATCACCGGTGACATCACAATATCACAGGTGATATGTGATATCACATGTGATATCACATGTGATATGTGATATCACATGTGAAATGACTCACATGGCTAGTTAGCTAAATGTGATATCACGATATCACATGTAGTGCATCAAAGATAAATATAACACACTGAAAAACAAAACACAGAATTCAAAGAGCAATGTTTTACCTTGCGGGAAAGAAAGTGATCATACATAGTTAATAGTCCCAATCTATAAACCGGCTCCGTTGCATAAATAGGAGCAGTAAGTCCAAACTGTTTCATGGCATAAGGTAAAGCCCCAAGATGCAACGTATCTGAATGTGACAACAACACATCATCTATCGTAGAAGCAACCCTGCAAAAAAAATCAACATTATTTATATAAAAACACAACATCTCATAATATCTGCATTTTAGTCGCATTAAGATGTGGATGTTGAAAGTGATTATGTAACGGCAAATTGTCAGAAAAAAATAACCAAGCGTAAACAAAACATGTTGTCGAGTTTTGCAAAGAATTTAACTGCCTAGAAAATCAATAGTAACATATGGCCTATATAAGTAACAATTTTCTACCAATGATTTGAAATTGATTATATAGCGCCTCTAACCAATCAAAAAACCAATCATACGCAAGTCCTAATTCTAGAAACTTATTATTGCAAAGGTTGTGTTTGGTTTAACAATACCACCTTGTATCACAGGTGATATGTGATATCACATGGTGATATCACAGGTGATATGTGATTATAACCTAATTTAATTCAATGTTATCCTTAATCTGATCATGCAGAGATACCCACTGCATATTCAAGTTGGTAACAACTTGATGTGATGATGTTTTCAGTTAAGTCTGCTAAATGAAATTTCCAGCCTCTTGCACACACCATGTTATCCATGATATCCAGTAAGAATTATAAAAAGGTACACAATAAAAAAGGTTGATGAAGTCACCAGAGAACAGTATATATAAGCTGCAGATACATGAACCCATTAGTTCAAAATCTGCAAGCATGTAAACTAAAAATTGTTCCATCACATGTAATTTCTCTTGAGGATGCTAAACATGAAATTTGAGATTTTAACAGCAGTTGACATATGGGTAGCGTCTTTATTTACTCACTTTCATCAAATGAACCATTAATGTTACACAAGTAGAATACGCAGCTAGATTAAACAAGTGGTATATACTTGCCTATAAGAAGACAGAAGATCACAAGCACTTTTGATCATCTATTTATTCTAATTATGTTTTAAATCTAGTCAAGGTTTCCATGATACAAATAATTAACTATAAATAATGTCACGATATACTACTGCAGAATATGAGTAATGTTTCACACAGTGATTAAAAACCTAATCTTTTTGTATCACATGTCTCATAAAGTTTTTGTATCAGGTTAAAATGTATGATATTTTAACCTTTTGTAGTATATCACATTTTGAATATCACCTGTGATTTTTTTATCTACTAAGTTATTCGGTATGATATTTTGTATCACGATATACTACAAAATAACAATCATTAAGTCCTATCCATGTGATATACTACATATATGATATTTCCAATTCTACATATGTATCTAAAGATATTTCCAATTAACTTATTACACAAAATATCTAATAAGTTATACATTAAAATCATATACAAAAACACATATGATATACTCACACAAAATGTGTTTTGTATCACAGGTGATACTTTAGATACATAATATGTTATTTTGTATCACAGGTGATACAACATTTGAAGCATCTAGTTCGATATAAAAACAAAGCCGAATGCGTCTTCTGCGGCTAAGCCGCCTTCAATAAATGCTTCTAATATGTCTTTTTATTTCAATATCTTCATCTCAACTAATTCTACACGTTCCAAGAATAGCAATAAATGCTTCTAATATGAGAATCAAGTAATCAACTAATTCTACAATTTCAGTAACTACAATTCATCTAAAACGGAATTTAACAACATGAATCGTAAAATGTATGAGAAAATCCGTTTATATAGTAATAAAATCACTACTAGCAAATCGAGACTCAAAAGTCAAATTATAACAAGAACAGATACATTCAATAGGATTACCGCGATGACGAATTCGTTAGTACGTATCAGGACAGTTGAAGGTGGAGATCTGGTGAATGAGACGATAAGCCGCAAAAATGGAGATGATGACGTGGCGAGTTTTGTTGATGGATGATGAACGGAAATATTGATCCGTCGGAATAGTGATTGGGATCACCGGTGTGTGTTGTGTGTGTTTGGTAAGGGTGAATAATGAGAGAAATTAAGAGATCCCCTATTTTGTGTGTGGGTAGTAAATGTACCAAACTGCCCTTTTGTATTTAGTTATTTTTTTAATTAGTAAATATTTTTTTAATCTTAGCCATTGATCAAATTTAGATGGAGGGTGGGGATGTGTCCCTTCGTATGTGAGTAATTTTTAGTATGCAAAATAACTCTACTCATTGAATATATCTAACATATTTTCGACACATTAAAAGTTAGGAAAAGTATATATCAATGCTTTCAAAAATAAGTCATTAGTAATCTCGATGACAAAAATATACGAATTGTTGTAAAACTAAGAACAAATAGCACCGATGTTTTAAACAAATCATTTGATTTTGAAGTCCATCCTTATTCTTTAAGATCTCAAGTCGGGTAGCTGGGTCGAACCATCAAAGTCATTTGCATATGTGTCCAACTCGTCTAAAGTCGAAACCTTTCCATGGGTTATCATGCCAAATATTAGTCAATCATCTTGGCCATATGGTTACTTCGGGCTTGACGCTATAAAGTATGTTATGTTAGAGATAACGTACTATTAAGTAGCATAAAATGATGTTCGACAAGAGATGCTTTTAAAGGCTAAAAGTACATCCATAAAATGTGGCCCCTTTTAAGTGGAGGCCCTGTGCGACGTCACCTGTTGCACACCCCTCCGAGACCCCTCACTAGACACAAAAAACCCGGGCCTAATGTTCCTTGGCAGCTTCTTGTAATCCGTGGTCATAGTTTCCAAGTTCCAACTAGTGATCATTGTTTGCTGTACGTCTCATTCTTTGGGTGGTTGTGCCATTCCACATGTTTGTCATCCATCAAAGACCACAATATGCTATTGGCGAACAAAACTTTTGCCAAACCAGACGACACAATAGATTTCTAATGGCGAATGTGGCAAACCGAGCCCGTTTTGGGATGGTAATAGAAGTCATGGATGCATACATTTCATGTTCAAATGGTCATATGTTGTGGCCTATATATTAAATACTCTATCAAATGGATTGATCATAAGGTATGTTCGAGATAACGGATTATAAAGTTGCATCAAATGATGTTTGACAAGAGTTACTTTTAAAGGCTGAAAGTATGTTTATAAGATTTTCAGGGCGGAGGGTGTGGTTTAAGGGTCTTGTGTTTTTTTCACATCTTTCTTGTACATACTGCAAGATTCATCCATATAAAGATGCATATGTATCATGAAACTTATACGACACAACCCTTCACCTGCTCTAAGTATCAAATATTTTATACGAGCACCACACGGCACTACCTACTATAAATATCACCATACTAAAATTGCCTCGATTTCTTTTTCTTTTCTAGGTGAGTGTTTTTGTCGCATAGGCGTTACGCCTTAGTGGCATATCTAGACGCGAAAAAACTCTGGCTTAATGTTCCTTGGCAGCTTCTTGTAATCATCGGTCATAAATTCCAACTAGCGATCATTTTTTGCTGTATTTCTCATACTTGGGGTTGTTCCACATGTTTGTCTTCTATCAAAGACTAAACAATATGCTATTGAGGAACAATTTTTTTGTCTAACTAGGCAATACAGTAAATTTCTAATGGCAAAACAGAATGTTGGCAAACCGAGCCCGTTTGGAATGGTAATGAAACCTACAGCAGCTAGGGAATTGACATACTCAGTCCATACCACTTTACGATCAATACTAACATTACAAACAAGAAACCAACTATTAATTCGTACAAGGCTAATCATCGCATCTGCCCACTGAAAACAAAACAAGAGTATCAAACATAGTTTTAGCCGAAATTTTACATTAAAGCACTAATGCAACCATAGATTAACATCATTACCAAAAACATAGGGAATAGTAGGCAAGTTCAAGTTTCTGAGTGAGACCAGTAGATCTTCACTTTAGCGATGGGTGAGGCTCGAGGGAGCTCTAACAACTTGGAAGCAAACATCAACATCCCTTTTTCACCACCAGACGCTTGGAATGAGCCAGGAAAGATAGTAATCCTCTTTAGCGAAGGGGAGCATGCAAGTATACACTTTATCAAGCATACTTCAGTCTTTGAACCTCTAAAGGATGAAAAAAAAAACACACTTTAGCTGCAGCTTCCTCATTTTGGTATAGTGTACCTCCAAACATTTAAGTGAAGGTGGTGGAACCACATCTTTGCATGTAGCCTACAAGAACATATAAATAATGTTCATATGCACAACAATGAAATTTTGAGTAGCACAATAAGATAAAAATGCATTTACTCACTCTTACGCCAAGAATCTGCAAATTTGGCGATCCCCAAATCATACCAAAAGCACATGATAGCATTGCAGAACTTTCAAAATCTATCGCGCGTAATGTAAGAGTTTTGAGACAAGGAAATACAGTAGGGACCAGCTTGCTACCACCAGCTAACTGCAGTCAGTACAAAGCCACTTCATATATTTAAGCATTCATAAAGCTCTGCATAGCTAGTTTGTAAATTGAATTTCAAAAAGCAAGTTGGTCTTACCTTGCAGTTTCGAAAATTCAGACAAAGCTCTTGAAGTTTCGGAAGGAAACCAACAAGCTCAAAGATATCTGAACATTTGATGGCTGTATTTTCAAGGTCGTGTAATGTCAACCATAACACTTTAAGATTCTCAAGTTTTGTAATCTCAACTAGTTTCACTTTGCCTGAACGACGGTTATAACTAATTTTTAGAATCTCAATTAAGGGGCACCAACTTACGAATTCCCCAATATTTCGACTTTTAATTTCTACACGAGTAAAGTTCAAGTTCAATAGATTTGGAAAACCACAAAAACCAGGTGGCACATGGAAACAGCAATTAGAAAGGTTCAAAAGTTTGAGCTCTAGGCAAGCAAAAAGATGGGTAGGCAACTTTAGTACTTTTGAGTGGTTATTTATGACTGTGAACTCCCTAATTCCTTTTCGGGACAAGAACAAAACCCAATGATTAACTTCCTCAACATCTAATATCTTGTGATCTGGTATAAAGAGGACAAACTTTGTTACGACACCTTTAAGATGGAGGAGAAGTCTACTTATAGTCCTCTCCCTGCAGTTATTTCCGCCATCTAGACCTGGTTCAAAGAACTTCTCATCAAATACGAGTTGGCTGATATTAGTCCAGTTAAACCTCCAGTTTCTCGACAAGATACCCGTCCTAACAGCCTCTTTTATTGGCAAGCACTCCAAAATATGACTGATCACATTCTCTGGGATGTTACTAATACCAGCTTGTGGTGAAACTTTAGATGCTTTATGCGTCCCATAAGCCCGTTTCATGATACTAGAAAGAGGAAATGTGTAAACAATAATTAAGTAGAGTACTATAATGGAATAAGAAATCAGCAACTAAGCCATCAAATGCAAATGTCATCTTCTAAACATATAATTGAATGCACCACATTATCCTAGATTTCATTTTCTTTATTTACACTATATATATTATAGTACTTGATAACATCATCTATTGCTAATGTGGATGCTTTATGTGTTCCATGAGACGGTGAAAATCAACGAGTACAAGTCCATGGGGTAATAAATCAACGAGTTCTAAAGCATTACATGTGTGCCAAGGGTCGAAATCTTCTCACTATTATGAGAGGGTGAAAATTTGTAATAATTGAGGGTTGATTAATGACTTGTATATGCTTCTTGATATATAAAAAAATGCATTGTAGAATATAGTGTTTGAATAAACAACTCGCAAAGTTCTTATCAAGCTATAGTAAACACGTTTCCTCACACTCCTCAAATATGATCTAATAGAAGTATCAGAACATGCTTTTTTTTGTTGAAAGTTTGGAACATACCTATATCTAGCTATATCAAAGTTATTTTTCAAGAACATAAACACTTTGAAGTAAGTGCTCAAAACACTCGCTAAAACGAAAATAAAAACTTAATGAGGGTTTCAGCATAAGCTTGTTTTAAGCTCTTTCAAAAGACCCTAATATAGCTTAAGCTTCTTTAATAAGTTTGCTCTAAATAAATTTCAATAAGGCCTTCTAACCTTCTTTTATAGCAACTTGTGATCTAGTAACATATATAAATAAGGGGGTTGTCTGGATTAGCTTATTTGGAAGGGCTTGAGCAATTTCAAACGATTCCAAAAGTTTCTACAAAAATAAGCTGATAAGCCATCAAATACAAGTCATCCACGTGTAATAAAGAATAGTTTGTCGCAAACCAAACATTAAATTCTAATCAAATTTCAAAGAACTATCTTACAAGCTAATGACATGCATGCTTAATATGCTTAATCAAAACTATGTTCTTTACAATCTAAAGTAACACATATTCATGAATTTCAAGCAAAGATAAATAAAGGTTATACCTACCTCGAATGAAGCCAAATGTGAAGGAGAATTAGTGCGTGTGATTTGTAAACGGCAGAAAAAGGATGAATGGTCCCACTAATTAATAATAAAAATTAGGGTTAAAGTCATCTAATAATAGGTATTAGGAGGGAACTTTCAGAACCCGAGTAATATTTGGGTTAGCGGTTAAATAGGTTAAAAAGTTTCGTGAGTCGACCAATTTAACTCATTTAACCTATATAATAAAGTATATATATTTTTTAATTTTTGAAAAAAAAAAAAATTTAAACGGGTTGGTGGGTCGACCCGTTTAACCTATATCTAACCCGAACCTGGGCTGTTTAATAAACGGGTTACATGCGTCGACCCAAACACAACCTGAAACCTATTTAGAGCCAACCCAAACCTATTAATTTTTGTCTCGATTTCAAGTCGGGTTTCGTATCAGGTCAAATTGCCACCCCTATGTTTACTTATCAGTCTTGGACCAAATAAAATACCGTAATACACATCAAATTTGGTGGTTTTTGGATGGGATTATGTATTAGGAGGCCACCTAACTATTAAACTTTTTACTTTTAGGTCATCCATTTAGCAAAACTAACTTATATGCCACCCATTTATGGGTTTGATTTCGTTTATACCAAATTCGGATAATTTTATCTCGAAATTTTTTAAAACAACGAGAATAAAGCTAAATATAACATATTAAAACAATACAAACGAGTATTGAATATCCGGCAAGAACTTGAACGAGGTTGGCATAAAGGAAAACAAACACATACATGGGTGGCCCATAAGTTAGTATCAAAAAATAAGTGGCCTAAAAGTAAAATGTTTAATAGTTGGGCGGCCTTTGTATACATAATCCCTTTTTTGTATTTATATCAACAAAAAGCCGTTTTTTATCTCCAAAATCTACGTCATCCGCCAAATATACATGTCACGTCATAAATTATACAGTTATTGTCTATGTCATATTTTTATGTTATATTATTGTTCTTCCTCAAATTAAAACTATTTTACCAAGAACCCTAATACTCTAAACTCTCAAATTGCACAAGGTAAAACCTAAATTTCACAATGTAACACAAACAATGGGTATTGTAGAATTTTATTTGGTTCATGACTAATAAATGAACATTTGAAAAAGATCTTTGCTTTTAGATGGCTTTAACCTACACGTAATTAACTAAGAAAAAAATATCATGGTAATCAATTTAATCGGTGTAGTTGGTTGCCGGTCACGACACATAAGCGAAAATATGATATTGAACTAAAAATTAAAATTTGATAGAATATTGTGGTATTTTATTAGAACTATGAGCGACGATAAATGAACATTTAAGAAAGTTTTATGCTATTAGACTAGACGGATCGCGAGTGGTTGCAAACTCACCCCTTGGTGAGTGACTCACGCGCGACACACCCAAAACCAGTGTTGCAAAACAAGGCCTACAAGGCCGATTAATCACCGCCTAGGTGCTACAAGGCCACCAACCTTTTCGATTTTTGTAAATTGGTCAAACAAATTGGTCAACTGTGGTTAACGGCGGTCAATGACGGGAAACGGTGATCAAACTTGCCGCAAACCTTCAAATCTTGCCGGAAATACCCAAACTCACGCGTGACACAACTAAAACAAGTGTTGCAAAACAAGGCCGATTAATCACCGCTTAGGTGCTACAAGACCACCAACCTTTTTGATTTTTGTAAATTGGTCAAACAAATTGGTCAACCCTGGTGAACGGCGGTCAATGACGGGCAACGGTGATCAAACTTGACACAAACCTTCAAATCTTGCCGGAAATACCCAAACTCATAATAAAATTATTTTAATAATTTTTAGTCGTTATTTATATCTATTACAAGATGTTTCTTTAAGAAAAATCTTGCTGGAAATACATAAAACTTCTCGAAAATACCTAAAACTTGTCTAAAATACCGAAAACTTGTCAGAAATGCAAATCCGATTAATCACCGATTAATCCTGCCTAGACCGATTACAAGCTACAGGGGGGTCGACTGCCCGAATACTAATTCAGGATTTCTGCAACCTTGCCCAAAACACAAGTCCCATGTCACGACCAAAATTGTAAAGTTTGGTGAGTTGCTCACCATTGTTTTTTCCTGACAATCTCGGCCCCATTTTGTTTTAATATTTTTTATTTGGTTTGTGAGTGTGTGAGGAGTATTTAGTGCGGTATATTTTGTATAAAATAAGTATGTTAATGAAAGGTGAGGTATGATGATCAAAACAGATGTATGATGAGAGGGAGTGAGGGGAAGTTGTTAGACCCGTTTCCCGGGTAGTGGGACACCACCCTAGATGAAGTTGACCGAGCCTAAGTATGTTTGACTAAGAGTATGTGATTGTCTAAGGGCAAATGGTTATAGTGTTAAGTGTTAGTCTGTTATAGCCTAGATGCGGCGCATCCAGGAAGTTACATGCGGCGTATGGTAGAATGGAAAGTAGAACCGACTTGTTATAGTCCATGCACCGTATTGGAGAAGGAGATACGGCGTATATAAGGGGTAGCATGGATGCGGCGTATCTATGCAGATAGATGCGGCGCATCGACCTTAAATAAGCAGAATTGACAGAATTGCCCTTGTAGCTAGAAACTTTCCCATTTATCTATAAGTTTCCACACTCTCCTGTAAAAGAGAGTGTGTTTCCTGTGAATGTCGAACCAAAAGAGAAAGAGAGGGAAAGAAGATGGGATTTGATATGTGATGTTGATGGTGAGGATTGTAATTCCCTAGCAAGGATCCTATCATGTTTATCAAGTAAGTAATGATGTTTAATTAGAGTTTAATTGGTGATTAAGAAATTAGGGTTTGTAAACCCTAACTTGGGATTAAAGGGTAAATGGTGTTTTAAGATAATTAAGAGGTAATGATGATTATGTGATGAGTTTATAATGGGTTAAGTTAGTAAATGGTGGGATTGATTATCATATAATCAATATATGATTATATGATGATTAAAAGTGTTTAGATGTTAGTTATGGTTGTATTAATCATGATTATAGTTAATGATTATGTATTATATGTTATGTATGATCATGTGTTTTAGGATGCGTATGAGGATGATGATGATGTTGATGATATCGATGATGATGATATTGATTATGTGCTTAGCGTGGAGCTAAGGTAAGTAAAATGATGATGGCATGTATTATATGGATGTCTAACATGTATGTGTTATGTGTGTTTTGGTGGCTAGTGATAAGAGATTGGATATGTGCTTATGTGCTAGGATGAATATGATCTAAGTGGTGAATTTGGTTATGATGGTAAGTTGATGTTAGGTGGTTGTGCAAGAATTAGAGAGTGGAGTAGCTAAGTAAGTGTTTGGAGATATGTGATGCTTATGTGTTTGATTGAAGTATGATGGTATGTGATTATCATTTTACTTACTAAGCGTAAGCTTATTCTTTTAGTCGTTTATGTTTTTGTAGGCTTAAGTGCGGCGGAATGGAAGGCTTGGATTGTAGCATAAGGATTTGGAATGGATGTGGAAGATAACAAGCATTAGGAGCTAGGTAGAATACCGAGCTCGAGTCAAAGTTGTACCCCGAGAGTCTATTTTATGAATCGTATAATGTGTGTCAAAGTCGGGTAACGGTTTGGGGGTCTAATGAGTCGTCAAGTGTGTTTTAAGGGTTTGTAGCGAATGTTTAAAGGAGCGTTTGGATTTAAGCGTATTTGTACCCATTTTGGGGTCAAACGGGTCATTTGCCGTGTATTATGGTTTGTTATAGTTTTGAATGCTAAATGAGTGTTTTGGCATAAGTTATAATGTTGTATTGAGGTCAAAATGGTTTGTGGATAAGAGTTGAGTTTATGCAGGTTTTCCTGCTGATGTTCTGTCTAAATTGGTCGATGCGGCGTATCTAATAAATCAGATGCGGCGTATCAGAGGTTTAAGGTGATGCGGAGTATCACTTCAGGTTGATACGGCGCATGGTCTCTCAGTTTTGATACGGTGTATCCCTCAAAAGGGATACGGCGTATCGGTGGTCACAGAAGGATTGTCTGGTTGTGTTATAATGGTGTAAATGTTTTGAAGGGTTTTCGAGTATATGTCCTTGCAAGTACATTTAAAGGGTTAAATGTTATAAGTCCTGGTTATTAAATGAAGAATTTGTATGAGTCCGTTTTAGTCAAACGTTTCCGCGTCAAAAGTTTTTAAATTTCGGTCGAACCGGGTACGGGGTGTAACAACTTGGTATCAGAGCTTCGGTTTAAGTGAATTAGGTTTCCACTATAGGTTGCCTAGTCTTAAACCACTCGTAGAAGCCTTTAACGTAAGTGTTAGTAATGCGGAAAGTAATAGTTAAGTATAAGATGGATTATGTGTTATGATAGATGAGCTTAAGGATGATAAGTGATGAATGTGTGTTATGTGTTATTGTGAATGTGATAGAAGTCCGTGGAGGACTTAGAGTGTTTGAATAGTTAGTTAGCCTTGCACCTCGTTTGTTGTCTGTGTTTATTTTGTGATTATGTGAAGGTATGATAAAGAAATAGTAATGGGATGCGAGTAGAAATGCTAAGTGGTATTGGAGATGGGTAGTGATTAGATTAAAGTTATATGATGCCTTAGTTATAAGGTAGGCTATTGCTTGCAGCTAATTAAAGTGTTAAATGTTAAGCATTATCGTTTATGCGATGTTAAGCCTTCGGTAGTTGGTTATATGTCTAAGTAGAAAGAGATTGTGTTTGATAGCATGAATGCATAGAAGTGTATGAAGTATGATAGATGCATTGGAATGCCTATTATGTGAGACTTGAGCGTTATGTGCGAATAATGATTTTTGAGCTAATGTGGTTGATAATAGGAGTTGTGTGAAGCATGGATTAGATCTAATATAAGGTATAATTGCCATATACATGTGTTGACCTAGTTGTGGCCGAAAAAGTTAAAAGAACAAATTGACTTATGAAATAAGATAAGTATGAGAAATGTTTGATGAAGTATAGATGCTTTGAAAGCTTGGAATAAAGTAAGAAATGAACAATAAAGTATGCTTGTAGTTGATGATTAGAAGGACACGAATGATATAATAACGATTAGATGCTTGAAGACACAAATTCTTATAAGAAAAACTAAAATGAGAAATTTAAAGTGCGAAGTTAAGACGTGAGGAGATCATGTTGCATATAAAACATAAAAAGTAAAATGTGTTATTAATAAATGGTTAAGCGATGAGTGGAAGTGATAAATGAAATATAGATTGCGCTCGAAGTCATAGGTGATATGAAGTGCGCTAGAAAGAATTGTAAATCATGAATATAATCATGTCAAAATATTTGAAATGTGTATGATAAGATTAATGAGAATGTTATATAATAAATCTATGCAAGGTTTATATGCGTAAAAGTCGAATAGACTAAAATGAAACGATAATATAAGTTGAGAATGTGGTCAACGCGGGGTTGACGAGTAATAGTAAAAGTGCGTTGTAAGGACACATGGAAATGCGTAAATTGTAATGGACAAACTTTATATAGAACTTGTCTAAAATAAAGATGACATGTAGTGAGTTGTTGACGAACGTAAGAATGAGTTTATAGTTGGGTCGTAGATGTGTAAGTAAGTGGATCAACGAAATGGTAAACAACACAAGATTGTGTGTGATAAAAGAATAGCAATAGCAAGATGTGAAGAGAGATGCTAAATGGTATTAGGGATGAGATCAATAAGTAACTTAAGGTGTTAACGCTTAAATAATGGATCGTGATGACGAGAAGTGTACTAAATCATAGTGTGTAATGATAAGATGAGTTTATAGTTGGGTCGTAGATGTGTAAGTAAGTGGATCAACGAAATGGTAAACAACACAAGATTGTGTGTGATAAAAGAATAGCAATAGCAAGATGTGGAGAGAGATGCTAAATGGTATTAGGGATGAGATCAATAAGTAACTTAAGGTGTTAACGCTTAAATAATGGATCGTGATGACGAGAAGTGTACTAAATCATAGTGTGTAATGATAAGATGAAATTAACACGCTAATTGTTAGGGGTTGTTGACATAAGGGAAACGAATAAGATTTAGTAACGACGTTTTAAGTATGGATCGTGATGATATTGAGTGTACTAACGTATAGTGTGAAAAGACAAGATGAAACTAGCAAATTAATGATTAAGTGTTTAAAGACTTGAAGATTAAAGAATGAGGATAGGGAATGATGGCATAAAATGTGACCAACATATGGTCTCATTATATATATAGTGTCTAAAGACTAAAGTTAAATTGGTATAGAGACGGGGTAACGGTAAGGTAAAGTACTTAGGGTTTAAGCGTGAAAGTGAAGTTGCGATTAAGCAAGGATATATATATAAAGGACGGAAATTAAATGAACAAGCTTGAGTGTCAGAATAAAACGAGATAAGTTAATAATGTAAATGGTATACTTAACATGACGTAAAAAGTTGTAGGATCGAGGTAAGGTGTGTTGGTAAGATAGTGACAAGATAAAAAGAGTACGTCTTAATGCTAATGATCGAATAGAACGAGCTAAGTGTGCAAGCAATAATATAATAATACATTGTGCGGTAACGTAACGAACTTACGAAAATAGAATGCGGAAAAAGAAAAGGTAACGCTAATGAAGGTGTTAACGTTATTAATCTATGAAGGGCATATATGTAAATGGCGAGAAAGAATAATATCGCTTAAATACATAAATAAATCAAGAAATGAGATAAGATATGAGAATAAGAATGCAACGAGCTAAGAATATAAGGAAGAATGAAATAGAGCGAAATTTCTTAAGTACTAATAGCCATAATGAGATGGGCGTGTATGAGGTTAAGGTATTGCCATGAAATAATTATATTACGGCTAAGGCGATTAGCTGTAATCATTAATAAATAATGAGCGTGTTATAATTGACGATCTATGTAAGGTCTACATGTAAAGGAAGCGAGTGAGACTAAAAGAAAAGAGATAAGATATGGAAATAAAAATGTGATGGATTAAAAACGTAAGAAAGAATGAGAGGAGTATGTGTGAGATAAAGACGTTGTCTTGAAATTATCATATTACGGCTAAGGCGATTAGCTGTAATCACTATAATGAATGCACGAGTTACAGTTGGTAAAATATGAGAAGTCTAGATGTAAATCAGTCGAGTGGACTAAAATGTAAGGTAAGAATGTGAAAATGATTAATGAAGGCTAAGAATGCAAGAGGTAAAGTAAAGATGTGAAAATGACTAAAGCGGATTAAAAATGTAAGGAGTGTGTATGAAATAAAGGCATTGTTCTAAAATTATCATATTACTGCTAAGGCGATTAGCGGTAATTACTATAATAAACGAATGTAATAATGTGTGTGGTGCTTATGACTTGGATCCGTTGTTAAGGTGATAAAGTGTGAATGTAATGATCCTTCGGGATGAATGTTAAATGTGGTATCCCTCGGGATGACCAAGTAAAGGAATGTTAAGGAATCCTTCAGGATGAATGTTAAAGATCCTTCGGGATGAAAAGTGTTGCCTTCACCGGCAAGGGGTTGCCTACGTCCATGGCATATAAAAGTATCCTCATGATGAATGTGATAATGTGAAGGATCCCTAAGAAGTAAGAAGAGTAAAAATAATGTAATAAAAAGAAAAATGATAAAATAATAAAAGTTAAATTTAAATTTGGAAATAGGAGTAGTAGTGTTATGTCGGGAATGCATAACCATGACTTTATATTTCTTGATTTACATCGATTGGGACGCCTCTCCATGTAAATGAGGAATTATAAACGAGTGGGCTATGTGTTGCCAACATGGCACGAGTAGGGTTAGAGAAGTAGAAAGCAGGAGTTTAGAGTTAGTTAGGAATGGTAAGGACTAAGATAGGAGGATTAAGATTAGAGCATGACTTGTAGCGAGAACTTATGTGAAACCTATGATTTGAGTGTTAAGTTTAAGTTGGCATAACCGAGGAATTGTAATGATGTTTCAAAATGTTATGATACGTAATTGTGCAGTGGTGCGAAAAGGTGAGTAATGAAAAATAGTTGATGATAAATGTCATGTGTAATGTAACGACAAATGTTAAAGTGTGATGCTACAAAGCTAATTCATGTAATATTTCTATAAGCCTTAAAAAGGTGATCAAAATGACGTGAAGAAAGGAGTGGAATAAATGAGAAAATTGTAGAGGCGTAAAAGGAGTGATTAAGTAGTGTTGATAGGACGTGAAAGCATTAGCCAAATGTAATTATGTAAGGTCTATAGTGCGAGTTCTTAAGTAGCCAGAAGTCAAAGAATGAGAGTAGAGGATAAAGCGAGGGAGATGGTAATGTAACGGTAATAGGGCGGATTAGAATGATGATTGGCGATAATAAGTAAGTTTTGTGTTATGTAAAATCTAAGCAAGAGCTGTGTGGTATAGAAGTGAGCGGGAGTAATGTGGATTAGCGCATGTGATATGTTATAGTATGTATAGAGTTGCAAGATCACTTAAGTCGTTGCACTAAATAAACTAAGAGTTAAGGGACTAGGAATGAGAGGAGTTATGAGACTAAGGGTGGTTAGAAATAGAACGACAGATTTCGGGGACGAAATCTAAACAAGGGGGGTGGAATTGTTAGACCCGTTTCCCGGGTAGTGGGACCCCACCCTAGATGAAGTTGACCGAGCCTAAGTATGTTTGACTAAGAGTATGTGGTTGTCTAAGGGCAAATGGTTATAGTGTTAAGTGTTAGTCTGTTATAGCCTAGATGCGGCGCATCCAGGAAGTTACATGCGGCGTATGGTAGAATGGAAAGTAGAACCGACTTGTTATAGTCCATGCGCCGTATTGGAGAAGGAGATACGGCGTATATAAGGGGTAGCATGGATGCGGCGTATCTATGCAGATAGATGCGGCGCATCGACCTTAAATAAGCAGAATTGACAGAATTGCCCTTGTAGCTAGAAACTTCCCCATTTATCTATAAGTTTCCACACTCTCCTGTAAAAGAGAGTGTGTTTCATGTGAATGTCGAACCAAAAGAGAAAGAGAGGGAAAGAAGATGGGATTTGATATGTGATGTTGATGGTGAGGATTGTAATTCCCTAGCAAGGATCCTAGCATGTTTATCAAGTAAGTAATGATGTTTAATTAGAGTTTAATTGGTGATTAAGAAATTAGGGTTTGTAAACCCTAACTTGGGATTAAAGGGTAAATGGTGTTTTAAGATAATTAAGAGGTAATGATGATTATGTGATGAGTTTATAATGGGTTAAGTTAGTAAATGGTGGGATTGATTATCATATAATCAATATATGATTATATGACGATTAGAAGTGTTTAGAGGTTAGTTATGGTTGTATTAATCATGATTATAGTTAATGATTATGTATTATATGTTATGTATGATCATGTGTTTTAGGATGCGGATGAGGATGATGATGATGTTGATGATATCGATGATGATGATATTGATTATGTGCTTAGCGTGGAGCTAAGGTAAGTAAAATGATGTTGGCATGTATTATATGGATGTCTAACATGTATGTGTTATGTGTGTTTTGGTGGCTAGTGATAAGAGATTAGATATGTGCTTATGTGCTAGGATGAATATGATCTAAGTGGTGAATTTGGTTATGATGGTAAGTTGATGTTAGGTGGTTGTGCAAGAATTAGAGAGTGGAGTAGCTAAGTAAGTGTTTGGAGATATGTGATGCTTATGTGTTTGATTGAAGTATGATGGTATGTGATTATCGTTTTACTTACTAAGCGTAAGCTTATTCTTTTAGTCGTTAATGTTTTTGTAGGCTTAAGTGCGGCGGAATGGAAGGCTTGGATTGTAGCATAAGGATTTGGAATGGATGTGGAAGATAACAAGCATTAGGAGCTAGGTAGAATACCGAGCTCGAGTCAAAGTTGTACCCCGAGAGTCTATTTTATGAATCGTATAATGTGTGTCAAAGTCGGGTAACGGTTTGGGGGTCTAATGAGTCGTCAAGTGTGTTTTAAGGGTTTGTAGCGAATGTTTAAATGAGCGTTTGGATTTAAGCGTATTTGTACCCATTTTGGGGTCAAACGGGTCATTTGCCGTGTATTATGGTTTGTTATAGTTTTGAATGCTAAATGAGTGTTTTGGCATAAGTTATAATGTTGTATTGAGGTCAAAATGGTTTGTGGATAAGAGTTGAGTTTATGTAGGTTTTCCTGCTGATGTTCTGTTTAAATTGGTCGATGCGGCGTATCTAATAAATCAGATGCGGCGTATCAGAGGTTTAAGGTGATGCGGCGTATCACTTCAGGTTGATACGGCGCATGGTCTCTCAGTTTTGATACGGCGCATCCCTCAAAAGGGATACGGCGTATCGGTGGTCACAGAAGGATTGTCTGGTTGTGTTATAATGGTGTTAATGTTTTGAAGGGTTTTCGAGTATATGTCCTTGCAAGTACATTTAAAGGGTTAAATGTTATAAGTCCTGGTTATTAAATGAAGAATTTGTATGAGTCCGTTTTAGTCAAACGTTTCCGCGTCAAAAGTTTTTAAATTCCGGTCGAACCGGGTACGGGGTGTAACAGAAGTGAGAAGAGAAAGAAAGCTGAGGTGGCGATGAGTGGCTCACCGACCACTACTTTCAGCCTTAGATGGCTTTAACTTTAAAAGTTAATAATGACTAGTGATTTATCTAAGCCCTATGCTTAGTTAGGGTGATGGCAATGGAGAGCGGCATCCTAGCGGCAAGGGGGGAGGCCGCCGGTGAACACCGCCGCCAACCCCCAAGCCGCTAGAATCCTCCCATTCCAAATCCCAGCCAAGACGCAGAAGCAAGGCGCAAAAGGACAAAATTTTTTTGGAACGTTGGGATAAAAAGATGATACATGTAAGTTTTTTAATTCAAAATGGGGAAGATGAAACATTTAAGGTTTTTTTTTTTTTTTTTTTTTTTTTTTTTTTTTTTTTTTTTTTTAAATGGGGAAGATGATAACTTTGGGGAAGATGATATTTATCATGTTGCAGGTGTGTATTCATTGGGGAAGATGATACATTTAAGTTTTGCAATTTAGTCCTTGTGACTTTTGCAGTTTGGTCCCTTTGATAATATATATATATATATATATCCTTATATATATATATATATATATATATATATATATATATATATATATTTTTTTTTTATTATTATTATTTTTTTAATACAAAGTAAAAAATATTGGGCTGGATATATTTATATCCGTTTCAAATTTTAAATTCAAAGTTAAAATATATAATCCAAATTTCAAAAACGTGTGGATTTCTGGCCTATAAGTTGTAGTTTCATTTTCATTTCCGTATCGTAGTTTCGTTTTAATTTCCGTATCGTAGTTTAGAGGTGAGATCCATAACAAATAAAAAAAATCTAAAGAACAAATAAGCACATCCTAGCTTTTCATTTTGATTTCATCCAACGGTATAGATCAAAAAAAAAAAAAAAAATAAATAAATAAATAAAAAATAAAAAACAAAGGGAGGGCAAAATTGGCATTTTAGCTCATTTAATATAAAAACCCACTTTCCACCTTTTTTTTTAAAAACAACATATCTTGCAAATGGTAAATCTTCAAGCTACGAAAAATACACCATCGCGACGAGAATTAAATTATCTTTCTATAGATATGCACTTTTATATACTTTCGACAAACTTTTTTTTTAATTTCCGTCCAGAAAAATCCCACGGGATTCGTAAAAAAATCACTTGTGATTTGTTATTTTTAAAAAATCACAAGTGATTTGTAAAAATGATTAAATCACTGTTTTTGAGTTTTATACTTTTATGTCACAGCTTTTTAAGGGTAGATGTTTTTTATATGATTGTTGAAATGAGCTATTTGAATCTCTTTATTAAAAAGTTGTATGTTGTTATACAGAATCCCATGTGATTCTTTCTGATCCCTTGGGATTCATATAGAATCCCATGGGATTCTGTATGAATCACATGAGTAATCTTTATGAATTACAGGTGATTCATCAAAGAATCTCATGGGATTCTGTATGGATCCCATGGGATTCTATATGAATCACAAGGGATCAGAGAGAATCACATGGGATTCTGTATAAATCCCATGGGATTTTCATTTTGCTTTATATAAACTGTAAGTACAAAATCACATGAGATTCTGTATGAATCTCAAGGGATTCTGTATGAAATCACATGGGATTCTGTATGATTTATCTTGTCGATAAATCACAAAGGATTCTGTATGAAATCACATGGGATTCAGTATGAATCTCAAAGGGTTTCATTGTGAATCTCATGGGATTAATTGTGAATCCCATGAGATTCTTTGGTGCATCACATGTATTTTATTAATATTTTAGTATATGACAAATTGTCTCCAAAAAAATATACAGAACATTAAAACAATTTTTTTCTTAAAAACATTATTGTCTCTTACTGTGGTTGATAATATCAGTTAACAAATGACATCCTTTGTAATACCACGTATGTCATGATTTGACTTTTACATACCTTTTACCACATGTTGATGACTGCTTTCTTACAATTAACTCGACATATCTATTAATTCAAGATAAAAACAAATTCAACGAATATCAAATAGCTTTGCAACTTGCAAGTTTAAGAATTCCTATCATATTTTATGCTTTAACATTGAATCTTGAACACTTGATAGACCCCACAGATATATCGATTTCTATCATATTTTCTTCCTCATTCATTTACGGCCACCATAACACAGATTCCGGCGACCTTTTCCTGCAAGAAAATTTTCTTTCTTCTTTTTCTTCATCTTTAAAATCTTTGTAACCAACATAGCGCGATTTCGATTAAACTTTCCTCATCGGATATAGAACCATCGGAGCAATCAAAACTCCGGCGAGTCTCGCCGGAAAACTGCCATCTTTCAAAATCTGAATCTTCTTCACTTGTGCTTGAAAACTGATCGATAACTTCACTTTCTGAGCAGGAATCCGGTGAAGGTTCCGCCGCCACAGACCGCCACAGATCGGAGGTTCCTCACATCCCACGGTGGTTTTGGGGATCTGAGATAATTACAGATCTGAAAGAGAGATGAGAGATGAGAGAGGAGAGTGTGAGTGTGTGTGTACAATGTGTGTGTTTAGGGGGTTAGGTAGAAAGTATGGAATGACTAAAATGCCCCTCAGTATATTTGTTCATTTTAATCTAAACCTTTAGATGGAAGAAGGACGGATGGTTGAGATCTTGTTATTTGTTCTTTAGATAAATGTTGTTTCGTATTGAACTTTTCTCTCGTAGGTTAATGTAATTTGTATTTGACGTTTAATGTATTTTTATTATTTATAACATTAATGTTTTGTTTTTATATTTTATATATACATACAATTTTTATTATTTATAACATTATCTAATATATTAAAAGATGAGAATTTGCTACCGTACATAAACAGTTGCTCTACAGTAGGCTACAGTGCAGAATAGTAGCATACAGTGCAGAATAGTAACATATAGCTGGCCCATAACTTGCAGCCCAGTCCATTTAAATTCATAGACCCAGCCCAGAAACCAAAAGACCTGTAATTAACATGTTTAAGATTTTTTTTATTCCTAGAAAATTCTAGAAAATACACACACTAAAAACACATACTAATGCAGATTTTCTTTTTATTCCTATAAAATTCCAGAAAATACACACACTAAAAACACATACTAATGCATCTATAACCATCGAACAACAACAACAACCATCAGAATCAGACCTAACTCATCTCATTCAGATTCGAAAATTAGAAAAAAAAAGGGAGCACAATTCATTCTATCCTATTCTACACCATCAATACCACAATGCCCCATCAAATCCAGCATCCAACACACAATATTACCTACTGCCTCATCAATCTATACTAAAATCTGAACTCAATATCTAAATCCCAACACAACCACAAATAAATAATTATACAACCAAATCGAATGAAAGGAAAAATAATAACAATACAACAACCCAATCGAATAGAATAAATAAAAATAAATAAAATTGATAAATAAATAAATAAATAAATAATGTCCAAACCCTAACCCTAAGTCTATTCCCAGTTCTTCCGTGACTCAAAGAGTCACGGTATACGAGCTCGAAGCTTTTCGGCTTCAACCACCAGGACCAACTCGGTCTATACTTCAATCCGTGCTACAACAGTTGCAGGTGAATCAAAAATAATGAAATAAATAAATAAAATAAATAAAATAATAAAATATAAGTATATACGACGCATCCCGAGTCAACGCGAGTTGACTCGGTGAGTTACCCTCAGTCGGACTGAGTCAAGGGTTACACGGCGAAATAACATACGTTTTTAAGTTAGATCGAAAGGTTTTATTATGTTTTATTAAATAAAAAATAATATACGAAACTAGGGTTTCGTATTAAATCAAAAATAAGAAGAAATAGAGCGCGTGAGGTACCTTATAGAAGAGAGAAAGAGGTGGGGAAGCTCGGTAAATAGTGGCGGCTGACAGTGGTGGTGGTGGTGGCGTTGGTGGTGCTAGACTTCTCGGATGGAATTGATACTTTCCAGATCGAACAAGGGCTTCCTGATCTATCATTCGGTGTATGGGTTGGGTTCGCCGGAAAAATTTTCCGGCGACAGTGGTTGCCGTAAGTGGTGGTGGTTGCCAGAGGGGAAGAGAGAGACGGAAAAGAGTATAGAAGAGTGTGTGTGACAAAATGAATAAAATAAAAAAATTCAGCCTTTTATACCCAAGGAGGGGTCTAACTTGGGCAATTACAAAGTTGAAGGGGTGCGTGGTAATTATTGAGCGGGGGTAGAAACTGTCATTTGGATTAAACTTTTGGTTTAATCACTGTGGGGCCCATTCGAGGTACCAAACGAACTTGAAAAATTACGAAACTTGCACCATTGATTCCGAAATAATTTTTCTATTAAAAAAAAGTATAAATATGCATAGCTTTCTCGAAATCAATTTATTATATCTATATACTAAAAATGGGAAGGTCCACTGTAGCCGAGCATTGTAGCTGCTATAGTGGACGAAATAGTAGCCATGTGCAGTTTAGCCCCTACGGTGAAAATATCTTTGCAAGGTAGATCCTTCGGGGACTAACGATACAACGCACCGAGAACTTTAGGGACTTTTTACATAAAAAAACATATTATTTTCAGCATTAGTTTTCAAAAATAGTCCTTTGGTTTATCCATTTTTTTCAAATTTAGTCCATTTTCAAGAAAAGTCCTTTCGTTTCCTTCGGGGACTAACGATGCAACGCGCTGAGAACTTTAGGGACTTTTTACGTAAAAAACCATATGATTTCCAGAATTAATTTTCAAAAATAGTCATTTGGTTTATCGATCTTTTTCAAATTTAGTCCATTTTCAAAAATAGTTTTATGGTTTATCGATATTTTTAAAATTTAGTCATTAATGACTAACTTTTAAACAAGACTTAGCACCGCACTCCCGCGGCAACGCGCGTGTTTTCCAGCTCGTTATATATATATATAATAAAAAAAATAAAATGAGGCATGATTCTGAATTCTTCCACTGCCAACAGTTTTGGCTTCAGAATCCTCCTTTTTTTGCCTGCCACATGGCAGTCTGTGATTGGTTGGTGAGATTCCTCCCATGCTTCCGAGTCTTCCACTGCCATCACCCTTATAGACTTGCCACACTCACTATTTGATGGCCAACACGTACACCATGAAGCTATAAGTATGTGGCAACTTGAGATAAATAAATAATGAACGATACTCGCTCAAGTAGATGCTTTCGTGCATTTATGCAGTTATACCACGTGTTATATAAAGTACGTATTTTAAGATTTTGGTTTTTGACATCTTTCTGCTTTGCATGCAATTTTTCGAGTCACGTGGATGGTCCCAAAGAGAGAAAGAGTCGAGTTTTTACGACATTAAGAACTATAGAATGTTCTAGTTTTTATACAAATATCAGGATGCATATCAAGATGATTAGTGTTGTGGCACATAAAATGCTTGCACCTTATTCCTTAAGATCTCAAGTCTGGTAGCTGGGTTGAACCATCAAAGTTATTTGCATACGTGTTCAACTTGTCGAAAGTCGAAACCCTTTCCATGGGTTTGTTAGCCCGTATTGTAACGAGCCCAAGCCCGTGTTTAGAATCTTCATGGCTATATATTTGTACATTGTAAATCATTATTCAATCAATATCAATCATTCTCAATCATTATCATCTTACATGGTATTAAAGAATTAATTTTTCGGCCACTTTCATCTTTAAGGCTCATCACAGTGGATCGGATAAAATCGATCATGGGGATCGATCGATCGATATTCAATATCGATCGCCCCATTGTGGAGATATTGGAAATCGATCGCCGGTCAAGAGGAAATCAAATATCGTTCGGATTTCCAACCGATTTTGTATCCGTTTGTGGCTTAAAAAAAAAAAACTTTTTTTCCAAAATATTTACCACTTTTCATCCTATAAATACCCACATCAAACCCACTTTCAAACACATAATTTCAAACACAATTCAAACAAATTATCATCAATATTCATTCACCATGTCCATGTCATCCTACGAGTATTTGTTTGGTTCTTCGTCTTCCGATGACGACGAAGAAGTTTTTAGTGAGTTTGTTGAGTTGGCGGAGTTTGCTTGGAACGCTTGGAACACGTATCAAGCACATCAGCCAAAACCTAAAAGAAGGTACGTACATAGAGATCATGTTGCTGCACACAATCGGTTAGTGAATGCATACTTCGGCGAAAACCCGCTGCACGATGAAAGAACATTCCGTCGACGTTTCCGAATGAGCCGAGAACTGTTCACACGAATTGTTCGAGAGGTAACCGATTATTCTACTTATTTTGAACAAACTAATGATTGTAGGGGCGTACCTGGTATTAGCCCATTGGTCAAGTGTACCGCGTCCATTCTTCAATTGGGATACGCGGCCGTTCCAGATTCTCTTGACGAGAATCTGGCAATAGCCGAATCAATATCCCGTCAATGCCTCCGTAAGTTTTGCAAAGTTATCATCGAGTTATATGGTCCTGAGTATTTGCGAAAGCCCACGTATTCTGATCTTGAAAGATTATATGCTCATCACGAGCATAAGCATGGGTTTCCTGGGATGATGGGAAGCATTGATTGTACAAGTTGGGAGTGGGAGAATTGCCCGAACAGTTTGAGAGGTCAATATGCTAGAGGTGATCATGGGCCACATCCATTCATTTTATTGGAGGCGGTCGCTTCCCAAGATTTATGGATTTGGCATGCGTTCTTTGGTGTTTCCGGTGCAAATAACGACGTAAACGTTTTACGTCGTTCACCTGTCTTCAATGATATCAGATCTGGGAGAGCAGCAGACATTGAATTCGAAGCAAACGATGTACAATACAAAAGGGGATATTATCTTACTGACGGGATATATCCACAATGGTCCGTTCTTATTAAGTCCATTTCAAATCCTCCCACGGATGATCATAAAAGGCTATTGTATAACAGGAAGCACGAAGCAGCAAGGAAAGATGTGGAACGGGCTTTTGGTGTGTTGAAGAAGAAGTGGAAAATGCTTAAAGTTCCAGCTCGAGGGTTCTTTAAAAGTGATCTCAAAGATATTATGTATACATGTATCATATTACATAATATGATCATAAAAGACGACCAGCGGGCGATATGTCCTACATGGCATGAAGAGGAGGTCCACCAACCACACGATCCCTTAAATACATTTGAAGAATCTTTAGCAATTTCTCTGGAGCTCGATAATGCAGCAATTCATCAAAACTTAAAAGCTGATTTGGTCGAGCACATTTGGAGAAATCGTAGACATCATCGTCTCCCTCATGACAATGAAGACGAAGATGAGGATGATGAGGACGAAGACGATGAAGAATTTCTGTGATGTTTAGTCATATTTATATTTAATTTAGTATTGTAATGTTTTAATTCCGTATCGTTTCGTTTATGTAATGTTTACGTTTTATTAATAAAATTTGTGTTTGTGTTAAAAAATGTTTTTTTTTTAAAAGAAAAAAAAAAAAAAAAAAAAAAAAAAAGATGATGCAATATGGGTTGCCACTGTGATGAGAGAGATGAATATGGGTTGAAGAGAGAGAAAGCTGAAGTGGCAGCCGGAAAGATGATGCAATATGGGTTGCCACTGTGAGAAGCTTAACCCTAAAACCAAAAACAACTGCCACTTTAATTTTTCCGGCTGTCGGTCCGGAGCACTTATATCCTTATCTCCATCTTCAACATATCACTTTCACTTTACCGTAATATGTAACTGCAACCATCACATCCCACCACCAATGTTTTCTGTCAGATGTTAAAGTTCTTTTTTTCACATAAAAAAAAGCCAGTTATATTAGTAGTATCACGTATTTAAATTACTTCTACAATTGTATAATACATTTTCTCTTTCTAAATTTCCACTAGTAATCACTTTTTTAAATCCACCAATCAAATCATTACCACACGACTCTTTGCATACTAGTAGTATCACGTATTTAATACAAGTAACACGACACTACCTGCTATAAATATCACCATCCTAATGTGGCATTGACGTTACACCTTAGTGACTTATATATCTAAATGCAAAAACATGGGCTTAATATTCCCTGCAGCTTCTTTATTGAAGAATTTTAATATTAACTATATAGTTTATAAATAGGGCAAAATCTTTGAAAAATCATTGTACATGTCACAAAAGTGAGTTTCGCGTACCGAACAAAAAAATCATCTTCTTAGCATCCAACTTGACATTTTTTTCTTCTTTTGAGTACTAAAGACAAAAAAAATTTCTGTAATGACCATTTTACCTTTGAATTTTTTAAAATTGCATCCACCGTCCCTAGGCTAAATTACATAAGTGGTCCTTGCCGTTTGGAGAAAATTGCGTCCACCGTCCCTATTTTTTTTGAACTTTTTTTTTCCAATTTTTTTTTTCGAAATTCTTTTTTTTTTCAAAATTTTTTTAGAAATTTTTTTTTCATGAAATAATTTTTTTTAGAAATTTTTTTCTGAAATAATCTTTTTAGAAAAATATTTTTTTTCGAAATTATTTATTTTTCCATTTTTTTTCAGAAATAAATTTTTTAGAAACTTTTTTCGAAAAAATAATTTTTTTTAGAAATTTTATATCTGAAATAATTTTTTTAGAAAAATATTTTTTTCTATTTTTTTTCTGAAATAATTTTTTTAGAAATCTTTTTCTAAAACAAATTCTAAAAAAAATGGAAAAAAAAAAATAATTTCGAAAAAACATTTAACAAAAAAAAATTCAAAAAAAATTGGAAAAAAAAAATTGAAAAAAATAGGGACGTTGGACACAATTTTCTCCAAATAATAGGAACCATTTATGTAATTTAGCGTAAGGACGGTGGATGCAATTTTCGCAAACCCACAGGGACCATTTATATAACTTGGAAGGGTAAAATTGTCTTAATACTCAAAAGAAGAAAAAAATGTCAAGTTGGATGCTCAGAAGATGATTTTTTTTTTGTTCGGTACGTGAAACTCAATTTTGTCCGTCAAAGGAGATTTTAACGCCTATATAAAGGCTCTTGCCTCATTGACAGAATGAAACCAGAATAATTATTACTATAGAAATTATAACTATAAAGGCTCTTACCTCAAAAATAAGTCACTAATGATCGTTCATATGTATGGACTCAGCACTTGCCTTGTTACTTTTCGAGTTTTCAAAATTTTCTTTAAACTTTTTCATAATTGTCCTCTAACTTTACTTTATCTTTAGTTGATATCTGTGACTGTCGATGGATATTTGTTACAGTGTTGAGATGGAAAGAGTAGTCCGTTAGAGCGGTTCACTGAAATGAGACTAAGGAAGCTGAGGCTTCTTCACTGATCTAGTTTGTGTATAAAACGATGATATCTTTAAGAAGACATATATCATCACTGTCGATAATATCATGTAAGGTCGGTGAAGAATGCACCTTTTTGTAGATATATGAGAAGAAACATTAAAGTTTGCATCACTGGTTGACTCTATAGGAAGTTATGTTCGAGATAACAAATTATAAATTTGGTGGCATCGGATGATATCTGAATGATGTATGAGAAGTTGCCTTTAAAGGCTACAAATGTAATGCTTCTGATACATTCGTATGACTGTAACGTTGTATACCAAAACTAGACAATCACTACCAGCACAATTTCAAGACGAGTAAACCTTTGCTTGATACATGTGCTCGAGTAACTAATTAACACTACTTCTTAGCTCTTACTCTTAAGTGACAACCAAGGGACATGCAACACAATGTTTACAGTTAATAAATATCATAAACATTTTTTGATAATATTTATATAGTTTATAAGTATCACACAAGTCTGGTAGTTGGGTCGAAAAGTTATTTGCATACGTGCTCAACTTGTCGAAAGTCGAAACCTTTCCGTGGGCTAACTTGCATATATCAGTCAATTATCCTGGTAAAATGATTACTTTGGGGTTGAGTCTTAATGGTGAGGCGCTTCTTTATAAACTTTGATTAAAGAAAGGTGTACCTCATTATAAGAATGCTAATTGAAAGATTATACGGAGAATACCCAAAAATCAAGATTACATCTTATTCTTGTATGTATCTCAACTCATATTTTGTAAAGGAGGTTCATATTCGTAAGGAAACATCTAAACTATGAATCTTCAAGAAAAAGTTTAAGGGTCTTGCGTTTTTTCCACATCTTTCTTGTACATACTGCAAGATTCATACATATAAAGATGCATATGTATCATGAAACTTATACGACACAACCCTTCACCTGCTCTAAGTATCAAATATTTTATACGAGCACCACACGGCACTACCTACTATAAATATCACCATACTAAAATTGCCTCGATTTCTTTTTCTTTTCTAGGTGAGTGTTTTTGTCACATAGGCATTACGCCATAGTGGCATATCTAGATGCGAAAAAACTCTGGCTTAATGTTCCTTGGCAGCTTCTTTTAATCAACAGTCATAAATTCCAACTAGTGATCATTTTTTGCTGTATTTCTCATACTTGGGGTTGTTCCACATGTTTGTCATCTACCAAAGACTAAACAGTATGCTATTGAGGAACAATTTTTTTGTCTAACTAGGCAATACAGTAAATTTCTAATGGCAAAACAGAATGTTGGCAAACCGAGCCCGTTTTGGAATGGTAATGAAACCTACAGCAGCTTGGGAATTGACATACTCATTCCATACCACTTTACGGTCAATACTAACATTACAAACAAGAAACCAACTATTAATTCGTACAAGGCTAATCATCGCATCTGCCCACTGAAAACAAAACAAGAGTATCAAACATAGTTTTAGCCGAAACTTTACATTAAAGCACTAATGCGACCATAGATTAACATCATTACCAAAACCATAGGGAATAGTAGGCAAGTTCAAGTTTCTAAATGAGACCAGTAGATCTTCACTTCAGCGATGGGTGAGGCTCGAGGGAGCTCTAACAACTTGGAAGCAAACATCAACATCCCTTTTTCACCGCCAGATGCTTGGAATGAGCGAGGAAAGATAGCAATCCTCTCTAGCGAAGGGGAGCAAGCAAGTATACACTTTCAAGCATACATCAGTCTCTGAACCTCTAAAGGATGGGAAAAAAAAAACATACTTTAGCTGCAGCTTCCTCATTTTGGTATAGTGTATGATAATCGGTGCATCGGTTCTAATCTTCAGGTTTCCAGGATCATTAATAACCAAACAAGCATCATGTATGAATCATCATCAAGAATAATAAGAGAATAAGAGAATGGGGTTTGAACCCTTATAACTGATATATTATTAACGAATGGGTTGATGTTTACAAACGAATCCTAACCTATATATACTACATCAAACGTCATGATGTTTCTACTAAACAACCTACTGCTTCATACCAAAACGTTGTGACGTTTTGTTGAAACCGTTTCCTAATAACTGTCATCATTGGGCCTGTTTGGACTTAAACAGAAGTCGACCCAATGTTTACAATACTGACCCAAATACAAAATAAACAAACGTAATACGTACTTAATCTACAAGTCTTAAACATAAACAGATAATCATTTGATCTAACAACATTAAAGGCTAACATTTTCCCCCCTAATGTTTTAGTATCAAATTCTCTTGAGTGATCTTCATTGTTTCTTCAAGCAATGTCTAAGGTTCATTGCTGTCTTGACTGCCATCATTGTTCTTCATCTTCATCATTTTCAAGACTAATACCAAAACGATTCTTACTTGTCTCTATTGCTCCATCCTTCACCCTCTTGTCCTTCTGGTCTTGCAGGTCCATGTCCAAGCCAACTTTGCTTGCGTCTCCTACATCTTTTGACGTTTCACCCCAAGGCACACTAGCGGTTTCATGGTAGACTACAACTAGATCAACAAACTTCTTATAACATGCAGTCACAACTGCTTCATCATCTTTGGTATCTAGTCCTTGAAGTTTTGCAATCATTCCATACTTATCACTCAAAACAATTTAACGTATACCCTTTTCTCTTTTCCTTCTTTGTTTGAATCTGGTCTTCATCATCTCCACCTTTGTCGCAACAAAGAGGTCTTCATTTTTGTGTCGATCTGAAACCAATTCGTGCCCTAGACAACTTTGTTTGTCTCGGCTTTTACTTCCAAAGAACTCGCAAATTCTCGGTAAACAACAAGTTGTTGTCCTTGTTGTTTCTGGTTACCAAATCCTTGTGGACTCTCAAGTCCTACAACATATCGCCAAGTATTCTTGTAAACCATGGCGAAAAACCAGACTTCAATCTCGATGCTTTTGAATCTTGAGTGATGATCAAAAATCATGAATTGTTGTGTTGTTTGATTCCTCGTCGCTCTGATACCACTGATAATCGGTGCATCGGTTCTAATCTTCAGGTTTCCAGGATCATTAATAACCAAACAAGCATCATGTATGAATCTTCATCAAGAATAATAAGAGAATAAGAGAATGGGGTTTGAACCCTTATAACTGATATATTATTAACGAATGGGTTGATGTTTACAAACGAATCCTAACCTATATATACTACATCAAACGTCATGATGTTTCTACTAAACAACCTACTGCTTCTTACCAAAACGTTGTGACATTTTGTTGAAACCGTTTCCTAATAACTGTCATCATTGGGCCTGTTTGGACTTAAACAGAAGTCGACCCAATGTTTACAATACTGACCCAAATACAAAATAAACAAACGTAATACGTACTTAATCTACAAGTCTTAAACATAAACAGATAATCATTTGATCTAACAACATTAAAGGCTAACAGTGTACCTCCAAACATTTAAGTGAAGGTGGTGGAACCACATCTTTGTATGTAGCCTACAAGAACATATAAATAATGTTCATATGCAAAACAATGTGATTTTTAATTAGTGGCACAATAAGATAAAAATGCATTTACTCACTGTTACGATAAGTCTCTGCAAATTTGGCGATCCCCAAATCATACCAAAAGCACATGATAGCATTTCAGAACTTCCAAAATCTATCACCAATAATGTAACACATTTGAGACAAGGAAATACAGTAGGGACCAGCTAGCTACCACCAGCTAACTGCAGTCAGTACAAAGCCACTTCATATATTTAAGCATTCATAAAGCTCTGCATAGCTAGTTTGTAAATTGAATTTCAAAGAAGCAAGTTGGTCTAACGTACCTTGCAGTCTATAAAATTCAGACAAAGCTGTTGAAGTTTCAGAAGGAAACCAACAAGCTCAAAGATATCTGAACTTTTGATGGCTATATTTTCAAGGTCTTGTAATGTCAACCATAAATCTTTAAGATTCTCAAGTTTTGTAATCTCAACTAGTATCACTTTGCCTGAAGGACAGTTATACCTAATTTTCAGAATCTCAAGTAAGGGGCGCCTACTTATGAATTCCCCAATATTTCGACTTTTAATTTCTACAAGAGTAAAGTCCAAGTTCAATAGATTTGGAAAACCACAAAAGCCAGATGACACGTGGAAACAACAATTATGAAGCTTCAAAAGTTTAAGCTCTAGGCAATCGAAAAGATGGGTAGGCAACTTTAGTAGTTTTGGGTACTTATTTATGTTAAGTTTTGTGTATAAATATTAATATACGTTTGTTCGGTTTCGAACCCGAGGCTCGGGATTGCACACATTAGCGTGAGAGTTTCAATGATGAATAATTAAATATATATTTCATTATATTTATTTATTCATTTCACCAATTAAACACTTAACGACGGTTAGTACTTAACGGGGTTTTAACTAACGACCGTTAAAGGACTAAACGTGAAAAATAGGAAAGAAGAATCTAGAATCCCTTGAGGGATGCTAGGATCGGCCGAACCCTTCCTTTAGGGATAGGGGGTCGGTTTTGTTTGGCTTGGAGAACAAGAAAGGAAAAACTATAAATACATCCCATTGTGTTTTAGTTTTTCTCGAATCTTGAAACCCTAACAAGCCTAACTTCTCTTCTTCTTCCCTCTTGCTAAGGCTAGTCGACAATTTCTATTCCCACTAGGGAATTCGGCTTGAGCTTTTAGCATTCAAGTGTTTGGTTTGTTGGTGATCAAGAAACTAGCTTTTCTCATTGAAACGCTATTATTACGTGTGTACAGGAACGAGTGACAAGCTTCCTTTAGCTTGTGATCTTGGTTTAGTCGATCCACATATAAATCCTATTAGGGTTTATAACTTGTTCTTGTTCAAGAGATTCCTTGTTCTTGCTAGGAATCATTAAGGTACGTATCTATTTATGTTTAATTAATTACATGTTCTTGTAGATCTACTCCGCTGCGTGCTTTGATGATGTTATGTGTTTATGATTTATTTATAGTTCACATATTCCAACAGTGGCATCATGAGCCTCGTTTAGAACTTGTAATTAATTACTTAAACCTAAAAATTGGATCTTGTAGAGATTACATGCAATATTGATTTTTAGGGTTTGTTAATTTTGTTTTGAAACCCTAATATGGTTCGATCCATATTATTAAAATATTAGGGTTTTAGTTGTTTAATTAAAACTTGAGAAACCCTAGGATTGCATGAAAATTTTTAGGGATTAATTAGTAAGTACCGTATGTGATATTACTAATTAATTAGATACGTACAATTAATATTGACATAATAATATGTGATGCATGATTATGTGATCAATATGGTATCCATGACAAAATCTTGCATATTTTGTCATGGTGTGATTTGTATGTTTTGTTTTGAATTGTTTGCTACATGTTTAAATAAATCTTAAATTGGGGAAGACCTCAATAAAATATTAATTAAAAGGTTATGTGCAATGTGGTATCTAACTAACTAAAACTTACGCGGCCAAATTTATTTGGTGTCTGTGGACCATTGGGCACAATGAGCTCGAAAACCAATGGGAGTTTTGTTAGTTACATACATTTAAAAATTTCACATATAATTAATATTAGGATTTATTGAAAAAGGTTTGCATGTGGCTATATGATATCGTGGATGATCATATATTTGTTATTATGTGTTTATTTATTTTTGTGTAATTACTTGATCTTTTGTGTTTTATATTATGATGGATTGGAAACAACAAAAGAGGGTAATTTTTCATAATAAAAATAAATAAGACTAATAACTATGAAACCTTTGTAGTAATTTTTGTTATTGCCAAGTCTTATGTGCCGATAGTGGTTCGCTTCGCACGGTAATTTGCTCCCAGGCGAGACTAGCAAAAATAAATTTACTACATAAATTATTTCAGCAAGAAAATCATAATTTTTTGGTTGATTGATTGCAACTGTACAAAAGTAGTCGAAGCGGCGGACCTATTATTGACTAACTATAAAGTGGGTTTAAGGTTGGCTCACATTAAATTGTGACCTTAAAGGGGCACGGTTTTAACCAGCTTCGGCGGCTGTCGTCCCTCCGCTCGCCTGTGCGTCAATAATAGACTTACCAAGTACACCATGAAAAAGTACGAAGCATCTTAAGGCAATGTTGTAATTTGCTCAACGCCTCAATTAAAAGATTTGATGATTTGAGCTACAAATGAGTAAACGATTTTGTTTTGAAAACATATATGATACAAAGATGAATGCATGACATCTTTGTACATATTTTTTGATTTAACACATCAAAAAATTTTATTACCCTTATAAATTTAAGTAATATGCCGACCAATTAACATGGAAACACCTAAGATGACATTCTATCATTACTAGCAGCCTCAGCTGATGTGATGATTCAAAGAATGAAGTCAATAGGGGTAAATTGAGCACTTCCATTACTAGCAGCCTCAGCTGATGTGATGGAACGGCGTCAATTTACACGTCTCTAAATTGGTTAACTTAATTGAGCACTTTCATTACTAGCAGCCTCAGCTGATGTAATGAAACGGCGTCAAGGCATAAAGATTTGGGGATGAAACATGCTTACATTTTGCAACTGATGTTGGCAATATAATGTAAGTCCCAAGATTTCTAGGAATTGCAATTTGACATTGGCAATTGGGTGATCCCGTAACTTCTTGAGTACTTTCATTGCTAGCAGCCTCAGCTGATGTAATGAAACGACGTCAATTAGGATCCTAGGTTTCAGTGAAAATTAAATGGTTTTTTAACCAATGGGTGTTTAATTTTCATGAAATGTTTAAAATATCGAAAGTACTAACTTTTGAACTTTTTTCTGTAGAAATGGCCCAACCCGGAAATTCGTCAAATTTAACCTCCTGTTTCAAGATGATGCTTGAAAAGGAAAAATTGACTGGGACTAAGAATTTTAACGCTTGGTATCGAAATCTAAGGCTTGTTCTTAGAATTGCCAAACGTTCAGAATGTCTTACTGAGGACCTTCCTGAAGCTCCTCCTGCAAACTCGCCTAATGAAATACTTTGGCAGTACAATGAAACCTATGACAAGCACAATGATGCGGCTTGTCTCATGCTATCGGGGATGGATGATCAACTGGTTAAACAGTTTGAGAAATATAGCCCGAAAAACATGATTGATGAACTGATACGTATGTTTCAGAAATCTCCTATGGCTGAATTGTATGATGTACTTGACAATTTGGGCAAGTGCAAGCAGGATGCGACAACACCCGTAAGTGATCATGCGATTAAAATGAAAGCTTATCTTGACCAACTAGATGCACTTAATTGCGGGTTTGTGGAAGACGTTAAAGTTGGCCTCATCAACAAATCCCTCAATGAGGAATTATATGGTGATTTTGTGCGCAACTTTAACATGCATTGCAAGGGGAAGACATTTTCTGAATTGCATGCAATGCTTATTGAGCATGAGAAGGCACTCACAAAGAAAGCTCCTACACCTGCTGTTATGGCAATAAGAGGTGGTAGAGTAGCTAAGCCCGGTAAACCGAAACATGTGAACAAGAAAGGAAAGGGCAACGCTGACAAGGGCAAGCAGATTGTGACCTATCAGCAAAAGCCAAAGAAGCAGAATCCTCCTCCCAAGAAGGATTATCCCAAAAAGGATGCGGCTGCTTGTCACCACTGCCATACTCTTGGACACTGGAAGCGTGACTGTCCATTGTTGCTTGAGGAGTGTCGCAAAAATAAGAATGCCAAGGCTGGGCAGGGCGCCAGCACCTCAGGTATTTTTATGGTTGAATTATTTTCATTTCCTCGTAAGCAAAATGCCTGGATATATGATACAGGATGTGGTACTCACATTTGTAATACATCGCAGGGGCTTAGAGGAATCAAGAAACTGAACTATGGGAAATGCTACTTGTATGTCGGAAACGGGATACGTGCAGCAGTGGAGGCCATAGGGACTTTTGAGCTAGTTTTACCATCTGGTTTAATTTTAGTTTTAGACAATTGTCATTACGCACCTTCTATTGTTAGAGGTGTCGTATCAGTTTCTTTGTTATTGGATTTGGGTTTTAAGCATACTTTTAATGATAATGGAATTTCTGTTTCTTTAAATTCTGTTTTTTACTTTAATGCTATTCCATTAAATGGTGTGTTTGAAATTGACATGGAAAATCATGTATCCAATAAAAATAATTCAATGTATAGCATCGGGAATAAGAGAGTCAAGTCTAACTTGGACTCGTCTTATTTATGGCATTGTCGCCTTGCCCACATAGGCAAGAAACGCATGGAAAAGCTGCTAAGTGATGGGCTTTTACCTAATATCAATGATGATTCAGTTGATAAATGCGAATCTTGCATATCTGGGAAGATGACGAAGAAACCTTTCCATAGCAATATGGAGAAGGCTTCGGATCTACTTGGATTGATACACACGGATGTGTGTGGTCCACTTAGACACGTGTCAAAACGCGGTGCTGCCTACTTCTTAACCTTTACAGATGACTATAGTCGTTATGGTTGTGTTTATTTACTTAAACACAAACATGAAGTCTTTGAGACATTCAAGGTTTTCAAAAATGAAGTAGAATTACAACTCGGAAAGAAGATTAAGGCCCTTCGATCCGATCGTGGTGGTGAGTATTTGAGCCAAGAGTTCAAAGATTATCTAGCTGAGTGTGGCATTGTCCAACAACTCACTTCTCCTTATACTCCACAACAAAATGGTGTATCTGAAAGGAGAAATCGTACTTTGCTTGATATGGTACGATCTATGTTTAATCTTACAACTCTTCCTTTATCCTTTTGGGACTATGCTCTTGAAAGCGCTGTTCGCATACTAAATATGGTTCCAACTAAGAAGGTTGATAAGACTCCATATGAATTATGGACTGGAAAAGCTCCCAACTTGTCTTACTTAAAGATCTGGGGTTGTGAGGCGTTTGTTAAACGTGACTCACCTGACAAGCTCCAACAAAGATCTGTTAAGTGCATCTTCGTAGGATACCCTAAGGAAACAAGGGGTTACTACTTTTACTTCCCACCAGAAAATAAAGTCATTGTGGCTAGATATGGTGAATTTCTTGAAGAGAGTTTTCTGGCTCAAGAATTCAGTGGGAGAGTATATGATCTTGAAAATGATCAAGAAGATGTGTCACCTTCTGAAAGCACTAACATACTTCCTGTGGAACCTGAAAGCTTAGGTCCTCCACCTGAAGTAGAAGTGGTACCCATCCGTAGATCTTCAAGTTCTGTAAAAGCTCCTGATCGTCTATGTTTAAGCATAGACGATGAGGAAACTTTTCTATTGGATCACATTGATGAGCCAACTAGTTATAAGGCTGCCATTAATAATCCTGAAAAGGACAAATGGCAAGCAGCCATGGATGGGGAAATGCAATCCATGAAAGACAACAAAGTCTGGATTGAAGTGGATCTTCCACCCAATGCTAAGGTAGTTGGGTGTAAGTGGCTCTTCAAGAAAAAGACTGACATGGATGGCAACGTACACACCTACAAAGCTCGTTTGGTGGCCAAGGGCTTTACCCAAACATATGGTGTTGACTATGAGGAGACCTTTTCTCCTGTAGCCGACATTAGAGCTATTAGGATTCTCATAGCCATAGCTGCCTACTATGACTATGAGATTTGGAAAATGGATGTCAAAACCGCGTTTCTGAATGGTCGCCTAGATGAAGACATCTATATGGCGCAACCTGAAGGTTTTGTAAATCCACAATTTCCTGAGCGTGTATGCAAACTTCAAAGATCCATTTATGGATTGAAGCAAGCGTCCAGGCAATGGAATAAGAAATTTGATGAGGAAATCAAGAAGTTTGAATTTACTCAAAATTTCAATGAGCCATGTGTATACCACAAAGTTAGTGGGAGTAACACTACTTTTCTTGTCCTATATGTCGATGACATATTAATCATGGGAAATCACATACCAAGCCTTAATGAAGTTAAGGAATATCTTGGTAATTGCTTTGCCATGAAGGATTTAGGAGAAGCAGCGTATATCCTTGGAATCAAGATCTATCGAGACAGATCTAAACGGTTAATCGGATTAAGCCAAAGTGCTTACATGGATAAAATATTGAAGAGATTCAATATGCAAAATTCCAAGAAGGGATATTTGCCCATGCAAGTAGATCATGGCTTAAGTAGCGAAATGTGTGCTTCTACACCTGAAGAGGTGGCATACATGCAGAAAGTTCCGTATGCTTCGGCAGTAGGATCTATTATGTATGCTGTTAGATGCACAAGGCCAGATGTGGCATTCGCTCAAAATTTGACCAGTCGATATCAGCAAAATCCAGGAAAAGGTCACTGGCATGCTGTTAAAAACATTCTTAAGTATCTAAGGAATACTAAAGATATGTTTCTAGTTTTCGGGGGAAATCCAGACGCAGAACTGAATGTTACAGGTTTCTGCGATGCGTCCTGGCAAACTAAAAAAGATGATACGAAGTCGCAAACGGGTTATGTCTTTGTCATAAATGGAGGAGCAGTAGACTGGAAGAGTAAAAAGCAGAGCACAACGGCCATGTCTGCTACAGAAGCTGAGTATAATGCTGCATCGGATGCTGCACAAGAAGCTGTTTGGATAAGGAATTTCATTACGGATCTTGGAGTGATGCCGTCTATTGAATTACCTGTAAATGTGTATTGCGACAACTCTGCAGCAATCACATTCGCCAATGAACCTGGAGTTATGAAAGGCGCCAGACACTTTAAAAGAAAGATGCACTATGTTCGAGAACAGGTCGAACTAGGTGAAATCAAAGTACTCAAAGTTCACACAGATGACAATCTGGCTGATCCTTTCACGAAGGCATTACCTAAAGATACGTTTACTCGACATGCTCAGGGTATTGGTCTTCGTTTAGCAGATAGTTTCATGTAAATCTGTTGGATTAGTATTTCGATAGGGACGTGTAAACAATTATGATTTTAATGAAATAAAGTGCGGATAACGTTTATTCTCATTATTAATATTTGTGTCCTATATTTGCATGTTTAAATCCGTGAATAATTTATTTATTCTAAATAGTCCGTTGTCAATTAATAATATGGGAATATTATTAAACTAAGACAAATGTGAGGATTGGTAGAATGAACTGTAAGGTTAAGACACCAATGTCACATGATATTCAATATTGGATAAATTGAATATAGGACTTATCCCAAATACATGATTATACTTTATGGATCATAGTCATTAAGTATATCATGAATATTTATCCTCAGACTTGAGATGACAGATAATTGCCGAGGATGTAGCTTATTTTCTGTAAGATAGTCTAACGCTAACCGTAAAAGGTAGTTATAAGGGCCATTTTCAGAAATGATGCGAAATTCAAGGGTTATGCTCGCAGTCAATAAGGGATTTGTTCCTTCAACTTTGTGTTGAAGTTTAATACTGCTTGGCCACTCGTAGGATTGACAAGATGTTTGCGTGCGCACGCCCAAAGTCTATCTGGAAGACGTTCAGATGTTTTGGTAATCTTGTTCAATTATGTAGAAATGAGAAACTAAGTTAATTATGGAATGACAAAGATCCATATCCAAAATTAACGCAGTATTAGTAACAAAAGGATAAGTATGGTGATTAATTTCATCACACGTGGTTTTTACCAGGAGAACCACAACTCGGATCAAGCTGGGGGCATTGGGAAGGTAAAGCTAGGCTGACCCATGTCATTACAATATTAATGTTTATCCAAGTGGGAGCTGTTAAGTTTTGTGTATAAATATTAATATACGTTTGTCCGGTTTCGAACCCGAGGCTCGGGATTGCACACATTAGCGTGAGAGTTTCAATGATGAATAATTAAATATATATTTCATTATATTTATTTATTCATTTCACCAATTAAACACTTAACGACGGTTAGTACTTAACGGGGTTTTAACTAACGACCGTTAAAGGACTAAACGTGAAAAATAGGAAAGAAGAATCTAGAATCCCTTGAGGGATGCTAGGATCGGCCGAACCCTTCCTTTAGGGATAGGGGGTCGGTTTTGTTTGGCTTGGAGAACAAGAAAGGAAAAACTATAAATACATCCCATTGTGTTTTAGTTTTTCTCGAATCTTGAAACCCTAACAAGCCTAACTTCTCTTCTTCTTCCCTCTTGCTAAGGCTAGTCAACAATTTCTATTCCCACTAGGGAATTCGGCTTGAGCTTTTAGCATTCAAGTGTTTGGTTTGTTGGTGATCAAGAAACTAGCTTTTCTCATTGAAACGCTATTATTACGTGTGTACAGGAACGAGTGACAAGCTTCCTTTAGCTTGTGATCTTGGTTTAGTCGATCCACATATAAATCCTATTAGGGTTTATAACTTGTTCTTGTTCAAGAGATTCCTTGTTCTTGCTAGGAATCATTAAGGTACGTATCTATTTATGTTTAATTAATTACATGTTCTTGTAGATCTATTTCGCTGCGTGCTTTGATGATGTTATGTGTTTATGATTTATTTATAGTTCACATATTCCAACAATTTATGACAGTGAACTCCCTAATTCCTTTTCGGGACAAGAACAAAACCCAATGATTAACTTCCTCAGCATCTAATATCTTGTGATCTGGTATAAAGAGGACAAACTTTGTTACGACACCTTTAAGATGGAGGAGAAGTCTACTTATCGTCCTCTCATTGCAGTTATTTCTGCCACCTAGACCTGGTTCAAAGAACTTCTCATCAAATACGAGTTGTGTCACACCTCGCCAAGGCGGAAACGCGAGTGTAATTTCATGGATATCATCACAACACATGGTGTCTAAATAGAGAATTACTACATGCACATAAATAGAGCAAAGTACAAACACAAAGTGTCGTAACGATACCCCAAAAGAAAATAACCAAAACAACTCTCCAAAAGGTATCTTCAATATAACATAAAGTACTATTCGAAAGACATTAAAGTATCACAATCAAAATCAAACATATTCAAATCAAACATAAAGATAAATCGTTCTCAAATGCAACTAAGTCTCGTCTAGTCGCTTCCCTCTACCTTAGCCTTAGAATGCTCACCTGAAAATGATGCTTAAAAACGTCAACATAATGTTGGTGAGGTTCATAGGTTTAAGACACACAGTACATCTCAGGCAACTAGTTCACTGTGATTATAAAACATAGCAGGACAGTAAAAATAGTTATTATACAACTAGCATGTAATCGCAACCAACTAACCAGCAAACGGGACATAAGGGACGGAACGTGCCCATGATCCAAATAGCAATATCCAACATCAATTGGGACGGAACGCGCCCACGATCCAAGTTCACAATAATGGGTAAACCATACCCTCTGATCAGACCACACAGAATAATAGTGAGTAGAGCTTCTACTCTCCAATTGGATAATGGGAGCATAGCTGCCCTCCAAATGGACCACACAGAATCACCACACAATAATCTCATAACATGCAACACACGTATAATAACACTTACAAGTCCTGCATTTATGACCACATAATCACAGTAACTCAAAAATATTTCAACACAAGCATCATTCCCATCCCAAGTTAAAACAAAGTAAAAATGGGACTATGAAACTCACCTCAACTTCGCAGCTTCCAAATTATCAATCACAAATCTATACAACAAAAATAAGATCACATTACACGCGACCAAGCTAAAAGCTATAGTCCATGTAACACACATACGATGGATGTCTAAGGTTCATGTAAACCACCATGGATCACCTAGACTCCATACTAACCACTACCAAACACTTACACTCACTAAATCCCTTGCATACACTTTTTCAGAATACGCAGATTTTTGGGGTACTTTTACCCACATGAAATCACAACAAAATAAGCTCTAAAACTCACACCAAAAATTCACCATAGTCTTTCATGGTCATACAAGCTCCTCCCAGAAGACCATGCACTAAAAACACACACAAGTGCTCTTTGAAAAATCAAACATAAAAACTATCCAGATTCGGATCTGAACGCACACCAAAATATTTTGTCCTAACAAACATATTTTCACAACATCTTAAAGTATACCCTTCGCGTGGAAGTCAAAAGGAATATATAACTCAATTTCTCCATAAGGGCTAACCCAAATTACACTTTTAAAACCACTTTTGACCTCAATACTTTTAACCTAAATCTGTCACAGTTTAACAGTTTTGACACCTTTACTTGCAAAAATCATTAGACTGACTTTCGTACTTTGAAATCACTCGTGGCCGGACTTTTTGAAAAGCACGTTCTCTGAACTACAATTTAGACTCAAGATTCATGTAATAACTCTTCTCCATCTATTAAATATCTTCGTATCTTTACAGCCTTATTAATCTGTCCAAACCCTAACTCAATAACTAACATGTTTTATACCCTAATCTCTTCACCAATCAACATAATATTACTAATTAATAATCCCAACATGTTTTATATTAATAATTTATAGAAATAAACATAAACCCTAATCCATCATATTCTTGTTACATGAATTATAATAATTAATTGAACACAAGTATTGAAAATTATACATTGATCTTGATTTTTAGGCTTCAATAATAAAACCCTAATTTTTTTCTTCTTGCTTTTCCCTTGGTCGACCGAAATTTTACAAAAGAATGGGTTGGGGTGTTTTGGTTTTGTATTTATACTACCATAAGAATATTCTAGATAACCTCCTTAATTAATAATTATAATCGGACTAAAATTTTGTTTCCTTCCCCCCCCTAAAACCCATATTCAGCCGCCCCATACGAAAACTAACGTCTTACGCGATAAACTTTCATTTTTTTACGACGACTCAGAAAATTATCATTTCCAAAACAAAGTTTCCAAAAATAGAATTTCACACTCTCTATAAATATAACCCATAAAACCGAACACCACTTAATTTACCAACGCTCACAAACTTGAACACAACTCATTACACAAAAAAACCCCGAACACAAAACCATACAAGTCATTTCCACGTCACCAAAGTGAACAAAATGAACTTATTCAAAACAACACTACTCAAGACACACCAATAGAGTCACACAAAGGGATTTAGTGCCAAAGCACACGTTTATCACACATATGCCACCCGAAACACCTAAGTCACACCAAGCAAAAGTTAAATGAGTCGAAAGTAGTAGTTAGACTAACCTGCTAAAATCACGGTTGTTACATCATCCCCCACTTAGGGAAATCTCGTCCCGAGATTTAGCTACTTGTCTCATTAACCATATCAGAAAACAAATTTGCGTACTTAGACCTCATCTGATCCTCGCGCTCCCAAGTAAACTCAGGACCACGCTTCGAATTCCAATGCAACTTTACTAAAGCAATCTTACCACGCTTCAAACGCTTGACCTCTCGGTCCATAATCTCAACAGGTTCTTTGACAAAATGAAGGGTCTTGTCAACCTTAATCGCATCTAATGGCACATGCTGACTAGCATCCGCCAAACATTTCTTTAAATTAGATACTTGAAACGTATCATGTACCCCACTTAACTCCTCAGGTAACTTCAATCGATATGCCACATGCCCAATCCTTTCTGTAATCTCAAACGGTCCTACATATCTCGGTGCTAATTTGCCTTTCTTACCAAAACGCACAACACCCTTCCAAGGGGACACTTTCAGCATCACAAGATCACCAACACTAAACTCTAAAGGCTTACGACGATTATCCACATAACTCTTTTGGCGATCCCTTGCTGCCTTAAGTCTTTCCTTAATTTGAAAAACCTTATCCGTAGTCTCTTGTACTAGTTCAGGGCCAATTAGTTGGCTTGTCCCAATCTCTGCCCACAGAACAGGTGATCTACATTTCCTCCTATACAACATTTCAAATGGCTCACACCTAATACTGGAATGATAACTGTTATTATAGGAGAACTCAGCTAAAGGTAAATGAGTATCCCAGCTTCCTCCAAAATCGATAGCACATGCTCTAAGTAAATCTTCTAAAGTCTGAATTGTTCGCTCACTTTGCCCATCCGTCTGTGGATGATAAGCAGTACTCATATCCAAACGTGTATCCAAAGCCTTCTGTAGTGACTGCCAGAACCGCGAGGTAAACCTATTGTCGCGATCAGATATAATAGACACTGGCACACCATGTCGTGCCACAATCTCATTGATATAATTTCTTGCCAGCTTCTTCATCTTATAATCCTCACGAATGGCCAGAAAATGTGCAGACTTCGTCAGCCTGTCCACTATGACCCATATCGTGTCATGCCCGTTACTTGTTCGAGGCAACTTGGTAATAAAATCCATCATTATATTCTCCCATTTCCACTCAGGGATCGGCGGTTGTTGTAGTAATCCAGAGGGTTTCTGATGTTCAACTTTAACTTTCAAACAAGTCAGACACTTACTAACATACTCGGCTATTTCCCTCTTCATTCCTGACCACCAATAAGCATCTCTAAGATCGTAATACATCTTGTCAGATCCTGGATGAATTGAGTATCTCGTTTTATGAGTGATGAACTCAAATAAGTACATTTTATTACCGTCATTTATCCTATTTATTTGACTTGTTTTATTATATTATTTGTGAGAATTGATACTTAATCGTTTACTTTTGTAATTCTCAGTTAAAAACAAGCATTTGGTGAAACTTGGCGATTTTGGACTAATTATGGAGCAAAACAAGCAAGAAGATAAGAGTCTACTGAAATGTACAAGATCAAGACATTCTGCTCCAGATACGCCGCATCTTGCTTATTACATACGGCGCATCACTATCAAGATTTCACAAGATACGATCCAAGACAACAAGGACATGCGCCGCATCTGAGAATGGAGTTACGCCGCATCTTTTGGCGGTGTACGAATATTCCTGAATATATTAATCTTGGACCCCACGCGAAGTTAAGTCAATGCGCCGCATCTACTTATTAGATGCGCCGCATCTTACCCTCAGACAGAAACTATAAATACCCCAAGACCAGACGAATTTCGGAGACATAATATATACGAAGTACGAAGACCACAGAAACCTAAGGCCGAATTCAGACGATTAGGCAGCACAAGACACACCCGAACGAAGATACAAGAGCTGTAAGAAGGTCCTGCATGTATTTAATTCATTAAGTAGTTTTGTTTTATTGTGTTAGTAAACTTTAATTCATCAGGATTGGTGGCTTGTGTAATGTGACGAGAAAGATTGCACTCCCTTAAAACTGCTTTCCCATCAATTAAAGTTTATATGTTGATGTCTTTGGTTACTACTTATTAGTGCATTGATAACCTCTGTGTTTATTAGTGGCCTGCGCATTTGACTACGGAAGAGAATGTGTCTCCCACGGTTGTTACTAAATTGATCACTTAGGAATAACTTTTAGACATAAGTAATCATTAAGGGTTTACTCGCCGATAAGATTAGGGCCAACGAGAAAGGGTTAATTACATACACTTCATATAAAACTATCAATAAAACAAGTGACAATCTACTTAATCATCAGGACAGGTCTTCTTATTGTCTCGAGTATTTATCTGTGTACGTGTATGCCTATCGCTGATTCGTGCTCATTAGTTTAGTTTATTATTTAATTGCAACCAAAACGTGCCAGTCTCTCAGGCTGAACCCCCTTGCGTTAGATTAGGTTGTATAGTTAACTTAGAATATTAAAATACTAATTAGAATGACTAGATAATGCGTTCCACTCTTAGTGATCGACACTCTACTTACCATTATATTCATACTGACCGGGTACACTGCTCGTTAAGTGTGTGTGTTATTGATAAGTCGGCTAAATATAAATTTAAAACTTGAGTAGGCATTAATACTGCTAAACCGCAACGACACATCACGCGCATCAAGTTTTTTGGCGCCGCTGCCGGGGAGTGAATTGTTATTATCTGTTAATTTGATTAGTATTTTAATTAGGTTTTTAATTTTTATTCTAACCGCTAACTCTGTTGTATATTAGGTTAAATTGCATTCATTGTATTATTTTGCATATTTTCTGTTTTTGTGTGTTTAATTTTTGTTTATTTTCGTTTGTTTTTTATTTGTTTTTATTTTTCGTATTTTCTGCATACTGCTATCGTTGTACTGAGCTTATTCAAACGATACGGCGCATCTATTTTCATAGATACGGCGTATTGCGTTTAATTTTTATAAAATACAACGCGTTTAATTAATTCGATACGACGCATCTTTCCCCAAGATACGGTGTATCTGTTTTTGAGAAATTTTTTTTCTAAGCGATAACGTCATACGACGCATCTGTTTACACAGATACGGCGTATCTATTATTTTAATTAAAAACAGTTTTCGAATTATTAAACAGATACGACGCATCGATCTCTGTCGATACGGCGTATCTTCTGAATCAAAAATCTTATATTTTGAAACGTAACGAAAATACGGCGCATTAACTTTTGTTAATACGACGCATTTAATTTTAAATAAATATCGATTTTTGATAATTAAAACTGATACGGCGCATTCTACTTTATAAGCGGCGTATCTATTTTCTGAATAAAGTCTGATTAAATTTTAACGATTATAAGATACGGCGTATCCAATTTTTTGGATACGGCGCATTGTCAGCAGATATCAGTAACTTTTATTTTTCGTATTCCGTTTTCGTTGTTAATTTTCTGATATATTACTTTCTTGAGCATACCCTACTGATGTTTTTGTGTTGATTTCAGGAATTGCATGACCAGGAGTTCAACTGAGAACTTGATTCAACCCTTCGAAAATCCTGAACGAGCCTTTCATTCGCTTAAAAGGCTTTTCAACACAAAAAGCTTTGATACTTCAAGTTCATTCGAGCTTGATTACTTTTCTGAAGAGAAAGAGGAAGAAGAAACAGAAACAATGGGCGAAAACACTACTATGGAGGAATACATGAACAATACCCGTGCTGATTACACTTCAGGAGTTGCTAGACCAAAGTTTGATGATAAGTCAAAATTTGAATTGAAGGGTCAGTTTCTCAAGGAGCTAAGAGAGAATGCTTTCAGTGGATCGGAACATGAGGATGCTAATGAGCATGTTGAAAAGGTCCTCGAGATTGCGGATTTGTTTACTTCAGAAGGAGTCACTGACGATCAACTCATGCTAAGAATCTTTCCAATCTCGCTAAAAGGAGCTGCTAACAAGTGGCTAAGGAATGAACCAGCTAGTTCAATCACTACATGGGAAGATTTGAAGAGCAAATTCCTGAAGAGATATTGTCCACCTGCTAAGACTGCTAAAAGGATGGAGGCTATCAACAGTTTCAAGCAAGAGCCTGATGAAACTCTTTATCAAGCTTGGGAACGATTTAAAGATTTACTGATAAAATGTCCTCAACACTATCTAACCCCTATGCAGGAGATAATATTGTTTTATCAAGGATTGGACGTGCCTACTAGACAAATCTTGGACGCTAAGGGAGCTGTGCCTCAAATGAGTGCAGCTAATGCTAGGAAAGCTATCCAAGAAGCCGCTGATCATTCTCAAAAATGGCACGATGGGACCTCTACTAGAGCTAAGAGCAGCACTAATTTTGATGGGTTTGCTGCTATTCAAGCTCAATTGGATAAAATTAGTAGAGAGATGAAGAAGCGTGATGAAAAAGTGTATGCTGCCCAAGTTGGATGTGAAAAATGCGAAGGACCTCACTACACTAAAGATTGCCTGAATAAGAATGAAAGTGAGACGTTTGAAGAAGCATACTACACACAATTTGGACAACCATTCCGACCTTCAGGAAGATTTAGGGAAGCCAACCCGGGATTCTATCAAAAGAACAACTTCAATCCCGCTTATCAAGAAAGGAGGCAGACTTTGGATGACACTCTAAAGCAGATTATGGCCGATGCTGCTAAAAGACATGATGAGAACACTGCTATGATCAAAGAAATCCGATCTTCAACGGATACTATTACAAGAAATCAAGGAGCTTCGATCAAAGCATTGGAACAACAAATTGGTCAAATGAGCAAAGTTCTTCAAGAAAGGGGATACGGAAGTTTACCTGGCTCAACTGAAACCAACCCAAGAGATCATGTCAAGGCCATAAGCACCACTGCAGAAGTCACTCCTAACATACCTAGAAGATCGATGAATGGTAATGATGGTTCAAAGCCCGAATTTTTCTTTAATTCTTCAATCAGTTTAAGGAGACTACTAAATGAGAAGACAAAGATTGAAGAGGAGATCAAGGCAACAATGAAAGAAGAGAGCCCTGCAACCGACTTACATGCCTTGCCTCATAAAGAAAAGGACCCAGGAAGTTTTACTTTACCTTGTTCAATTAATAATATATCTTTCAATAATGTGTTAGCTGACTTAGGAGCTAGTGTTAGTGTTATGCCTCTTAAGACATTCACTACCCTAGGACTAGGAAAATTAGCACCAACTAAGTTACTTATTGAATTAGCTGATAAAACGGTAAAACGACCTGAAGGGATGGCTAATAATGTGCTAGTTAAGATTGAGAAGTTTATTTTCCCTGTAGACTTTGTTATATTAGATATGCCCGAGGATGTTAAGATTCCTTTAATCCTTGGAAGACCTTTCTTGTCTACTGCCCATGCTAAGATTGATGTGTTTAAAAGAAAAATCTCATTAAGGATAGGGAATAATAAACTAGTCTATAAGTGCTAAGATCCTGTTAAAAGCATAATTAGAGGTGTCTATGTGCTAGGATTAAGAAAGCGTATGGACCTCGATCTTGAAGCTAGGCTTATGGGAGAAACGTTGATTCATAACAACTCAACTAATCCTAATCATGAGAACTTTGAGGAATTTATTGACCTTAATGTACCTACCGAACTTAGACGCGATGTTATTAATGATTCTGATGATGAGTGGTATGATTGCGTAGTAATTAACAAACGTAGGAGAATAGTTGAGAAAACGAATTTGAATAATGATGTGTTTATTGAACTACCACCCCACCTTGCTTATTTATGCCTATATGATAATAAGAATTTCCCGTCTATCATTTTGTCATCTCTGCCCGAAAGGGACAGAACTTTGTTTATACAGATATTAAAGAAGAACGGCGTGGAAATTAAGGACGAGGAAGGAGTGCTCAATATTAATGAATTGGCGATGAGGGAGCGCGATGTTTCCGACTCCTTCAATGATCGATATTAAAGAGCTGAACGTGAGTTTAACTTGAAGACTCTGGAATAAAGACAAGTGCTGACCGGGAGACAACCCGGAAAATTTTTATTATTTTGTTCTGTGTCGAGTCAGTCAGGCCCGCAGCAGATACGGCGCATCTCAATCCCAAGATGCGACGCATCTCCTGCACTGGTCATATCTTACTTTATTTTTCTGCATTTTTTACTTTTGACTTTAAAACTTTTTATCAGTTTATTTTAATGCGGCGCATCCCTGGTTAAGGATGCGACACATCTTCTATTCTGATCCGTATTTATTCCAGGCTTGATACGGCGTATCTTCTTCCATAAGATACGGCGCATCGACTGACCTGATGATTTTCATTTTAATTTTTATGTTTTATTTTTTACTAACTACTAATGTATTATGCAAGTTTGAACCTTCTTAACTTAGGTGTGTTTAAAGCCTTGGTGGTATTATAGATTCCTGCATTTCCTGTGGATACATCAAATATGAAGCTTAAACGTTCTCATCCACAAGAAAGATGATTTTTGCTCTTATACAAATGGAGGATCATACCGAGCAAATCTCAGGGGAGTTTTTATGTTCTAATTCTTTTATTTTCCAGTTTTTAACCTTTTATACAAACAACGAGGACGTTGTTTAACTTAAGTGGGGGGATTAGAGAATTAGAACACTTACTTGTCCTAAACTTTTCAAAATATGCTTAAAATGTGCTAAATTTATCAAAATTTAAATTTTTTAGCATGTTTTTGTTTAGAGTCTAAGTTGCATAGCTGCACACATGACGTTATTTTCAAAAATTGTGATTTTTTTCAAAATTCACAAATCTATGAGTGTGCCGGTGACTTGTAAACTTTAGAACTTGGCTTGTATACTATTCGAGACCACCATAATAAGTATTATTTATATAATTGGAATGACTTGTCTAAATTGGTAAATTTCTAGGATTACACCCAAATAGCCTTTATATGTTATGTGTTATTAGCTAACTACACTGGTTAGTTAACCCCCGTATAAACCATTTTGTTACTCTCACTTTTAGAGTAAGATACCCCTAGAAAAACACTTAGAGCCATTCCTTTCGTTTCTTACACCTTTGTTATAATGTTTCGTTACACCCTTACACCTTAGCCTACCGTGTAGATTAAAATCCGTGGTTGGTTAATTGCTTTAGGCAAAGTGTGTTTCCTTACATTACCTGTGTTCGCGTGCGTAATTCATTGTCTTTGGTTAGGTCGGGAAATTGCACAATGCAATTGGAGTGAAAGTAAATATTGTATATCTTTGAGTTTATTTTTCGTGTGTTTACTACTTTCACTATTACCGTTATTTCTGAAGTCATGAAAAGTATGGAAAAATTATCCATAATTATCATTATAGTGATGTGGTGAAATTTTACACATCTTTGTTTATGTTTCAAAAAAATAAATAATAAAAAAAATAAATAAATAAATAAATAAATAAAATCGAATAAACGAAAAAGAAAAAGAAAAAAGGAAGAGTTGGAAGTTTGTTTTAACCAACTTATGTAAAGTTTTGTGTTAAGTGGTCGATATCACCACTGGTTGTTGTATATTATATCTATGGATTGAATGGGAGTTGAACGTTATGGGAACGCCAACTTAAGGTTATTCTTTGATTAAGATCTTGTTGAGTATAATTCGTGTCTACCTAAAGCGTGTGTTTCAAGTGTTAAAGCGTGATTTGTTCTATGATATGAGTCTTATTCATGGGATGGTTGGGATAGTGATTAACCACACTTAGGATTTTAATTTATCTGTTTTGTTTATTTTTCATTTTACACCAATTTATATCCCAAATATTATCCATACCCTATATTATTCTTTATCCAAACCTTTGATTTATTGAGATTAGGGATTTGAGCAATCTTAAGTATCGTAGTCGTGGATTCGGCTATGTATTTATGATTTTGTCGCCCTTTTTGATATAATATTATTGGTGAAGATTACTTGGTCCTATCTTTAACCTATTCGAGTTAAGGATTTGAGCAATTGCAAGTATCGTGTTCGTGGATTCGATCATGTATTTGTGATTTTGTCGCCTTTTCTGGAATTTGAGATCGATAGAGATTAAGGAGAATGATTAACCCTTAAACCTCAAATCCTTTTTTACCGCTTTAGACTTGTTATTCCTTGGCTTTAGTGGGGGAGATGTGTATACTTGCCAAGCTTATGATAGAATATTCGTCACGACTGGACAGTTAAACGATTAGATTTGCTTTTATCAAATTATTTTATTTTACTTCTAATTCGTTAAGTGTTTGGTTGTGTGATTATGACAAAAATGAATACATGCTTAAATATAAAAATAAATCCTAATATCTTTTAGGATACATTTTCATAAGATTAATTCTAAGGTTTACTTGGGGACAAGTAAAGTTCAAGTGGGGGGATATTTGATGAACTCAAATAAGTACATTTTATTACCGTCATTTATCCTATTTATTTGACTTGTTTTATTATATTATTTGTGAGAATTGATACTTAATCGTTTACTTTTATAATTCTCAGTTAAAAACAAGCATTTGGTGAAACTTGGCGATTTTGGACTAATTATGGAGCAAAACAAGCAAGAAGATAAGAGTCTACTGAAATGTACAAGATCAAGACATTCTGCTCCAGATACGCCGCATCTTGCTTATTACATACGGCGCATCACTATCAAGATTTCACAAGATACGATCCAAGACAGCAAGGACATGCGCCGCATCTGAGAATGGAGTTACGCCGCATCTTCTGGCGGTGTACGAATATTCCTGAATATATTAATCTTGGACCCCACGCGAAGTTAAGTCAATGCGCCGCATCTACTTACTAGATGCGCTGCATCTTACCCTCAGACAGAAATTATAAATACCCCAAGACCAGACGAATTTCGGAGACATAATATATACGAAGTACGAAGACCACAGAAACCTAAGGCCGAATTCAGACGATTAGGCAGCACAAGACACACCCGAACGAAGATACAAGAGCTGTAAGAAGGTCCTGCATGTATTTAATTCATTAAGTAGTTTTGTTTTATTGTGTTAGTAAACTTTAATTCATCAGGATTGGTGGCTTGTGTAATGTGACGAGAAAGATTGCACTCCCTTAAAACTGCTTTCCCATCAATTAAAGTTTATATGTTGATGTCTTTGGTTACTACTTATTAGTGCATTGATAACCTCTGTGTTTATTAGTGGCCTGCGCATTTGACTACGGAAGAGAATGTGGCTCCCACGGTTGTTACTAAATTGATCACTTAGGAATAACTTTTAGACATAAGTAATCATTAAGGGTTTACTCGCCGATAAGATTAGGGCCAACGAGAAAGGGTTAATTACATACACTTCATATAAAACTATCAATAAAATAAGTGACAATCTACTTAATCATCAGGACAGGTCTTCTTATTGTCTCGAGTATTTATCTGTGTACGTGCATGCCTATCGCTGATTCATGCTCATTAGTTTAGTTTATTATTTAATTGCAACCAAAACGTGCCAGTCTCTCAGGCTGAACCCCCTTGCGTTAGATTAGGTTGTATAGTTAACTTAGAATATTAAAATACTGATTAGAATAACTAGATATACGTTCCACTCTTAGTGATCGACACTCTACTTACCATTATATTCATACTGACCGGGTACACTGCTCGTTAAGTGTGTGTGTTATTGATAAGTCGGCTAAATTTAAATTTAAAACTTGAGTAGGCATTAATACTGCTAAACCGCAACGACACATCATGCGCATCAATGAGCCTCGTCCATGATCAACCTTCTTACATCTCCCATCATCGGAACCCATATCCGATCCATGAAATATAATCCACCATCCTCCTTTTTCTCCATTTGTTGATCCAACCCACGCAGCATCTCAGCTGTTGCGTTTTCATCCTTGAGGGCTTCCTCTTGTGCTGCCAATATCTTCCTCTTGATTCCCGATTGCAAGGTCATGCACATAGCTTGCACACGCTTAGGCTTAATCCTTTCCTTTCTACTCAACGCATCAGCCACCACATTCGCCTTTCCAGGATGATAGCGAATCTCACAATCATAATCACTAAACAATTCAATCCATCTTCTCTGTCGCATATTCAGCTCCTTCTGACTGAAGATATGCTGAAGACTCTTATGATCCGTATAAACAACACTCTTTGTGCCATACAGAAAATGTCTCCAATTCTTGAGGGCGAACACTACCGCACCAAGCTCTAAATCATGAGTGGTGTAATTCATCTCATGAATCTTGAGTTGTCGGGATGCATAGGCTATCACTTTCCCTCTCTGCATTAGTACACATCCAAAACCTTGTTTCGACGCATCACAATACACCACAAAGTCATCTGGTCCGTCTGGAAGCGCTAGAATAGGTGCATTACACAAATTATCCTTTAATGATTGAAAAGCCATCTTTTGCTCCTCTCCCCAGACATACTTCTTATTCTTCTGGGTCAGCAATGTGAGGGGTTTGGCAATCTTCGAATTTTTTTTGATAAATCGTCTGTAATACCCTGCCAATCCTAAAAAGGAGCGTATCTCTGACGGCGTCGTAGGAGCCTTCCAATTCTTGACCGCTTCGACCTTTCCAGGGTCTACATGTATACCTTCACTATTAACTACATGACCAAGAAAATGTACCTCTCTAAGCCAAAACTCGCATTTTGAAAACTTAGCGTACAACTTCTCCTTCTCCAGCAATTTAAGGACCAACTTCAAATGCTCTCAATGCTCCTTCTCAGTCTTAGAGTAGACTAATATATCATCGATAAACACTATCACAAATTTATCCAAATAAGGCTTACAAATGCGATTCATTAGATTCATGAATACCGCAGGTGCATTTGTCAATCCAAATGGCATAACCATTGATGAACTCAAATAAGTACATTTTATTACCATCATTTATCCTATTTATTTGACTTGTTTTATTATATTATGTATGAGAATTGATACTTAATCGTTTACTTTTGTAATTCTTAGGTAAAAACAAGCATTTGGGGAAACGTGGCAATTTTGGACTAATTATGGAGCAAAACAAGCAAGAAGTTAAGAGTCTACTGAAATGTACAAGATCAAGACTATTCTGCTCCAGATGCGCCGCATTATACTTCTTACATACGGCGCATCGCTATCAAGATTTCACAAGATATTATCCAAGACGGCAGAAGACATGCGCCGCATCCAAGAATGAAGATACGCCGTATCTTCTGGCGGTGTACGAATATTCCTGAATATATTAATCTTGGACCCCACGCGAAGTTAAGTCAATGCGCCACATCTACTTATTAGATGCGCCGCATCTTACCCTCAGACAGAAACTATAAATACCCCAAAGACAGACGAATTTAGGAGTTCGACAGTTTTAGAAGACCGAAGACCACAGAAACCTAAGGCCGAATTCAGACGATTAGGCAGCACAAGACACACCCGAACGAAGATACAAGAGCTGTAAGAAGGTCCTGCATGTATTTAATTCATTAAGTAGTTTTGTTTTATTGTGTTAGTAAACTTTAATTCATCAGGATTGGTGGCTTGTGTAATGTGACGAGAAAGATTGCACTCCCTTAAAACTGCTTTCCCATCAATTAAAGTTTATATGTTGATGTCTTTGGTTACTACTTATTAGTGCATTGATAACCTCTGTGTTTATTAGTGGCCTGCGCATTTGACTACGGAAGAGAATGTGGCTCCCACGGTTGTTACTAAATTGATCACTTAGGAATGACTTTTAGACATAAGTAATCATTAAGGGATTTCTCGCCGATAAGATTAGGGCCAACGAGAAAGGGTTAATTACATACACTTCATATAAAACTATCAATAAAACAAGTGACAATCTACTTAATCATCAGGACAGGTCTTCTTATTGTCTCGAGTATTTATCTGTGTACGTGCATGCCTATCGCTGATTCGTGCTCATTAGTTTAGTTTATTATTTAATTGCAACCAAAACGTGCCAGTCTCTCAGGCTGAACCCCCTTGCGTTAGTTTATGTTGTATAGTTAACTTAGAATATTAAAATACTGATTAGAATATCTAGATAATACGTTCCACTCTTAGTGATCGACACTCTACTTACCATTATATTCATACTGACCGGGTACACTGCTCGTTAAGTGTGTGTGTTATTGATAAGTCGGCTAAATATAAATTTAAAACTTGAGTAGGCATTAATACTGCTAAACCGCAACGACACATCACGCACCCATCAAGTTTTTGGCGCCGCTGCCGGGGAGTGAATTGTTATTATCTGTTAATTTGATTAGTATTTTAATTAGGTTTTTCTTTTTAATTTTTTTAATCTAACCGCTAACTCTGTTGTGTATTAGGTTAAATTGCATTCATTGTATTATTTTGCATATTTTCTGTTTTTGAGTGTTTTTATTTTTGTTTGTTTTCGTTTGTGTTTTTATTTGTTTTTATTTTTCGTATTTTCTGTGTTCTGCTATCGTTGTACTGAGCTAAATCGAACGATACGGCGCATCTATTTTCTTAGATACGGCGTATTGCGTTTAATTTTTATAAAATACAACGCGTTTAATTAATTCGATACGACGCATCTTTCCCCAAGATACGGTGTATCTGTTTTTAAGGAAAATTTTTTCTAAACGTTAACGCCATACGACGCATCTGTTTTAGCAGATACGGCGTATCTATTATTTTAATTAAAAACAGTTTTCGAATTATTAAACAGATACGACGCATCGATCTCTGTCGATACGGCGTATCTTCTGAATCTAAAATCTTGTATTTTGAAACGTAACGAAAATACGGCGCATTAACTTTTGTTAATACGACGAATATAATTTGATAAATATAGTTGATTTTTGGTATTTACTTTGATCGGTCCGCTACTCTCGTGCACAAGTTGTTTATTTTCAGGATAAATAATGACTCAAGCATCACCATGAAAGATTACATTCTGAACCAAACCGAGAGACGCTTGCTGGAGTGATCGAACATAAGACAACGAGAGTGGAGGAAAACTCAGTACTGGTAACATTGAACGTCTTAAATTCTTGAAATAGAATTCCAGGTAACCTCTACGATAATTCAACCAGCCCAAAGGAAAGTTCTCTACAATATAATCTCAATTTTATTATCCATATAATACATCTGATTAAAATTGTAATCTTAATTTTGTATGCTTAAAAACGATATTTGTTCCTAACCACGGAATAAATCCTTATCCACTAAACAATAAGATTACAATTATTAATAAAACGTTTATGCCTATTGCTCTTATTTTGAATTCATTTATATCATATGGTATGACCGTTTAACCCCAATTTGATGTATAAAGAATTGTGTTGCGGAGGCCAAGGTACGTTCCTTATTTAAATTTCGTTCATAGCGATACGGCGGATCTAAATATCCCAAGCGCCGTATCTCTGACCAACTAGGACTCATTGACCAGTCAACGAAATTAAATAGATACGGCGCATTCCAATTTTTCAATACGGCGCATCGTTTTGCCCTATAAATACGACGGGAATGCGCCGGATCTAAAATTTTTACCACAAAATCCTCACACAGTTAAGAACATACACGCAGTAAAATTATACTCTAAATCCGAGCAATTTTTCTCAAATCCACCCTCTAATCCGATCTCTTATCCTAATCCTAACCATACAATTAAGGTAATTATTCTATATCGATTTAATCTTGTTTAATATAAAAATTAGGATTTATGTGATTAATTCGATTAGGGCTTAAATGATATAGAGATATGATTAGGACTTGTATTAGATGATCTCCCCCGTATTTAATTTGCATAAATCATTGAATTTCTGGCCTAGTTTGATTTGAATGAAAATTTGGGTTTTGAATTTTAGTGGGAAAATGGATTGGTGGTGATATGATAAAATTTTAAAACTTTTACAATGGATATTAGGAACTGTGATGCCTGACCCCTTTTTATGCTGATAAAATTAATAAATGCGGCGCATCTAGGTTAATTGATGCGGCGTAACGATCTAATTCCAATTTAATAAAACTCTATATACGCCGTATTACTTAACCTAGATACGACGCATGACCTGCGCGTCGTATTGCCTTTTGTAATGCGGCGTATCTCCCTACTAACAGAACACTAAAATTCTTTGTTTTGAATCTTTCAGAATGGCTCTCCCAGTTGCCACTCGTAGACACCCATGGCTTCGTTTTGAAACAATGGGACTGACACAGGGTGCCGTTGATGATTACATGACTAGACTTGGAAAGTTTTATCAGAGGAAGGTGTTCAGTGTTCCAGTTTTGGATTTTGACAGCATCGGGAATATTGATGAGGGTAACGCTGCTGAGAGGTTACGAACTAGGTTGGAGATGATTCACACTGATGGGGAAGGGCAGGTTTTATTCAGGTCTTACGCTTGGGAAAGGTTGTTTAGGATTGAGGAACCATTGATTAAGGTTTTGATGTTGGAGTTTTTCTGTACTATACACTACAGGGAGACTGATCTGGGTCTTGACACATTTGATACTTTGGTATTCAGATTGGGTGGTTTTGAGCGAAGGATGTCTATGGGGCAGTTCATACTAGCTCTCGGGTTGCACACTACAGCAGAAATGGCATCCCCAGGTTTTGCTGATTATTGGGGTGACAGTTTAAGGGTCGTTTCGGATCGTAGGGAATTAGGATATTATTGGGTTGAGATTTCATCTGGGGGTGATTCAACCACCACCACTCCTTCATACACACTGATTAGGGAGCCATTGAGGAGGCTTTGTCATCGTCTGATAGCCCTGACTATTGCCGGGAGGGGACAATCCCCTGAGGAGGTGACTACTTTGGACCTTTTTCTCTTGCGGAGCATGGACGAGGGAGCTGTGGTGAACATCCCTCACTTCTTAGAACATTATTTACACAGAGTTGCTCCAGGGAGAGATGGTAGGAGCCAAATGACTGGGGGTCACTTTGTCTCTCGACTTGCTAGGCACTTTGGGGTATTAGGTGATGAGATTCCCGCTGATCTCCCGATTGATGTAGCTAGATTACTTGGTATGGATGCAGATTATCTTGCGACTAGGATTGGGATATGCGAGGAGATGATGGGTGGATACTTCTGGGCACCATTAGGACCACCTAGGCCTGCGGAGCCGGAGCAGGGGGATGCTCAGGCGGCCCCAGCTGCTGCTCCTGCTCAGGAGGAAGTACATGCACCAGCACCACCAGCTCCCCGCACTATAGGACAAAGAGTCGAGAGAGTGGAGCTAGAGGCTAGGTCATTGAGAGAGGGTCTCGAGGCACAGAGAGTTGAGCTTGCTGGAGTGAGGAGAGATACGAGCTGGTTAGTCGACGGTGTCAGTAGGGTGATGGCTCTTCATGGGGTCAGCCACCACCTTTCGGATGGTGCTTATGTCAGAGGGATGACCACATACGAGCGCAGGGTTCGCCGCAGGACTGACGGAGCTAGTACTTCAGGTGCCCAATCAAATGACGTGACTCCCGACCAGCCTACTGCTTGGCCACTCTTTGCATTTTCATTACGGACACGTTTTCTCGTACATTACTTATATTCTTTTGGGACTGTACTTATTATTACTAACATGTTTATATCTAATGCTCCAGTTTATGTTTCTTGTTATATCTGATGAAGACTGGCATTAAGTTCAGCATGAGAGTACGAGAGGACGTGAGAGATGAACCATGGAATGAGCCATATTACAACAGACTGTTAACAGTCTGTTTGGTAAATACATGTGCCGCATCCAGTAAAACAGATGCGACGCATCCTATCCTTTATTTTATCTTATTTCGTATTTGTTCCAGGATCGATACGGCGTATCTTCTCCCATAAGATACGGCGTATCGACTGACCTGATGAAGTTATGAAGCAATTGCCAAATAAACACGCACTTGATGTGTATACCAACTGAAGTATTGGAATAAAGAGCTGAACGTGAGTCTAACTTGAAGACTCTGGAATAAAGACAAGTGCTGACCGGGAGACAACCCGGATAAAATTTTTATTATTCTGTTTTGTGTCGAGTCAGTCAGGCCCGCAGCAGATAAGGCGCATCTCAATCCTGAGATGCGACGCATCTCCTGCACTGGTCATATCTTACTTTATTTTTCTGCATTTTTTATTTTCGACTTTAAAACTTTTTATCAGTTTATTTCAATGCGGCGCATCCCTGGTTAAGGATGCGACGCATCTTCTATTCTGATTCGTATTTATTCCAGGCTCGATACGGCGTATCTTCTTCCATAAGATACGGCGCATCGACTGACCTGATGATTTTCATTTTTATTTTTATGTTTTATTTTTCCTAACTACTAATGTATTATGCAAGTTTGAACCTTCTTAACTTAGGTGTGTTTAAAGTCTTGGTGGTATTATAGATTCCTGCATTTCCTGTGGATACATCTATTATGAAGCTTAAACGTTCTCATCCACAAGAAAGATGATTTTTGCTCTTATACAAATGGAGGATCATACCGAGCAAATCTCAGGGGAGTTTTTCTGTTCTAATTCTTTTATTTTCTAGTTTTTAACCTTTTATACAAACAACGAGGACGTTGTTTAACTTAAGTGGGGGGATTGGAGAATTAGAACACTTACTTGTCCTAAACTTTTCAAAAATTATGCTTAAAATGTGCTTAATATATCAAAATTAAAAAATTTTAGCATGTTTTTGTTTAAAGTCTAAGTTGCATAGCTGCACACATGACGTTATTTTCAAAAATTGTGATTTTTCAAAATTCACAAATCTATGAGTGTGCCGGTGACTTGTAAACTTTGGAACTTGGCTTGTATACTATTCGAGACCACCATAATAAGTATTATTTTATATAATTGGAATGACTTGTCTAAATTGGTAAATTTCTAGGATTACACCCAAATAGCCTTTATATGTTATGTGTTATTAGCTAACTACACTGGTTAGTTAACCCTCGTATAAACCCTTTTGTTACTCTCACTTTTAGAGTAAGATACCCCTAGAAAAACACTCAAAGCCATTCCTTTCGTTTCTTACACCTTTGTTATAATGTTTCGTTACACCCTTACACCTTTGCCTACCCTGTAGATTAAAGTCCGTGGTTGGTTAATTGCTTTAGGCAAAGTGTGTTTCCTTACATTACCTATGTTCGCGTGCGTAATTCATTATCTTTGGTTAGGTCGGGAAATTGCACAATGCAATTGGAGTGAAAGTAAATATTGTATATCTTTGAGTTTATTTTTCGTGTGTTTACTACTTTCACTATTACCGTTATTTCTGAAGTCATGAAAAGTATGGAAAAATTATCCAGAATTATCATTATAGTGATGTGGTGAAATTTTACACATCTTTGTATATGTTGATGTCAAAAAAAAAAAAAAAAAAAAAAAAAAAAAAAAAAAAAAAAAAAAAAAATCGAAAAAATAAGAAAAGAAAAAGAAAAAAGGAAAAGTTGGAAGTTTGTTTTAACCAACTTATGTAAAGTTTTGTATTAAGTGGTCGATATCACCACTAGTTGTTGTATATTATATCTATGGATTGAATGGGAGTTGGCAGTTATGGGAACACCAGCTAAGGTTTATTCTTTGATTGAGATCTTGTTGAGTATAATTCGTGTCTACCTAAAGCGTGTGTTTCAAGTGTTAAAGCGTGAGTTATTCTATGATATGAGTCTTATTCATGGGATGGTTGGGATAGTGATTAACCACACTTAGGATTTTAATTTATCTGTTTTGTTTATTTTTCATTTTACACCAATTTATATCCCAAATATTATCCATACCCTATATTATTCTTTGTCCAAACCTTTGATTTATTGAGATTAGGGATTTGAGCAATCTTAAGTATCGTAGTCGTAGATTCGGCTATGTATTTATGATTTTGTCGCCCTTTTTGATATAATATTATTGGTGAAGATTACTTGGTCCTATCTTTAGCCTATTCGAGTTAAGGATTTGAGCAATTGCAAGTATCGTGTTCGTGGATTCGATCATGTATTTGTGATTTTGTCGCCTTTTCTGGAATTTGAGATCGATAGAGATTAAGGAGAATGATTAACCCTTAAACCTCAATACCCTTTTTACCGCTTTAGACTTGTTATTCCTTGGCTTTAGTGGGGGAGATGTGTATACTTGCCAAGCTTATGATAGAATATTCGTCACGACTGGACAGTTAAACGATTAGATTTGCTTTTATCAAATTATTTTATTTTACTTCTAATTCGTTAAGTGTTTGGTTGTGTGATTATGAAAAAAATGAATACATGCTTAAATATAAAAATAAATCCTAATATCTTTTAGGATACATTTTCATAAGATTAATTCTAAGGTTTACTTGGGGACAAGTAAAGTTCAAGTGGGGGGATATTTGATGAACTCAAATAAGTACATTTTATTACCATCATTTATCCTATTTATTTGACTTGTTTTATTATATTATGTATGAGAATTGATACTTAATCGTTTACTTTTGTAATTCTCAGGTAAAAACACGCATTTGGTGAAACTTGGCGATTTTGGACTATTTATGGAGCAAAACAAGCAAGAAGTTAAGAGTCTACTGATATGTACAAGATCAAGACTTTTCTGCTCCAGATGCTCCGCAATATACTTCTTACATACGGTGCATCGCTATCAAGATTTCACAAGATATTATCCAAGACGGCAGAAGACATGCGTCGCATCCAAGAATGAAGATACGCCGCATCTTCTGGCGGTGTACGAATATTCCTGAATATATTAATCTTGGACCCCACGCGAAGTTAAGTCAATGCGCCGCATATACTTATTAGATGCGCCGCATCTTACCCTCAGACAGAAACTATCAATACCCCAAAGACAGACGAATTTAGGAGTTCGACAGTTTTAGAAGACCGAAGACCACAGAAACCTAAGGCCGAATTCAGACGATTAGGCAGCACAAGACACACCCGAACGAAGATACAAGAGCTGTAAGAAGGTCCTGCATGTATTTAATTCATTAAGTAGTTTTGTTTTATTGTGTTAGTAAACTTTAATTCATCAGGATTGGTGGCTTGTGTAATGTGACGAGAAAGATTGCACTCCCTTAAAACTGCTTTCCCATCAATTAAAGTTTATATGTTGATGTCTTTGGTTACTACTTATTTGTGCATTGATAACCTCTGTGTTTATTAGTGGCCTGCGCATTTGACTACGGAAGAGAATGTGGCTCCCACGGTTGTTACTAAATTGATCACTTATGAATGACTTTTAGACATAAGTAATCATTAAGGGATTTCTCGCCGATAAGATTAGGGCCAACGAGAAAGGGTTAATTACATACACTTCATATAAAACTATCAATAAAACAAGTGACAATCTACTTAATCATCAGGACAGGTCTTCTTATTGTCTCGAGTATTTATCTGTGTACGTGCATGCCTATCGCTGATTCGTGCTCATTAGTTTAGTTTATTATTTAATTGCAACCAAAACGTGCCAGTCTCTCAGGCTGAACCCCCTTGCGTTAGATTAGGTTGTATAGTTAACTTAGAATATTAAAATACTGATTAGAATAACTAGATAATACGTTCCACTCTTAGTGATCGACACTCTACTTACCATTATATTCATACTGACCGGGTACACTGCTCGTTAAGTGTGTGTGTTATTGATAAGTCGGCTAAATATAAATTTAAAACTTGAGTAGGCATTAATACTGCTAAACCGCAATGACACATCACGCACTCATCAACCATAAACTCAAAGTGTCCATAACGAGTCCTAAAAGCAGTCTTCGAAATATCCTCCTCATACACTCTTAACTGATGTTAACCAGAACGTAGATCTATCTTCGAAAAGAATCGAGAACCTTGCAGCTGGTCAAGGAGATCATTGATTCTAGGAAGAGGATACCGATTCTTAATAGTTAACTTGTTCAATTCCCGATAGTCAATACACATCCGGAACGAACCATCCTTCTTCTTAACAAATAACACAGGTGCTCCCCACGGAGAGTGACTGGGTCGGATAAACCCCTTATCCTGAAGTTCTTGCAACTGCGCGGACAATTCCTGCATCTCAGAGGGTGCTAAACGATATAGGGATTTCGCCACAGGTGCTGCTCTAGGAATCAATTCAATATGGAATTCAACTTGACGGATTGGAGGCAACCCAGACAAGTCTTCAAGAAAGACGCCAGGAAATTCACATACCACAGGAATCTCTTCTATTTTAAGTTCTTTGGATTTCGCATTCTTAAGGGATTTCAAATCATTCCCTAAGCATTCCCCTTGTATTCGTAGTGTAACACCGCTCTCTAAAGGAATACGAACTACCTTTTCATGGCATACAACCTCGGCCTTATGTTTAGACAACCAGTTCATCCCTATCACCACATCAAAACTCCCATGTCCAAAAGGTATCAAATCAATCATAAACGGAATGCCCTCTAACACTATAGTACACCCACGAATAACCTTGTCAACCTCTACCTCCCTACCGCTAGCTATTTCAATCACAATACTAGGTCTAAGTTAACTAGGCTCATCATTCAATAGTCTAACAAACGAACCAACTTAAATATCACAACATTAGTACCAACAGATAATCGAGGTATCAGCAAATGATAGGTAGAATGGAATCTTACCACCCACACACTCCCACATACAACGATTTCCCAAACGGTTAAGAGAATACATCTCTAACCATACAACCATCATCAACATGATATCACATAACATCTACCACAACATATAACAACAAACATCAATCAATGTAATCATGGTCACAAATCCACGTGTGTGATACCCTTATAATTATGTTCGCGACCATAGTTATAAGGCCTATTCCACACGCATACTTACTTCAAAAACCACACATCTCAATGATAATGCACATATACCACATAGCACCTAATACACAACACAATCCATGCTATCATACTTGCAAGTTCACTTGTGTTGTGACGCATGTATATTTATGTTGGCCACCATAATTATCTATGCTCCCTTTCACAAGTGTACTTCCTCCTATGACCACACTTCATGCAAACAATCATCTCACATGAAAAATTCCAACGACCACTTTAACTCTATAATCAAGATCGCTTGGATAAAACCTGTTGATACATAATCTGGCGCGGACTGAATTCAACGACTCTCCTTGGGCCGTTAGTCGTCTTCTCGAGTCCTGAGTAGACCTGTTCAACAAAGAGAACCCGTTAGGAGTGGACCCAAGGCCGTAGCCCCGGGATCCACCTCCGACGGTCAAGTTAGTATAGGTGATATAGTGTATCGTGAGTTATTAGGTTTAGGGTAACCTGTTATAATCTGATGAAGAAGGGGATCCATGCCATGTATTTATAGGCATGGATTAGGGTTTAGGTGTAGGATGGGCCGCTGTCTGCGCGGGCCTGGCCCATTCCTGGCCCAGTCCGGACCATACGTCCACAAAACCGATCCAATATTCAGGAGTAATCGTGCTCCAACATGGCTCCAGACGGCAAAAGACAATATAAGAATTCCAAAACATGACACAAAACAAAAGACGTCGCACAATGGCTCAAGCTCCACCCTAACGTTTGCCCCTCTCATTCAACTCGGATTATATCTACTACTTGCCGTAGACTCTAGATCTGAATCCACTTCGTACTCTTCTTCTTCACTTATCCATCCATTCCGGTTTCCCTCGTTCTGTGGTAGTGGACGACTGGAAAAACCACTTGTTAGGATCTCTGAGAAATAAGAATTTCTCATTGCTGGGAGGATTGTTGGGATCTCTGAGAAATAAGGAATTTCTCATTGCTGTCGATAGTGAAGCTAGTTCCTGCCGATAGTGTTCCATTGCTGCTGCGGTTGGTTCCTGCCGATAGTATTGTTTTGTTTCTGCCGATAGTGTTTATTACTGCGGATAGTTATTATTTGTTATCCGTAGGTTTAGAAAGTTTGTTAGACTTATTTTTAGAAGAGATCTCGTTTATCTCTTCACACGTTTTCTTGTAAGACGGGTTAGGGTTAGGGTTTCTTATTGTTATAAAAGAAACATCCCGTCCATGAGTTTAATAGACCTTTGACGATTACAATATTCAATAACATAATTCTTAGTTCATAGTCTGATCCATAGAGGATCATTGTTTTCTTCTTTAATATTCTTGTTGTTTAGTTTCCGCATAAACACAAGTCTTACACCTAGAGGTTCTCGTTTAACCAAGCTCAATCAAGCTCAAAGTACTCGATCCTACACCACTCCTGAGGTTCTTTTCTTCCTCCTCTGTACGGTCCACAAACCCATACAGATTATGAGGCTCAGCCCAAACCTCTCCTCCATCTTCTAGGAATTTGGGACACTTTCCAGGGTACCTAATAATGTAGCCGTCTTTATTGGTCACCTTTGTCTCGTACCTTTCTATCTCCTTTCCACCCACGTTCACTAAAGTCATCTTCTCCTCGATCTTACATGGACACATGCTAGCAGGAACTAAGACCCTATTGTTAGTCCGTTTCAAGCTACCAATCGTCTTGCAACCAGTAGCGACAATGATAGTCCAACGAAACTTGCTACGCGCGAGAGGTGCCATGCTAAAAGTGACATATATAATACTAAGTATGGGGGTTCAATAGGCGTCCAAAACTCGACAAAACCTCTCATAAACTTAAGAAAAATAGACATATAGAATACCATACTTATACATAAGCCCTAAATGCAACTATATGATGGACTCCTAGGTTATAGTCTAGGTTCAACCACCTACTTCTCTATAACCAAGGCTCTGATACCAATCTGACACACCTCGCCAAGGCGGAAACACGAGTGTAACTTCATGGATATCATCACAACACATGATGTCTAAATAGAGAATTACTACATGCACATAAATAGAGCAAAGTACAGACACAAAGTGTCGTAACGATACCCCAAAAGAAAATAACCAAAACAACTCTCCAAAAGGTATCTTCAATAGAACATAAAGTACTAGTCGAAAGACATTAAAGTATCACAATCAAAATCAAACATAAAGATAAATCGTTCTTAAATGCAACTAAGTCTCGTCTAGTCGCTTCCCTCTACCTTAGCCTTAGAATACTCACCTGAAAATGATGCTTAAAAATGTCAACATAATGTTGGCGAGGTTCATAGGTTTAAGACACACAGTACATCTCAGGCAACCAGTTCACTGTGATTATAAAACATAGCAGGACAGTAAAACCAGTTATTATACAACTAGCATGTAATCGCAACCAACTAACCAACAAACGGGACATAAGGGACGGAACGTGCCCACGATCCAAATAGCAATATCCAACATCAATTGGGACGGAACGCGCCCACGATCCAAGTTCACAATAATGGGTAAACCATACCCTCTGATCAGACCACACAGAATAATAGTGAGTAGAGCTTCTACTCTCCAATTGGATAATGGAAGCATAGCTACCCTCCAAATGGACCACACCGAATCACCACACAATAATCTCATAACATGCAATACACGTATAATAACACTTACAAGTCCATGCATTTACGACCACATAATCACAGTAACTCAAAAATATTTCAACACAAGCATCATTCTCATCCCAAGTTAAAACAAAGTAAAAATGGGACTATGAAACTCACCTCAACTTCGCAGCTTCCAAATTATCAATCACAAATCTATACAACAAAAATAAGATCACATTACACGCCACCAAGCTAAAAGCTATAGTCCATGTAACACACATACGATGGATGTCTAAGGTTCATGTAAACCTCCATGGATCACCTAGACTCCATACTAACCACTACCAAACACTTACACTCACTAAATCCCTTGCATACACTTTTTCAGAATACGCAGATTTTTGGGGTACTTTTACCCACATGAAATCACAACAAAATAAGCTCTAAAACTCACACAAAAAAGTTCACCATGGTCTTTCATGAGCATACAAGCTCCTCCCAGAAGGCCATGCACTAAAAACATACACAAGTGCTCTTTGAAAAATCAAGCATAAAAACTATCCAGATTCGGATCTAAACGCACACCAAAATGTTTTGACCTAACAAACATATTTGCACAACTTATTAATGCATACCCTTAGCGTGGAAGTCAAAGGGAATATAGAAATCAATTTCTCCAGAAGGGCTAACCCAAATTACACTTTTAAAACCACTTTTGACCTCAATACTTTTAACCTAAATTTGTCCCAGTTTAACAGTTTTGACACCTTTATTTGCAAAAATCATTAGACTGACTTCCGTACTTCAAAATCACTCGTGGCTGGACTTTTTGAAAAGCACGTTCTTTGAACTACAATTTAGACTCAAGATTCATGTAATAACTCTTCTCCATCTATTAAATATCTTTGTATCTTTACAGCCTTATTAATCTGTCCAAACCCTAACTCAATAACTAACATGTTTTATACCCTAATCTCTTCACCAATCATCATAATATTACTAATTAATAATCCAACATGTTTTATATTAATAATTTACAGAAGTGAACATAAACCCTAATCCATCATATTCTTGTTATATGAATTATAATAATTAATTGAACACAAGTATTGAAAATTATACCTTGATCTTGATTTTTAGGCTTCAATAATAAAACCCTAATTTTTTTCTTCTTGCTTTTCCCTTGGTCGACCGAAATTTTACAAAAGAATGGGTTGGGGTGTTTTGGTTTTGTATTTATACTACCCTAAGAATATTCTAGATAACCTCCTTAATTAATAATTATAATTGGACTAAAATTTTGTTTTCTTTTTCCCCCCTAAAACCCATATTCGGCCGCCCCCTTTAATATATATATATATATATATATATATATGCCCCTTTAATATATATATATATATATATATATATATATATATATATATATATATATATAGAACTCTTGATATTTTATAAGAACCCATACGAAAACTAACGTCTTACGCGATAAACTTTCGTTTTTTTACGACGACTCAGAAAATTATCAGTTTCAAAACAAAGTTTCCAAAAATAGAATTTCACACTCTCTATAAATATAACCCATAAAACCGAACACCACTTAATTTACCAACGCTCACAAACTTGAACACAACTCATTACACAAAAAAACCCCGAACACAAAACCATACAAGTCATTTCCACGTCACCAAAGTGAACAAAATGAACTTATTGAAAACAATACTACTCAAGACACACCAATAGAGTCACACAAAGGGATTTAGTGCCAAAGCACACGTTTATCACACATATTCCACCTGAAACACCTAAGTCACACCAAGCAAAAGTTAAATGAGTCGAAACTAATAGTTAGACTAACCTGCTAAAATCACGGTTGTTACATCATCCCTCACTTAGGTAAATCTCGTCCCGAGATTTAGCTACTTGTCTCATTAACCATATCAGAAAACAAATTTGGGTACTTAGACTTCATCTGATCCTCGCGCTCCCAAGTAAACTCAGGACCACGCTTCGAATTCCAACGCACCTTTACTAAAGCTATCTTACCACGCTTCAAACGCTTGACCTCTCGATCCATAATCTCAACAGGTTCTTTGACAAAATGAAGGGTCTTGTCAACCTTAATCTCATCTAATGGCACATGCTGACTAGCATCCGCCAAACATTTCTTTAAATTAGATACGTGAAACGTATCATGTACCCCACTTAACACCTCAGGTAACTTCAATCGATATGCCACTTGCCCAATCCTTTCCGTAATCTCAAACGGTCCTACATATCTCGGTGCTAATTTGCCTTTCTTAGCGAAACGCACAACACCCTTACAAGGGGACACTTTCAGCATCACAAGATCACCAACACTAAACTCTAAAGGCTTACGGCGATTATCCGCATAACTCTTTTGGCGATCCCTTGCTGCCTTAAGTCTTTCCTTAATCTGAAAAACCTTATCCGTAGTCTCTTGTACTAGTTCAGGGCCAATTAGTTGGCTTGTCCCAATCTCTGCCCACAGAACAGGTGATCTACATTTCCTCCCATACAACATTTCAAACGGCGCACACCTAATACTGGAATGATAGCTGTTATTATAGGAGAACTCAGCTAAAGGTAAATGAGTATCCCAGCTTCCTCCAAAATCGATAGCACATGCTCTAAGTAAATCTTCTAAAGTCTGAATTGTTCGCTCACTTTGCCCATCCGTCTGTGGATGATAAGCAGTACTCATATCCAAACGTGTATCCAAAGCCTTCTGTAGCGACTGCCAGAACCGCGAGGTAAACCTACTGTCGCGATCAGATATAATAGACACTGGCATAACATGTCGTGCCACAATCTCATTGATATAAATTCTTGCCAGCTTCTCCATCTTATAATCCTCACGAATGGCCAGAAAATGTGCAGACTTCGTCAGCCTGTCCCGTATGACCCATATCGTGTCATGCCCATTACTTGTTCGAGGCAACTTGATAATAAAATCCATCGTTATATTCTCCCATTTCCACTCAGGGATCGGCGGTTGTTGTAGTAATCCAGAGGGTTTCCGATGTTCAACCTTAACTTTCAAACAAGTCAGACACTTACTAACATACTCGTCTATTTCCCACTTCATTCTTGACCACCAATAAGCATCTCTAAGATCGTAATACATCTTGTCAGATCCTGGATGAATTGAGTATCTCGTTTTATGAGCCTCGTCCATGATCAACCTTCTTACATCTCCCACCATCGGAACCCATATCCGATCCAAGAAATATAATCCACCATCCTCCTTTTTCTCCATTTGTTGATCCAACCCACGCAGCATCTCAGCTGTTGCGTTTTCATCCTTGAGGGCTTCCTCTTGTGCTGCCAATATCTTCCTCTTGATTCCTGATTGCAAGGTCATGCACATAGCTCGCACACGCTTAGGCTTAATCCCTTCCTTTCTACTCAACGCATCAGCCACCACATTCGCCTTTCCAGGATGATAGCGAATCTCACAATCATAATCACTAAACAATTCAATCCATCTTCTCTGTCGCATATTCAGCTCCTTCTGACTGAAGATATGCTGAAGACTCTTATGATCCGTATAAACAACACTCTTTGTGCCATACAGATAATGTCTCCAATTCTTGAGGGCGAACACTACCGCACCAAGCTCTAAATCATGAGTGGTGTAATTCATCTCATGAATCTTGAGTTGTCGGGATGCATAGGCTATCACTTTCCCTCTCTGCTTTAGTACACATCCAAAACCTTGTTTCGACGCATCACAATACACCACAAAGTCATCTGGTTCATCTGGAAGCGCCAGAATAGGTGCATTACACAAATTATCCTTTAATGATTGAAAATCCATCTCTTGCTCCTCTCCCCAGACATACTTCTTATTCTTCTGGGTCAACAATGTGAGGGGTTTGACAATCTTTGAAATTTTTTCGATAAATCGTCTGTAATACCCTGCCAATCCTAAAAAGGAGCGTATCTCTGACGGCGTCGTAGGAGCCTTCCAATTCTTGACCGCTTCGACCTTTCTAGGGTCTACATGTATACCTTCACTATTAACTACATGACCAAGAAAATGTACCTCTCTAAGCCAAAACTCGCATTTTGAAAACTTAGCGTACAACTTCTCCTTCTCCAGCAATTTAAGGACCAACTTCAAATGCTCTCCATGCTCCTTCTCAGTCTTAGAGTAGACTAATATATCATCGATGAACACTATCACAAATTTATCCAAATAAGGCTTACAAATGCGATTCATTAGATTCATGAATACCGCAGGTGCATTTGTCAATCCAAATGGCATAACCGTAAACTCAAAGTGTCCATAACGAGTCCTAAAAGCAGTCTTCGGAATATCCTCCTCATACACTCTTAACTGATGATAACCAGAACGTAGATCTATCTTTGAAAAGAATCAAGAACCTTGCAGCTGGTCAAGGAGATCATCGATTCTAGGAAGAGGATACCGATTCTTAATAGTTAACTTGTTCAATTCCCGATAGTCAATACACATCCGGAACGAACCATCCTTCTTCTTAACAAATAACACAGGTGCTCCCACGGAGAGTGACTGGGTCGGATAAACCCCTTATCCTGAAGTTCTTGCAACTGCGCGGACAACTCCTGCATCTCAGAGGGTGCTAAACGATATGGGGATTTCGCCACAGGTGCCGCTCCAGGAATCAATTCAATACGGAATTCAACTTGACGGATTGGAGGCAACCTAGACAAGTCTTCAGGAAAGACGCCAGGAAATTCACATACCACATGAATCTCTTCTATTTTAAGTTCTTTGGATTTCGCATTCTTAAGGGATTTCAAATCATTCCCTAAGCATTTCCCTTGTATTCGTAGTATAACACCGCTCTCTAAAGGAATACGAACTACCTTTTCATGGCATACAACTTCGTCCTTATGTTTAGACAACCAGTTCAACCCTATCACCACATCAAAACTCCCATGTCCAAAAGGTATCAAATCAATCATAAACGGAATGCCCTCTAACATTATAGTACACCCATGAATAACCTTGTCAACCTCTACCTCCCTACCGCTAGCTATTTTAATCACAATACTAGGTCTAAGTTTACTAGGCTCATCATTCAATAGTCTAGCAAACGAACCAACTTAAATATCACAACATTAGTACCAACAGATAATCGAGGTATCGACATATGATAGGTAGAATGGAATCTGTGGAAAACTAGAAGGGGGGTTGAATAGTTTTACGTCTTTTTAATTTTATTATGAAAACTTTGTTTCCCTTTAAAACCTCGGATTTGAGTTTATTTGAAAAATGATACTTGAAAATTATTATTAATTATATGTGTATCCTTTTAGATTTGTTATAAAAGTTTTCTTTTTATGAATGGAGTTTTAAATTGATCTTTATGTGAAATCAACTTCTAATTAATACTAACAGTTATATATGCCTATATGTATGAAAGTAATGACGATATAAAGAAATAAGTAAGAGATGGAAAGATCAAACAGAGACACGAGGGATTTATAGTGGTTCGGCTACAAGGACACCTTCCTTGCCCTACTCCACTCCCCGAGCACACCTTGCTCGAGAGTTTTCTTCACTACTTCAACAAGCTCCCTTATGGCGGAGAAAACCTTACACAACTTTAGCTTATAGGCTTAACGACACAAAGCTAGATGTCGAGTTCTAATCGTAGCTAGAACCAATCTCACAACTTCAATCACAACTTGTTCACGACTAATTCACGACTTCTTCACGACGGCTTCACGACTTCAACACAACAGCTTCACGACTTCGACAAGACGACTTCACAACTTCTAAGCTACGGCTTCACGACTTCTACACAACAACTTCACACCTTCTAAGCTACGGCTTCACGACTTCTACACAACGACTTCACAACTTCTACATGAGGACTTCACAACTTCTAAGCTACGGCTTCACGACTTCTACATGACGACTTCACAACTTCTAAGCTACGGCTTCACGACTTCTACATGACGACTTCACGACTTCTAAGTTATGGCTTCACGACTTCTACATGACGACTTCACAACTTCTAAGCTAAGGCTTCACGACTTCTACATGACGACTTCACAACTTCTCTACATGACGACTTCACAACTTCTGAGTTATGGCTTCACGACTTCTACACCACGGCTTCACAACTTCTACACCACTGCTTTACAACTTCTACATGACTTCTTTACACCACAACTACTTATACACCTTCTTCACTACTTACACACTACACTAATCTAATCACTCATGTTCACATCTACTATACACACCTTATACACAAATGAATGAATGATTTACAAACTTTACTAAACTAACAACTTAAGTAACAAGATGACACTAAGTTGTAATACTTCTAGTCTTGATTAATAGAAGTATTCTTCGTTTGCACAAGGATGGTGAAAGCTTGGATCACTTGGAAACCAATGCTTAAAAATCTATGATCAAAGGATTTTGGAAAGGATTTAGAAAGAAAAGAGGAGATTTAGAACAGAAGGTTTGAGGTGCAAAAGGTGAGAAAATGTCCAGGGGAAAGCCAGTATTTATAGGAAAAAATTGGACAGCTGGAGGAGCGTGCCGGCCCCCTTAAAATTAAGGGGGCCGCCTTATATAATTAAGGGGGCCGCCCAGCATAACTGTTGCCCAGTTTTGTCTTTTTATGGGAAAGGTTTTTCTGGAACATTTTTTGCCATTTTTGGTTGAAAATTTGAATTCATAAATTTATAATGGATTAAACCTTTTTATTTATTACCAAAAAGGTTTTTCTAAAAGATATAAAATGTTTTTGACATTTATAAAAAATATAGTGATTAAGAAAATGTTCCTTTGATCATATAATGCATTAAGCATTTGTTCATTCATACCTTAAGTGATTAAGTTGTAAAAATGAATATTTCCAACTAAATACTTGTTTACTTAATAAGTTTATGTTTGATGAGTTTACATTTTGTGATCATCAAAACATAGAGATATGAATAAGTATTGATAATGTTTTTAGGCATTATTTATATCAACAGAATCTTACCACCCACACACTCCCACATACAACGATTTCCCAAACGGTTAAGAGAATACATCTCTAACCATACAACCATCATCAACATGATATCACATAACATCTACCACAACATATAACAACAAACATCAATCAATGTAATCATGGTCAAAAATCCACGTGTGTGATACCCTTATAATTATGTTCGCGACCATAGTTATAAGGCCTATTCCACACGCATACTTACTTCCAAAACCACACATCTCAATGATAACACACATATACCACATAGCACCTAATACACAACACAATCCATGCTATCATACTTGCAAGTCCACTTGTGTTGTGACGCATGTATATTTATGTTGGCCACCATAATTATCTATGCTCCCTTTCACAAGTGTACTTCCTCCTATGACCACACTTCATGCAAACAATCATCTCACATGGAAAAATTCCAACGACCACTTTAACTCTATAATCAAGATTGCTTGGATAAAACCGATCCAATATTCAGGAGTAATCGTGCTCCAACATGGCTCCAGACGGCAAAAGACAATATAAGAATTCCAAAACATGACACAAAACAAAAGACGTCGCACAATGGCTCAAACTCCACCCTAACGTTTGCCCCTCTCATTCAACTCGGATTATATCTACTACTTGCCGTAGACTCTAGATCTGAATCCACTTCGTACTCTTCTTCTTCACTTATCCATCCATTCCGGTTTCCCTCGTTCTGTGGTAGTGGACGACTGGCAAAACCACTCCTGAGGTTCCTTTCTTCCTCCTCTACACGGTCCACAAACCCATACAGATTATGAGGCTCAGTGATGTGCGTGTGTATTGCTCTAATTTTTATATCCACGGTAGCGGCTCCAAAGACTTGGTGCGCGCGTGATGTCGTTGTGGTTTTAGCAGTATTCAAGTTTTAAATTTATATTTAGCCGACTTATCAATAAAACACACACTTTAACGAGCAGTGTACCCGGTCAGTATGAATATAATGGTAAGTAGAGTGTCGATCACTAAGAGTGGAACGTATTATCTAGTTATTCTAATCAGTATTTTAATAACTTAAGTTAGCTATACAACCTAATCTAACGCAAGGGGGTTCAGCCTGAGAGACTGGCACGGTTTGGTTATGATTAAATATAAACTAAACTAATGAGCACGAATCAGCGATTAGCACACACGTACACAGATAGATACACGAGACAATAAGAAGACCTGTCCTGATAATTAAGTAGTTTGTCACTTGTTTTATTGCTAGTTTTATATGAAGTGTATATAATTAACCCTTTCTCGTTGGCTCTAATCTTATCGGCGAGTAAACCCTTAATGATTACTTATGTCTATCCCACTATCCTAGAAACGATAGAATAAATGGGCGAGGAAGGGGCATGGCGACCCAAGCAATGCTCAGCTAGACACAGAGGTTATCAATGCACTAATAAAAGTCACCAAAGACATCAACATATAAACTTTAATTAATGGGAAAGCAATTTTAAGGGGTGCCCATGGTTTTCCGTAGTCACATGGAATCGGCCCATCAATCCTGATGAATTAAAGTGTACTAATACAATAAAACAAAACTACTTAATGAATTGAATACATGCAGGACCTTCTTACAGCTCTTGTATCTTCGTTCAAGGTGTGTCTTGTGCTGCTAATGCGTCTGAATTCGTCTCCTAGGGTTTCTGTCTTCGAAAGTTTAGTCTGACAAAAAACTCTTTTAATTCGTCTGGTCTTGGGGTATTTATAGTTTCTGTCTGAGGGTTAGATGCGGCGCATAGGATAAGTAGATGCGGCGCATTGACTTAACTTCGCGTGGGGTCGAAGATTAATATATTCAGGAATATTCGTACACCGCCAGAAGATGCGGCGTAACTCCATTTCTCTATGCGGCGCATGTCCTTTGCTGTCTTGGATCGTAGCTTGTGAAATCTTGATAGTGATGCGTCGTATGTAAGAAGTATGTTGCGGCGTATCTGGAGCTAAATGATCTTGATCTTGTACATTTCAGTAGACTCTTAACATCTTGCTTGTTTTGCTCCATAATTAGTCCAAAATCGCCAAGTTTCACATAATACTTGTTTTTACCTGAGAATTACAAAAGTAAACATTAACGTATCAATTCTCATATATAATATAATAAAATAAGTCAAATAAATAGGATAAATGATAATAATAAAATGTACTTATTTGAGTTCATCACTCAGCCCAAACCTCTCCTCCATCTTCTAGGAATTTGGGACACTTTCGAGGGTACCTAATATTGTAGCCATCTTTATTGGTCACCTTTGTCTCGTACCTTTCTATCTCCTTTCCACCCACGTTCACTAAAGTCATCTTCTCCTCGATCTTACATGGACACATGCTAGCAGGAACTAAGATCCTCTTGTTAGTCCGTTTCAAGCTACCAATCGTCTTACAACCAGTAGCGACAACGATAGTCCAACGAAACTTGCTACGCGTGAGAGGTGCCATGCTAAAAGTGACATATATAATACTAAGTATGGGGGTTCAATAGGCGTCCAAAACTCGACAAAACCTCTCATAAACTTAAGAAAAATAGACATATAGAATACCATACTTGTACATAAGCCCTAAATGCAACTATATGATGGACTCCTAGGTTATAGTCTAGGTTCAACCACCTACTTCTCTATAACCAAGGCTCTGATACCAATCTGTCACACCTCGCCAAGGCGGAAACACGAGTGTAACTTCATGGATATCATCACAACACATGGTGTCTAAATAGAGAATTACTACATGCACATAAATAGAGCAAAGTATAGACACAAAGTGTCGTAACAATGCCCCAAAAGAAAATAACCAAAACAACTCTCCAAAAGGTATCTTCAATAGAACATAAAGTACTAGTCGAAAGACATTAAAGTATCACAATCAAAATCAAACATATTCAAATCAAACATAAAGATAAATCGTTCTTAAATGCAACTAAGTCTCGTCTAGTCGCTTCCCTCTACCTTAGCCTTAGAATACTCACCTGAAAATGATGCTTAAAAACGTCAACATAATGTTGGTGAGGTTCATAGGTTTAAGACACACAGTACATCTCAGGCAACTAGTTCACTGTGATTATAAAACATAGCAGGACAGTAAAAATAGTTATTATACAACTAGCATGTAATCGCAACCAACTAACCAGCAAACGGGACATAAGGGACGGAACGTGCCCACGATCCAAATAGCAATATCCAACATCAATTGGGACGGAACGCGCCCACGATCCAAGTTCACAATAATGGGTTAACCATACCCTCTTATCAGACCACACAGAATAATAGTGAGTAGAGCTTCTACTCTCCAATTGGATAATGGGAGCATAGCTACCCTCCAAATGGACCACACAGAATCACCACACAATAATCTCATAACATGCAATACACGTATAATAACACTTACAAGTCCATGCATTTACGACCACATAATCATAGTAACTTAAAAATATTTCAACACAAGCATCATTCCTATCCCAAGTTAAAATAAAGTAAAAATGGGACTATGAAACTCACCTCAACTTCGCAGCTTCCAAATTATCAATCACAAATCTATACAACAAAATTAAGATCACATTACACGCGACCAAGCTAAAAGCTATAGTCCATGTAACACACATACGATAGATGTCTAAGGTTCATGTAAACCACTATGGATCACCTAGACTCCAAACTAACCACTACCAAACACTTACACTCACTAAATCCCTTGCATACACTTTTTCTGAATACGCAGATTTTTGGGGTACTTTTACCCACATGAAATCACAACAAAATAAGCTCTAAAACTCACACAAAAAATTCACAATGGTCTTTCATGAGCATAAAAGCTCCACCCAGAAGGCCATGCACTAAAAACACACAAAAGTGCTCTTTGAAAAATCAAACATAAAAACTATCCAGATTCTGATCTGAACGCGCACCAAAATGTTTTGACCTAACAAACACATTTTCACAACTTATTAACGCATACCCTTCGCGTGGAAGTCAAAGGGAATATAGAACTCAATTTATACAGAAGGGCAACCCAAATTACACTTTTAAAACCACTTTTGACCTCAATACTTTTAACCTAAATTTGTCCTAGTTTAACAGTTTTGACACCTTTACTTGCAAAAATCATTATACTGACTTCCGTACTTCGAAATCACTCGTGGCCGGACTTTTTGAAAAGCACGTTCTTTGAACTACAATTTAGACTCAAGATTCATGTAATAACTCTTCTCCATCTATTAAATATCTTTGTATCTTTACAACCTTATTAATCTGTCCAAACCCTAACTCAATAACTAACATGTTTTATACCCTAATCTCTTCACCAATCATCATAAGATTACTAATTAATAATCCGACATGTTTTATATTAATAATTTACAGAAGTAAACATAAACCCTAATCCATCATATTCTTGTTACATGAATTATAATAATTAATTGAACACAAGTATTGAAAATTATACCTTGATCTTGATTTTTAGGCTTCTAATAAAACCCTATTTTTTTTCTTCTTGCTTTTCCCTTGGTCGACCGAAATTTTACAAAAGAATGGGTTGGGGTGTTTTGGTTTTGTATTTATACTACCCTAAGAATATTCTAGATAACATCCTTAATTAATAATTATAATTGGACTAAAATTTTGTTTCCTTTTCCCTCCTAAAACCCATATTCGGCCGCCCCCTTTAATATATATATATATATATATATATATATATATATATTAAGTATTACACTTAAACCTTGTACTCTTGATATTTTATAAGAACCCATACGAAAACTAACGTCTTACGCGATAAACTTTCGTTTTTTTACGATGACTCAGAAAATTATCATCTCCGAAACAAAGTTTCCAAAAATAGAATTTCACACTCTCTATAAATATAACCCATAAAACCGAACACCACTTAATTTACCAACGCTCACAAACTTGAACACAACTCATTACACAAAAAAATCCCGAACACAAAACCATACAAGTCATTTCCACGTCACCAAAGTGAACAAAATGAACTTATTCAAAACAACACTACTCAAGACACACCAATAGAGTCACACAAAGGGATTTAGTGCCAAAGCACACGTTTATCACACATATGCCACCCGAAACACCTAAGTCACACCAAACAAAAGTTAAATGAGTCGAAACTAATAGTTAGACTAACCTGCTAAAATCACGGTTGTTACAAGTTGGCTAATATTAGTCCAGTTAAACCTCCAGTTTCTCGACAAGATACCCGTCCTAACAGCCTCTTTTATCGGTAAGCACTCCAAAATATGAGTGATCACATTCTCTGGCATGTCGCTAATACCAGCTTGTGGTGAAACTTTAGTTGTCCCATAAGCCCGTTTCATGATACTAGAAAGAGGAAATGTGTAAGCAATAAGTAGAGTAGTATAATGGAAATAAGAAATTAGCCATCAAACGCAAATATCATCTTCTAAACACATAACTGAATCCACCACATTTTCCTAAATTTCATTTTTTAATTTACACTATATATATTATAGTACTTGATAACATCATCTACTATAAACCATCCAAATTAGCCAGTCCAACTATGGAAGGAAATCCTAAACCACTCTTTGAATGTTTCGTCTCAAATACGAACGAGAATAACCGATTTACTATTTGAGAAAATTTGGGAAAAATTTCCACTCAACTCCCCAAATATGTGCCTTAAAGACTTATTCGTAGGAGTAAAGAGGAAACACTGTCGAAATTTTCTCAAATAGTAAATCAATTATACGCGTTCATATCCTAAATGCGACAAAACATTCTTTACATTCAAAAAGAAGACCCAAACAGGGGGCTTTCTTAAATATTCATAAGCTAGGTTTATATTCACATTCACGATACCATACTAAGCAAACACATATACTTAAAACGACTAATATTCTAAAGTCAAATTCACAAACTAAATATTACAATTCTAAACAAGTAATTAACCAAACACACACACACACACACACACACACACAAACACAAAAAAAAAAAAAAAATAAAAAAAAAAAAAAATAAAATAAAATAAAAAATTCTAACTAGCTGTGGTCTCGGCTGCTCTCGACAGCAGGCACGTTGTCCCGGCTAGTCTCGGCTGTATAAAAATAAAAAAATAAAAATAAAATAAAATAAATAAAAACATAACAAAAATCAGAAAACACATATATAAAAATTTAATATATTGAAAAAATTAACAAATATCAAAAAATGAACAAAAGTTTACACACACACATATATATATATATATATATATATATATATATATATATATATATATATATATATATATATATATATATGTATATATATATATATATATATATAGGGTAGGGATACAATGAGAAGGGGCTTAAAATGAGAAGGGTAGGAAGGATTGTGGGAGTGACATGTGTCATCCCCATGCCACATCATCATGCCGCATCACGGTTACTGCATCGTGATGCAGTAAAAATTTTGGCGGGAAAAAAAAAAATTTTCCCGCCAAAAAAAAATTTTTTTTTTGGGCAAAATTTTTTTTCCCGCCAAAATCTTTACTGCATCACGATGCAGTATAAATTTTTACTGCATTACGGTTACTGCATCACGATGCAGTATATTTTTTTACTTCATTACGGTTACTGCATCACGATGCAGTATAATTTTTTACTGCATCACGGTTACTGCATCACGATGCAGTAAAAATTTTGGCGGGAAAAAAAATTTTTTGCCAAAAAAAAAATTTTTTTTTTTGGCGGGAAAAAAATTTTTTTCCCGCCAAAATTTTTACTGCATCACGATGCACTAAAATTTTTGGCGGAATGATGATGTGGCAAAGTGACACATGTCACTCCCACAATCCTTCCCACCTTTCTTATTTTAAGACCCCTTCTCATAATATCCCATATATATATATATATACAAAAGTTTATATATATATATATATATATATATATATATATATATATATATATATATATATATATAAAATAAAAAAAAATGTAAAAATGATACCTGGGTTTAGTGTGCTGCAAAAAAGAGTAATAGAATTAAACGAGAGTGGGGGTTGCGATAAGAGTGATGAAGATGATTACAGATCTGAGTTTTTTTTTATTTTTTTTTAATTTTTTTTTAAGAGTGAAAGAGATGTGGGTTGTTATGTAGTTGGTTTTTTCTGGGTAGGATATTTGCAAAACACCTATTTATTTTGTCTTTTAGTGCGAGGACTTTGTTTGTCGTGTCGTGTGTTTGGCGGGATAAAGAAAACACTTGAAAGGAGTATTAAATTTGGGCGGCCGAATGTTGCCACCTTTTTTATTTTTATTAGTCTTTTTGGCAAACGAGCGGCGAGCTTTACTATTTTTTATAAATGCTTATTAGAGGTGAGTTGAGGCTACTACTGACAACTCAACTCATTGCTACTGTTAACGAACACACCCTCCCTTTGTCAAATGCTATTTTTATATATATATAAAAAAAAAATTAAAAAATAAAAAGTGTTCTAAATCATTTTAATTTTTTAAATCATTTTTTAATTAAGTTAAATCATTTATAATTAATTTAAATTATTTATATTTAATTTAGATAATTTGTAACAAAACTTCAAAGCAGCTTTGATCTGGATACTTGGGGTTGAAAAGCTTGATTTGTAAAAAAGAAATAGAGTAAATTGCATAAATCGTCCTTAAAGTTTGGCCAAATTGCACGTTTCGTCTCTAATGTTACGAAAGTGCAAGGATCGTCCCTGTGGGGAAACTTTTGGTGCAAATATCGTCCCCACATGGACGATACTTGCACCAAAAGTTTTTCTAAAAAGGACGATATTTTTTAACTGTGACTGTTTCTGTCGATGGATATTTGTCCTCTAACTTTACTTTATCTTTAGTTGATAACTGTGACTGTCGATGGATATTTGTTACAGTGTTGAGATGGAAAGAGTAGTCCGTTAGAGCGGTTCACTGAAATGAGACTAAGGAAGCTGAGGCTTCTTCACTGATCTAGTTTGTGTATAAAACGATGATATCTTTAAGAAGACATATATCATCACTGTCGATAATATCATGTAAGGGTGGTGAAGAATGCACCTTTGTAGATATATGAGAAGAAACATTAAAGTTTGCATCGCTGGTTGACTCTATAGGAAGTTATGTTCGAGATAACGAATTATAAAGTGGTGGCGACGGATGATATCTGAATGATGTATGACAAGTTGCCTTTAAAGGCTACAAATGTAATGCTTCTGATACATTCGTATGACTGTAACGTTGTATACCAAAATTAGACAATCAACACTGACGAACAAAAGGCAAATTTCAAGACGAGTAACCTTTGGTTGATACATGTGCTCGACTCGAGTAACTAACACTGCTTCTTAGCTCTTGCTCTTAAGTGACAACCAAGGGACAACACAATGTTTACAGTTAAAAAATATCATAAAACATTTTTTGATAATATTTATATAGTTTATAAGTATCACACAAGTCTGGTAGTTGGGTCGAAAAGTTATTTGCATATATACGTGTTCAACTTGTCGAAAGTCGAAACCTTTCCGTGGGCTAACTTGCATATATCAGTCAATGATCTTGGCAAAATGATTACTTTGGGGTTGAGTCTTAATGGTGAGGTGCTTCTTTATAAACTTTGATTAAAGAAAGGCCGGTGTACCTCATTATAAGAATGCTAATTGAAAGATTACACGGAGAATGCCCAAAAATCAAGATTACATGTTATTCCTGTATGTATCTCTACTCATATTGTTTAAAGGAGGTTCATGTTCGTAAGGAAACATCTAAACTATGAATCTTCAAGAAAAAGTTTAAGGGTCTTGCGTTTTTTTCACATCTTTCTTGTACATACCGCAAGATTCATCCATATAAAGATGCATATGTATCATGAAACTTATACGACACAACCCTTCACCTGCTCTAAGTATCAAATATTTTATACGAGCACCACACGGCACTACCTACTATAAATATCACCATACTAAAATTGCCTCGATTTCTTTTTCTTTACTAGGTGAGTGTTGTTGTCGCATAGGCATTACGCCTTAGTGGCATATCTAGACGCGAAAAAACTAATGTTCCTTGGCAGCTTCTTGTAATCAACGGTCATAAATTCCAACTAGTGATAATTTTTTGCTGTATTTCTCATACTTGGGGTTGTTCCACATGTTTATCATCTATCAAATACTAAACAATATGCTATTGAGGAACAATTTTTTTGTCTAACTAGGCAATACAGTAAATTTCTAATGGCAAAACAGAATGTTGGCTAACCGAGCCCGTTTTGGAATGGTAATGAAAGCTATAGCAGCTTGGGAATTGACATACTCATTCCATACCACTTTACGATCAACACTAACATTACAAACAAGAAACCAACTATTATTTCGTACAAGGCTAATCATCACATCTGCCCACTGAAAACAAAAAAATGAGTATCAAACATAGTTTTAGCCGAAATTTTACATTAAAGCACTAATGAGACCATAGATTAACACCATTACCAAAAACCATAGGGAATAGTAGGCAAGTTCAAGTTTCTAAGTGAGACCAGTAGATCTTCACTTCAGCGATGGGTGAGGCTCGAGGGAGCTCTAACAACTTGGAAGCAAACATCAACATCCCTTTTTCACCACCAGACGCTTGGAATGGGCCAGCAGGAAAGATAGAAATCCACTCTAGCGAAGGGGAGCAAGCAAGTATACACTTTATCAAGCATACTTCAGACTCTGAACCTCTAAAGTATGAAAACCAAACAGAATGTAGCTGCAGCTTCCTCATTTTGGTATAGTGTTCCTCCAAACATTCAAGTGAAGATACAGGTGAAGGTTGTGGAACCACATCTTTTTCTGTAGCCTACAAGAACATATAAATAATGTTCATATGCACAACAATGCGATTTTGAGTAGCACATTAAGATAAAAATGCATTTACTCACTGTTACGGTAAGGGTCTGCAAATTTGGCGATCCCCAAATCATACCAAAAGCACATGATAGCATTGCAGAACTTCCAAAATCTATCGCCAATAATGCAAGAGTTTTGAGACAAGGAAATACAGTAGGGACCAGCTTGCTACCACCAGCTAACTGCGGTCAGTATAAAGCCACTTCATATATTTAAGCATTCATAAAGCTCCTCATGGTTAGTTTGTAAACTGAATTTCAAATAAGCAAAAGTTAGTCTTACCTTGCAGTTTTCAAAATGCAGACAAAGCTGTTGAAGTTTCGGAAGGAAACCAGCAAGCTCAAAGATATCTGAAGTTTTGATGGCTATATTTCCAAGTTCTTGTAATGGTAACGATAACACTTTAAGATTCTCAAGTTCTGTAATCTCAACTTGTAACACCCCAACCCAGCAAGGGTAGAAGTATCACATTAATGGTTTCATATCAGATCAAAACAAAGCATACATTCAATAGTAACACAAGTATTCTCGAAGGTTACAAATGAATATTTCAATAACTACTAATTCTAAACATAATAACTTCTAGTCAACTCTAATCCAGAATAGCTATCAAAGTCTTCTAAGTCCAAAAGTCTCTTCACTCATACCCAGCTTCCAACTAAAAACCTGCCGCGGGAAAAGAAACGCGGCTGAGCTTAAAAAGCCCAGTGAACAGATATATAGAAACGAAAACGAAAACAAAAGAAAATGAACATGTATAGTTTAGTGCATTGGGATATATAAGTCATAGGCAAGGAATATAATAAGAATGAAATGAAAAGAAAAGGAAAGAAAAAGTAATAAGGGTCAGTAATCCTCCACGAGCCTGAACAAATCAAATATATTAACCCTGTAGCAATCTAGAGGGGATGCCTCACAAGTAACCAGATAATATGAGGGGTGACCTCATGTATCAAATTGGAGTGATCAGCTCCTGAACTTTGTGAAAGACGTGTATTGCACACAACATCAATCACCGAACAATATAATATAATATCCATTAATACAAACACTAACCTAGGATGCATCCATACGCCCCCCGAACAATAATATAGGCCAATAATAAATAAAATGTGCACGTTACGAACAATATGGGGACGGTGTGGAACATCACTCAACCACACTAAATGTGGAAAGGTTTGATTGTTAAGATATTTATGTATGAATGTGTTTAGCATGCGGAATCTACTACAACACACTTAAAAGAACACAAGGTGGTGAGTTTATGTAAACGTGAGAATGCAATGAACAAAGAACACAACTTTGGTTAACACAAAACGATTCAATATTATTGATGAAATAATACGGATGATCTAAATATCACCGGGATTACAAAGTAATCTTGAATCTAAGATTGTAAAAGGATTTGTGAATTGAGTAACTAAGTTACTTGAAAGATAGTTTGGTTTTTGGTTAATGGTTGTGTAAGATGCATGCATGAAGTGTGACTAAGATATCCTTTTATAAGATAAGGACACCTTATTACAAGTTGATCAAGTGGTAGAATATAATACTATACTTTGACTATTTTAGCGCCTACAATTAAATACAACTACCAATGTACAACTCTGATATATTCTTCTGTACACCACAGAAGACTAAACTACTTCTACATAACGTATAACAATGTACAAAGACTAATAATTCAACTAAATATCTATTACAAAATATCTAATCAACTTGACATAAGCTTGGCAGGCTCTTCATCAACTAGCAGTACCTTCTACCCAGAAGGTACTGGTAGAACATCTTTATACTTCTTCAAATCAACTAGCAGGCTCTTTGACATCTTTGGCAGGCTCTTTGAATTGAACATTTTATTCCCAACAATCCTCCCCTAAACTTGTTATTTCCATTAAAATACACAAGTTTCTGATGAATAAAATACATACCTTGAGGATTTGAGGGAACTCTTCCAAAAACCTTTACTCTCTGTTCTTCCTTTTTCTTTCACATTGCTCAAATATGCTCCTCAGCAAACTTTGAAGAATTTCTGATTTCTCATCATCTTTGTCACATCTTAATCTCTTGGAGATCATAGTTTTAAGCACTTCATAACTAAGTGGATACTCTTTCTCAGCTAACATAAAGAGTTCTATCCCACTTTGTGTGTAAAGATGGTGAATATTGCTAAGGCTTAGAAATTCCCATGTTGTTGAAGGATCATAATAGGGAAATTTCCAATGAACATCTTTGGGATCAGGATCAAACATCCTATTGAATTCTACCCATAATTCCTGTTCCTTAGCATCAGTACTAGAATTTGTGTCTAGCCTAATCTGCACTAGATTCCACAATTCTTCCAAGTCTGCTCTGTCAGATGCTCTAACTAGATTTTCAAAATTTTTAAAGCTAGCAGATAGACCCCCAACCCTTATTATTTTCCATGATTTTCCTAATCTATCATGGTTTACTTCCCAGTCAATAATAGGGCGTCTACAGCTAATTGGATAAGCATGAATGATAGTTGGCAAAGTAATTAACATCTTACTTACTTGCTGAGAATCCAATTTTGCTATTTCTTTCTTCTGAGCATCCTGCTTCTTCATTGAGGGTTTTACATCAGATGGAACTTTGTAGTAAAGACTTTTGTAGGCTTGTAGATACAGGAAGTAGATTTCATCAGCAGATTTCTTCTTCAGTTGATAATCAGTCCAATTTGCCTGATTTTTTAGAAACCTTTTCATAAAAATCACCTGATCTTTCTGAGATTGGCCCACCTTAAAACCTCTTTTCTGACTTTCTTTCATCTTCTCAAAAATATCAGCTAGAGCTGCTTCCTTATACTTCTTGTTGATAAAAGATTCAAGCTCTGCTGTCTTCTCATCAGAATTAAGATTCTTGTCATTCACTATTATTGCTGCTTGGCCCCTTACAATTGGATCATTAGCAATAATCCATTGCATTTGTGCATCAAAGGTTTCTTGAGCAATTTGAGTATCAAGAAGAGTTTGAGCAGCATCTTCAGCATCTTTCTGCTCTTTCATTACTTCAAGCATTCTTGAAGCTTCAAGTGCTTTTAGTTCTTCTTCATGAACCCTTTTGGCCTCTTCTTCTCCTAAAGCCATCTGAATTTGCTGTGTTCTTTTCAACTTCTTGGACTTTGGCTCATCTTCAATCATAATGCTTTTGCCCTTATCCTTTGGAGTTGGTTTTTGTGATGGAGCAGAAGATTGCTCATCAGCAGCAAAAATCCTCCCTTGAACAAACAAATTACCTTGAGGCTCTAAACCCCTCTTTCTCTTGTACACTTTCTCAGCAGACCCTTTGTACCCCATAGCCAATAGCCTTTCTATCCTAGCAGGCTCTTGTTCTGGCCTAGCAGGCTCTTGCCCTGCACCAGCAGGCTCTTCATCATAAACTTGAGTTCCTTCATGGAATTCAAATTGAGCCTCCTCTTCATCTTCAGAACTATCCATCCTCCCCTTTTTGGAAGAGTTACCTATCCTATCATCATTAGATTGTGAAGAACCAGATAAAACAACCTTTGCAGATCTTTTACCCTTTAGCTTCTTCACTTCACCCTCCAACTTCTTTACCCTCTTGACTAATTTGATGTTGATCTCAGAAAATTTCTTGCTTTGTCTTTTAAGAGCATCTTCTAAGAACTTCACCTTCTCTTTTAGTTCTTGCATTGTCTGAGGTGATTGGGGTTGTGATACATGATGTGATGATGTTGGTGGTGTTGCTGATGGTACTGGAGATGGTATTGGTGATGTTTGATGTGTTGGTGAGATGTAACCAGTTGAAGAACTAGATGATGGTGATTCAGCTGATTGTGATGGTTCTTCTTGATGTTGTGGTAACATTTCATCAAATAGTGGTATATCTTCCCCTCTAAAACCAATTCTCATATTTGAAAATACTTTGTGAGAAAGTTTTGGTGTTTCATAAATTGAGTCTGTGGGAAGTAACAAATGTTTTAATTTTGCAATGATGCAGCCAATAAATCTTGGATACATCAAAAACTTTGTTTCACTTTTCACATTTTTAACCAATCCTTCAAAAATATGTTTTGAAAAATTGTATTGTCTGTTTGTAGCTAAGCAGATGAGAGCAGAAGCCATGTTTCCACTAAATTGCTCCCAAGAGGTTTTCTTCTGGCTCAAACAGTGAAGGATTGTGTGAATCAAAAATCTCCATTGTGGAGTAAGATGCTTTTTCAGAAAAGTGAGTTTGTTAGACTCAGCATGATACCCCATTCTTGTTAAATTTTCAAAAATTTCAGTATCTGGCAACTGACTAATACCATCAGAATCATCCAAATGAAGATGTCTTCTTATGGATGACTCAGTAAGAGTCAAATGTTTACCATCCACTTTGGCCTTAATTCTTTGTTCCCCATTTTCAGAAGTTACAATTTTAGCTGTTTTCCAAAATTGTGAAATTTGAGTTTCATAAATAGTGGGATTGACTAGCAAAGCAAACCTGATGTAGGAGTTGTTTAAAAAATCCACTACTTGATGAAAAGAGGCATTATCCTCTGACTTCTCCAAAAATGCTAATTGGTTGTGACGTTGGACAAAGTTTAGAACAACTGTGGAAGCCATAATGAAAATTTTGAATATGATGGTGGGATTTGTTGGTAGTACTGGTAGAAGATGAAAGGTGTATGTGAATTATGATAATGACTGATGAAAGAAGATATGGGAGAATTACTTTTAACCGACAATAAGAAAGATTATAATAAGTAAATGAAAAGGCGGTTAAAAAGATCTTTTATATGTAAAATATAATATAATTTAATCATCAGTAATTTACATAACTACCCCAACGGCTAATTATAACTACCAGGCCCAATGGCTAAAACTTTTTCTGATAGGCTCAACGGCTATCTAGCAGTACCATTTTACTCTAGCAGTACCAATTTTTGAACTACCAGTACCTTTGAAAGTTTTATAAAAATCCCTTATAGTTTTTAGCAAACTACCAGCTATCAACGGATTTGAGTTGTCTTTACCAAAAGCCGTTTGCTTAAGGACTAGCCAACTATTTACAATTAAGTATGGTTAGTTAACAACCATATAGTTTTTGGTAAACTATCAACCATCAACGGATTTGATTTGTCTTTACCAAAAGCCGTTTGCTTAAGGACTAGCCAGCTCTTAAGTTTGTAAAAACTTGGTGAACTGAATACCAAAAGCCATAATGGCCTAAAGATGGTGCAATTTCCTTGGATGAAGGAAATTTAAAAGGCAATGATGCTGTGTATCTTGGATGATTGGTTCAACAAGTGAAATCATCTAATAGCATGCCTTTGAGTTGAAACTTTTCTTAGTTTGATCTAGATAGAATTTTCTCCTTGAGAAATGCTTCATCCCTTCTAGATATGTTATCTAACTCTATCTTTTTCAACTCTGCATCATCTTGTATGCTCTTGTCTTTTGCTTTCATAAATTGGTTTCTCTTCCATTCTGAGCTATCAAATCCTCCCCTGAGATAGTAATTTCCCCTGAGATTAATGTAACTTTTGTTGCCCCTTTTTGTTTGGAAGAACTCTTGTTTTGTTATCAACCTGAAATGTGTTAGTTGCAAAACCAAAAGAACAAAGTGCATAGCACTTGATCTATAGAATTTTAAACATTTAAGCATCAATATGTACAAAACATAGCAATTTTTTATACTAGCAGGACCAATTATGAACTAACAGGACCTTTTGACTAACTAGCAGTACCATGTTTAAAAGCCAATACCAGTTAATTTTATGAACAAAAACACATGTTTTTCAAAGATTTATCATTCCAATACCTCCTACAAGATATTTGAATCTACCTAAATCAAAAGCTTTGGTGAGAAGGTCTGCATAATTCTTTTCAGAATCAATCTTAACAACTTGAATTAACCTTTTCTCATTGCAATCCCTTATGAAATGGTGTCTGATTTCAATGTGTTTTGTTTTTGAGTGTTGAACTGGGTTTTTAATGATACAAATTGTACTGCTATTGTCAATATAAATAATGGTGTTAAGAAAATTGTACCCATAGTCAAGCATTTGATTTTGGATCCAAAGAACTTGCCCACAACAACTTGCACCAGCAACATATTCTGCTTCAGTTGTAGAGTTGGCCACCATTGTTTGTTTCTTGCATTGCCAAGAGATGAGTCTGCAACCAAGAAATTGACATCCACCAGTTGTGGATTTTCTGTCTAGAGTTGCACCAGCATAGTCACTATCCGAATAAGCCACTAATTCAAAAGATGATCCCCTTGGATACCAAAGACCCAACCTAGGTTGACCTTTAAGATATCTAAAGATTCTTTTGACTGCTGTGAGATGAGAGATCTTGGGATGTATTTGAAACCTTGCACATACACATACTGAGAACATGATATCTGGTCTTGATGATGTAAGGTACATCAAAGACCCAATCATTGATCTATAATTGTGCAAATCCATATCTTCTCCTTCAGCATCCTTGAGTAGCCCTTTGTCTGGATCCATTGGTGTACTTGCAACCTTAGAATCAGCAAAATTAAATTTCCTGAGGATCTCTGCCACATACTTATCTTGGCTGATAAATATGCCTTCTTTGGATTGTTTCACTTGGAGACCCAAAAAGAAAGTAAGTTCCCCCATGGAACTCATTTCAAACTTACTATGCATAAGTTTTTCAAATTCTACACACAAGTCTTGGTTAGTTGATCCAAAGATAGTGTCATCAACATAAATCTGCACTAGCAAGATGTCTTTCTTTGTTCTTTTGATGAACAAAGTTGGATCAATCTTGCCTCTTTGGAATCCACTTTCTAGTAGAAAACAAGCCAATGTTTCATACCATGCCCTTGGAGCTTGGTGTAGGCCATAAAGAGCCTTGGTAACCTTATAAACTTTGTCTGGATACTCTGCATCAATGAAGCCTGGAGGTTGAGACACATATACTGGTTCTTCAATTTCACCATATAAAAATGCACTCTTAACATCCATTTGATAGACAGTGGAGCCTATAAATGAAGCATAGGCCAAGAATAGCCTAATTGCTTCAAGTATTGCAACTGGAGCAAACACTTCTTCATAATCTACCCCTTCTTCTTGAGTATATCCTTGAGCTACCAATCTTGCTTTATTTCTGATCACTATACCCCTTTCATCTTTCTTGTTTCTGAACACCCATTTGGTTCCAATTGCCCTATGACCTTTGGGCAAATCAACCAATATCCAAACCTTCTGAATCTTGAATTGGAGAAGCTCTTCTTGCATTGCTTCAGCCCAACTTGCATCATCTAAGGCTTTGTTTATGTTTTTGGGTTCAGCCTGAGATAGAAAACATGAAAACAGGCATATGTTGGCACCTTCATTATTCTTTTCTTCATAAATAGAGGAGATAAACCCTTCTTCATCTGAAGATAAGACTTGAGATAAACCAACTTGAGATCTTGTTCTAACACCAGAATTTATGCTACCAATCACATCATCAGTTGAGTGATCTTTGAGAATTCTAGTGTTTGGTGTTTTAGGAATTTCATAGGTAGATGGAAGATTGCTAATCCCCCCCTCTTCTGGTAAAGAATCATCTATTTGAACAGACAATGGCTCAGCAGTATCAATACTTGAACTAGCAGGACCATCTGTTGAACTAGCAGTACCATTGTCATTAGTACCACTTTCTTGATTCTCTTGATTCTGAGTTCCTTGATCATCTTCATTTCCTTCATTTGTTGTGTTTGAAGGTCCTTCTTGACTTGAAGATAGATCCATACTTTTCCAAATTGGCATCCAGATGAAATCTTGATCTTTAGGAGTTTCAACATTGTCTCCAGAACCTGCATTATCATTAGTATTTGTACCTGAAACAGGCACATAATTCATAGATTCTGAAAGCCTATCAATATCAAACATCCAATCTGGTCCAATTCCTTTCACATTTGTTAGTTTCTTTTGAAACTCTATGTGAAGATTCTCTTCTACTAGCCTAGTGCAAGTGTTAAACACTCTATAGGCCTTACTCTGCAAAGAATACCCTATCAAATAGCCTACATCTGCTTTTCCATCAAACTTGCCTAAATGATCTTTGGTATTTAGAATAGTAACATGACAACCAAAAGGTCTCATAAAACTTAAAGATGGTGTTCTACCAAAGAAAAGTTCATAAGGTGTCTTTCTATGTGGTTTTGTCACAAGAACCCTGTTTTGTACATAACAGGCAGTACCAACTGCTTCAGCCCAAAATGAGATAGGCAACTTAGAGTTCTACTAACATAGTTCTAGCAGCCTCTATAAGTGTTCTATTCTTTCTTTCTGCTACTCCATTTTGCTGTGGGGTTCTAGCTACACTAAATTCCCTTTTTATTCCTTTTCCCTTGCAAAAGTCATCCATAACTCTATTCTTGAACTCTGTCCCATTGTCACATCTGATGACTTTGACTTTCTTATCAGATTGGTTTTCTACCTCAGTGATATAAGTTTTAAGAATCTCACTAGTTTCATGTTTAGATCTTAAAAAGAAAACCCAAGAGAATCTGCTATAGTCATCAGTGACAACCAAACAATATCTTTTCCCATTCAAGCTACACACATTAGTAGGACCAAAGAGATCCATATGAAGCATATGTAAAGCCTGAGAAATAGAGTTTTGGGTCTTGGGCTTACAAGAAGCTCTATGTTGTTTGCCTTTAAGACAATCAACACAGGATTGGTCATTTTGGAAAATCTTTTTGGGTAAACCTCTTACTAAATCATATTTTGCAATAGTGTTGATTGTTTTAAAGTTTACATGACCAAGCCTTCTATGCCAAAGCATAGATTCATCCAATGAGGCTTTTGCTACCAAACAAGTTAAACCCTCCTTAGGATCAATGTTCTTTAAATTAACACTGTACATATTGTTCCTTTTTGGAATTTTAAGAAGGATCTGACTCTCATCAGGCATCTTAAAATCAGAAGAAAGAACCATACATTCATTGTCAGTAAATAGAACATTGTTCTTTTTGTCACACATTTGTGAGACACTAAGAAGATTAAACTGAAGTTCTTTCACAAAATACACATTTTCAAAATCTAGTTTACTGGTTTTGATAGTACCTTTACCAGTGATCTTTCCTTTTATTCCTCCCCCAAAGGTAACATATCCTCCATCAAATGTTTTGAAGTCTGAGAGGAATGACATATTGCCTGTCATGTGCCTTGAACACCCACTATCAACATATCCTTGATCTCCAATATCAGTTGAATGTTCCTGCACATGAATAAACATATTAGTTTCCTTGGGGTACCCAAGCCATGACAGACTTGGGTTTGCCTCTTGCATCAATGAAATCATACCTTTTCAGGATTGTTGATGCACCTTTTGATTGGATTGGTTTCCAAATCCAACATGCTGAGGACTTAACAACACTTTCCCTTTTAATCCATGTTGTGGTCTTTGGTCTATCACTACCAATTTTGGTAATACCAATTTTGGCAGTACCATTTGGTCTAGCAGGACCTTTGGTTTTTGGTTTCCAAATTTGTGTTTTGACCACAAATTTCTTTTGAATAGGACTATTCACAACTTTTGGTACAGATTTAAAAGTGTTTCTTGTACCTTTATCAGTTGGTTTTGCAATAACAGTCTTATTTTGTCTAACAGTATGTTTAACATTTGTGGTGTTAGACTTAACAAAACTTTTTCTGGGGTGAGTAACATTTGTTTTAGACTTTGATTTACTCCCAGAAACCCATTTATTACAATAAGCATGAAGATGATTAAAGCTACCACAATAATAACAAGCCTTATTGAACATAACAAAGTCATCACCTAGTTGTTGTGACTTAAGGTTGTTCCAATTTCTTTGGCTTCCCCTAGGTTTGTTATTACATTTTTCACAACTTTCAACTGTTTTCAAAACAGCTTTAGCCTTAGCCTTAACTTCTACTTTCTTAGGACTGATTGGTCCTATTTTGTTTCCTTTGATAGGAACAGTCTCATCTTCATCATCATCAGATACCCAATCTTCAATGATTAGAATATCTGGTTTCTTATCAGTGAGCACCTTAGAGAGTGAGGCATTCTTAGCACTCTCAGAAGGTTCACTCTTCTCTACAGGTTTAGCTAGTGGTTTGTTAATGACCTCATGTAAACCTGATTCAGCAAGATCTGATCCTGGGGGACAAGGAATTCCTCTATAAGGAGGTGCACAATTATTGTATCCTATCCCTGATTTTATTCTCTTATTCATATGATTTTCTACTATGCTCCTAGTACATTCAGAAGCAATTTCTATTTTAGTAACAGTCAGTTGAATATTATCTCTAGCCAATGTCACTTTAGTACACTCAGTCCTTAACATTTCTATTTCTGAATCTTTCAAAAATATTTGTCTATTAAGAGCAGCTTTAGCATCAGTAAAGGTGAGTTCATTTTCTCTATAGTGAATGATTTGTTTTTCTAGTTTGGCCATTCCACACTTATGGTTAAATAAGGTTTGATTGGTTTTTCTTTCTTCTATTTTTAGCTCATCATAAGATTTTCTTATAACTTCTAATTCTTTAAGAAATTCACAATTGTTAGAACATTTGATAGTTTGTACCTCAGGAGTGGAGAATGCCATCAAAGCCAATTCATCAGAAGTTGACTCATCTTTACCCATGAAACTCCAATCAAAACCCATGCCATCAATAGCACCCATTGCTTTTGGCTCAGCAACTTCAACAACCTTACTCTTGCTTTCAAGCTTCTCTCTCTCAAGCTTCCTTTATTCCTGTTGTCAAACCTCTACCCTTGTCATCCTGCTTCTTAGGTCTTCTACACTCTCTAGAGTAGTGACCCTTCATGTGGCAGTTGTAACACTCCACTTTTGACTTATCATAGCCAGCAGGCTCATTTCCATTTATCATTATCTTCTTGCCAGTCCTCATCAACAATTTCTTAGCTCTAATGCTCAAAAGTGAAAGTTGCCACTTTATGTCCATCTCTTCAAGATCATCAGGATGAATCTCTTGAAGATCTTCAAATGTTAATATGGACCCATTGTGTTGAGATGTAAGAAAAGCACACCCAATTGTTTCATCTAAAATGGTTTTGGTACTACTAGAAGTGCTAGCAGTACCAAAGGTTGTGTTGGCAGTACCTTCTTCTCTGCCACCTTTTTCTTCATTATCAACCTTTGAGATGCTTGGAGATGAAACAAATGCCATATTTCCTGAGCTTGACCCAGTAGTCTTCTTTACTTCATGCTCTACTATTTTGAAATTGTTGTAGAGATCATTAAGACTCATCTGATCAATATCTGCCTTGTTCTTCCAGACAATGACATGCATAGACCATTCTGAAGGTAAACTCCTAAGAAACTTAGAGTTTAGATCTTCTTGAGTTATCATCACTTCATGGATGGCTAACTGACTTGAAAGCTTCTGAAGTCTATTGAACATACTGTCCAAAGACTCATTGGTTGTGGCTGTGAAGTTCTCAAATTGTTGTTTGAGAAGTGTTTTCTGTGTTTTCTTGGTAGCATCATTACCACCAAATCTAGCCACAATAGCTTCAAAAAGGGTTTTAGCATCTTTGTATTTGTTAAAGATCAAAAGCTGATCATTTGGAATAGTCATCAGTAACATACTCCTTGCTTTTAGATCATTTCTCTTCTGAATTTTTTCATCTGCATTTGATGGTTGGTCTTGTATGTGTGTTACAAGAGCATCATTTACTGTTGTAGTGGTGATTGCGGGTTTAAATGAGTTGCCTTGTTCAATGATCTCCCAAAGTGCATAGTCCTGCACTTGAAAGTATTGTTCCACCCTTAGTCGCCACATTTCAAACTCATTTTGCTTAAGTAATGGAAGTTTAGCTGCAACATTTGTTTGAATATGTTCAACATCCATTGTTCTTTTAAATTAGTAAATATCAAGCCTAGCTCTGATACCACTTGTGGAAAGGTTTGATTGTTAAGATATTTATGTATGAATTGTGTTTAGCATGCGGAATCTACTACAACACACTTAAAAGAACACAAGGTGGTGAGTTTATGTAAACGTGAGAATGCAATGAACAAAGAACACAACTTTGGTTAACACAAAACGATTCAATATTATTGATGAAATAATACGGATGATCTAAATATCACCGGGATTACAAAGTAATCTTGAATCTAAGTTTGTAAAAGGATTTGTGAATTGAGTAACTAAGTTACTTGAAAGATAGTTTGGTTTTTGGTTAATGGTTGTGTAAGATGCATGCATGAAGTGTGACTAAGATATCCTTTTATAAGATAAGGACACCTTATTACAAGTTGATCAAGTGGTAGAATATAATACTATACTTTGACTATTTTAGCGCCTACAATTAAATACAACTACCAATGTACAACTCTGATATATTCTTCTGTACACCACAGAAGACTAAACTACTTTTACATAACGTATAATAATGTACAAAGACTAATAATTCAACTAAATATCTATTACAAAATATCTAATCAACTTGACATAAGCTTGGCAGGCTCTTCATCAACTAGCAGTACCTTCTACCCAGAAGGTACTGGTAGAACATCTTTATACTTCTTCAAATCAACTAGCAGGCTCTTTGACATCTTTGGCAGGCTCTTTGACTTGAACATTTTATTCCCAACACTAAAGTCATGCCATTGGTGCACAAAGACATGGCCATGCTACCTACATGGCTAGGAAATGAACTTGGCTCGGGTATCAAACTAAAGGTCAAAGGTCAAAGGTCCAAATCATAGCAAAGGTCCAAATAGGCTAAGTCATCGAATCATGGTCAAAGTCCAAATATCAAAGGTTCATGGCAAAAGGTTCATCATCGGAGGTTCATAATTAAATGGTTCATTTAAAGTAATCTTTATCAATTGATTTTATAAAAATGACCTTTAATAACGGTTTTCACAAAAGTAGTCTTGAAAAGTAGTTTTCACAAAAGCTTAGTCAAATTCTAAATAAAAGTGGTATCTCATATTTCATAAACATCATCTTTAAAAATAATTTTTCCTCAAAACGTTTCCATAATATAATTGAAAAGGTTTTCACATCTAATTACCAAAATCAAATGAACCCCCGAAGTATCAAATGATTCGAATACTAATATCACAAGGTAACGAACGAATATCAAATGGATCCAACAACGAACCAAAGTGTATGAGAACATAGCAATGGCTTAGGGAATCTTAAACGAATCAAAACAAGAGATCAAGAGAACGAAGACACCTTACAAGAAGGGCAGAATATCTGTACCTTATTAGCAGAACACAAGGATAGCAAATGACAAGGATCAAATTACTCCTTCCTCGAACCTAAAGGAGTAGAAGACAGAATGACAAGTGGTTTTTAGTTATCTTTCCATTTTAAGTAACTTTCCTTGTTAGGTAACTTTCCTTATTTAGCAGGTTTCCTGAATTAGCAAGTTTCCATAATTAGCAGATTTCCATAATTAGAAAGATTATAATATCACCAATTTAGGTTAAGTCATTAATCAAGCCTTATTATGGGATTAAGGTATGTTTTAGCAAGTTACAAAAGTCTAGGGTTATTTATGACAAGTTTTCATAGTTTAGGGTTTTAATTGTAAATTCACCAAATCCAAAGGTCTAACATGAAAATACTTTAAGTTACTGATTTAAATTCCCATGTTATTCAGAATGACATAAGTTTCACAATTTACACTTTATATCCTTTAATTTATTTAAAATATAAATTAATCCCTATAATATCCATGTTTACCAAACAAGCATCTTATATTACAAAATTACAGAATGTCACATCAGAATTATATATAGTATGAATCAGACCGCTCATATTTCAGAAATTACACAATTGGTCCCTTAAGTTTACAAAACTTATAAATTAAATCATAATTTAGTAACCATTACATATTAAGCCCATAAATCCTCAAAATTACACATTACACCCTTAATAACATTATTTACTCAGAATGACTTCAAGTTTCCAGAATTTACACTTTTAGTCCCTCTAATTAATTAATTTCCAATTCGTACCTTAAATTAACAAATAAATCATGATCTTGCAAATTTTACACATAAGGACCTCATGTTATAATTTTTACACATTTGTACTGACCTAATTAACATTATAAAAATAACCCTTAAGTTTCAAAGTTGGTAAAACACACCCTTCTTATTTTAATTCAAAATCGTATACACTTTTATAATTACAAACCCTAACCCTAGATCACAAATCATTACCCCATCATCACACAATCATTAATTCTGCATTAAATGCTCAGATTCCATGTGCAAACCCTAACCCTAAATCGTTATTAGGGTTTTCTTTTATTTTCTTTATTTTCTTTAATATCCGATTACAAAATAAATTAACCATGACTAATCTAAGCCTCCATAATTTGAACTATCATTTTTCCCAGGTTATATTATTTGTATAGAGTTCAAAATAAATAATTACAAGCCCTAGAAAAATTGCATGGCTCGATTTAGAATTTTTATACGTTTTAGCTCTCTAAATTTATTATGATCGAATTAGCTTGCATGATCCATGTTATATATTTTATTTAGGTCTTATATGATCCAAAGAACACAAGAAAAATGTTACATGAAGAATCAAACGTGTGGAAGGGATAATAGAAATTTATACCTCTCGGTTAGGGTTTATTCGACAAAACAAATGCCTAGCGATCAAACGAATGAATCCCACGACCTCCAAAAATTTTCCTAGCTTCTTTAGATGTTGTAGAACACCAAAAAAATGCCCAAGAATTTTTCCCCAAGTCATACGAAGTAGAATCGATTTTTGTGAAGGTTTTTGGGTTTTCGGTATATTTTGTATATATAGAATAAATAATAATAAAAACGGGTATATTAGGGGAGGGATCAAATATTTCGGCCCAAGATATTATATTTGAGATCAAATACTGATTTGGAAGATATCCTAACTTTATTTGTAATTATCTTACATTTTATATAATTTAAATTGATTTAATATTAATAATAATATACGAATTAATTAAATCCGGTCAAAATAAATACTTTGTATAATTTTGTACATTTCTAAAGGTTAAAATGTAGTCATAAAAATTATTTGGCTTCATATCTAGCTCATTCCCGAAGGTTTGGAATTTATTTGGTGATTTATAAGCTTTTAAATAAATTTTTAAAATTGTAGGGGCATTTTGGTCATTTTGCACATTTTGGATTTTTAGGTATTACAACTTCTTTCCCTCTAAAAAGAAAAATTTCGTCCTCGAAATTTGCAAAGAAACGGAAATGGAATAGAACGGAAAACGAACAAGGACACACCGGATCAAAATACGAAATGTGGACAACTCACTCGTATCAATTTCTCGGTTTCCCATGTAGCCTCACGCTCTGGGAGATTCCTCCAAAGAATCTTTACGAACGGAATAACTTTATTTCTCATGACTCGAATCAAAACGAAGTAGGTTCAAATTTCCTCAGAAGGAGACAAATAATTTGATTTGATCAAAAGGTCCACGCAACATAAAATGGACGATAGGTGAATCTTCAGGATCTCATATGGAATACGAACAAGAGTTCAAATCAAATTGATTGTGTCAACAGAAGAGAGCTTTACAAGAATTTAAGATTTATAGCCGAGGTCAACAGAATGCAAAACGAGATTCCAAACTCACCCAGATATCAAATGAACGAAAATAGAGTCCACGAATAGGTAGAATGAACCTAACTTCTCACTAATCACGAATAATCCAACGGGATTTAAATTCTAAACTTCCTAGGTACTTCCCAAGATATCATATGCCCACAACAAGTGCACGTTATATGATGTAAGTATTATCACGTTGGCCAGACGTCATAATACTGGCATCATATAATTATGACCTAATGATGGTCATACTTATCTTAAGTCGTAATCAAAACCACCTATCTTAATCCACCTAGTACTTCTACAGTCTCAGAGGTCAACAAAATCAAATGCCATCGTCAAAAGAGAAAACAAAACTATTCGCAAGAGTATCGGAATTCCAGGTTTCCTAGCAGAAGTGAAGTACGCCGTCACAAGCATCATACCCTCCACAATTCGCCAAAATCTCTCAAAACAAAGCCATCACCGAACATACGAAACACGAAACTGAAATGCTACTAGGGAACTTGAAGCATTAGAGAATCTTATTACTATATAACGAAACTGATGAGGCGAAAAGTGTACCGCTTTTAAGGGGTCATTTAAGCCCGAAATCGTATTTATTTGATCAAATATTGCCCTAAATCGTTCCTTTTGTCATTTTAGGTACTTTTGAGGAGAAATCTGGAAAAGGAGGCATTTTGGACGTTTTTGGAGCATAAAAGTGAAGAAAACGGCAAAGTCTCAAAATTGTGCTGAAAGTCACCTTTGACGGCGTCAAAATTAACTCCAGACGGCGTCATGCCTTGGCAAGAAAAGTTGGATGTGAAATTTACTCATGACGGGCCAGTGAGTTTGCATGAGAATTCTGACGGCGTCACGCTTTAACTAAATCAAGGGCGTCACGGCTTAAATCATAAGGGGACGGCGTCACGTTATAGGTCCGACGGCGTCAAGCCTTGATAAGCCAGAATGGATTTTTGAAGAGCTAAAGAGGGACGGCGTCAAGAAGGTCACCCGGGAACCCTAAAAGCGGCGAGGTGACGGCGTCACAATGCATAAGGTGACGCCGTCAGATGTCAAAGTCTATATATAGTTTTCTAATTTTTTGTCATTAGAGGAGAGCTTAGTGTGTGGAATTTTGGGATAAAACCCTAAGACGATTTTAGCTACTTTTTCAGGGCTTCTTGCCTTGAGATCTTCCATGTTTCATTGAAAGATAAGTTATCAATTAATCATTCAATATGTCTATGTGTTGTTTGATTCTATCTTATGCTTGTCTTTTGTTTAACATGTTAGGCTAATTTTATCTTGTGTTTGCTTAGATCTAATGAAACCTAGCTATTGATTATTGGTTGTTAGTGTGTTGTTAGTTGTATTGGATGATTGTTTATCTATGTTAGGCTTAAGAAAACTGGCTAACTTCCTATTCGGTAACTTGCTTGAACGTCTTAAGAAACATGAACCAAATGCGTACTAAAGGTTTTTATGGTTGTATTTAATGCACAAGCGAATTCTAGTGATCCCATGTTAGGAGCTTCCTAGCCGGCTCGACATAGGAGTGAAGTAGGAGCTTGTAGAGTTTGGGGAAGTAAGTACGCCACCCCACGAATGGTATTAAGGAATACACCCGTCATCCACGCGACTAATACACACTAATTAACCGGTAAAAGATAGTTAGGGAGTAAGGAAATCTAAGTAAACACATTTCTCCACACATAAGTTTCTCACCACTTTTCATTTTTGTTATTTTATTTTATTTGCATTTGTAGTAATTTGGGTTAGTTGACTAGCAACTAATTCCGCCCACTCCTTCAAAACCCGAGATTTTACTTGCTTTCATAAAAATATAAAAACATAAAAAGAATCTTCCTCAACCCTTAGACCTAATTAGAGTAGCCTTTCACACCTAACGAACACTATTCCCTGTGGAGAACGATCAATCCCCCGTACTTACCACTACACTATACTACATCGGTCAGGTACACTGCCTGGTGGGGTTGTAAGCCTCTTGAGATCCCTTGAGAGGTAAAACCTGTTGTAAGGTTGCAAAACCCACGCAATCAAGTTTTTGGCGCCGCTGCCGGGGAATAGTTATTGTTTAGGTTGAATTTTTATTTCTATTAGGTCTACTCACTAGATTCCTTTCTAGTGAGATTTTTATTTTCTTTTTCTAGGTTTTCTTTAGTCTATCTATTTTCTTCGTGTCTTTGTTCGTAACCATTACCGTCCGACATCATGGAAGATGGTAATATCCTTAACCCCCACAACCCACCACCACAACAACCACCACCACCTCCTAGAGCCCGTACTTTAGGAGAGTATTCCCGTCCTAGCCACCACGGCTATCGAAACACCATTGAGCTCACTCAAGGAGCCAATATCACACCCTTGCGATCCGACACCATCCGGTTGGTGCAAAGCGGATGCGCATTCCATGGACTTCGTTCTGAAGATCCTAATCAACATCTCAAGGACTTTCTTAAAATCGTTGATTCTATAGACCTTGATGTTGCCACTCGAGAGACGACCCGATTGCGTCTCTTCCAATTCTCTCTGCGGGACCAAGCTAGTCAGTGGCTAGAACGTCAACCCGCAGGATCCATCACCTCTTGGGATGATCTCACCACTCGTTTCCTTGCTCAGTTTTTCCCACCGGGAAGAACTACCAAGCTAAGGAATGATATCTTGATGTTCCAACAACGTCAAGGCGAAACTCTCTACGAGGCATGGACTCGATTCAAGGACTTACTCCAAAAAGTCCCTCACCATGGCATAGAACTTTGGCTCCAAGTCCAAATCTTCTATGACCATATCAATCTCTCCACAAGGCAAACCATTGACCAATCGGCCGGTGGCAAGCTACGTGATCTAAGTGCGGAACAATCATGGGCTCTCCTAGAGGATCTTGCTCTTTATGACAACGAAAGTTGGAGTGATCCCCGTGATTTGAATAAAACGGTCAAGGCAATATCTTTGCCTTCTAACAATTCAAGCACTTCCGACCGTAGGATCATAGAACTTGAAGACCAAGTCAAGTTTCTCATGAAATCCTACGAGGCTCCTAAACCTTCAAGCCAAGTGAACAAAATCACTTCTTCATGTGAATTATGTAGTGGTCCCCACGACACTCGTGATTGCATGGAACTCCCCGAACAAGCTTTTGCGGACTACGCATCCTCGCGTACCGACGGAGCGGGAGACAAGTGGTACACTTTCAAGCCCGAGCCAAACCATTATGGTGATTCATACAACCCCTCATGGAAAAATCACCCGAACCTTAGGTGGAAACAAAACCAAAACTCACAACAAATCAATTCTTCCAACCCACCTAATCGTTTCCAATCAAGCGGTTCCAACTCGAACCGTACTTTCAACAACAATCCTTCCGGCAATGGTAGTACCAATAACTTTGAAGGATTGATGTCTCAATTTATGGCATCTCAAGAAGCTCGGATAGCTAGATTCGAGACTGAATTCAATCAACAACAAACTGAGATGACCAATAAAATTGACAACTTGTTGAAAGCCCTCCATAACCAAGTGTTATCACCTCCACATAAGGACGCTAGGAACACAAATAGCGGACCCCAAGTCAAAGACCCTTCTTCATCCAAACATGTCCACTTCGTCAACATTGTCACTATTAAACCAATCGATAGGAGCATGGAAGAAAGTGAACCAAAGGATGAGGATAGGAAAGTCGAGGTTGATAAGGAAGTTAGGACAAGTGAGATTGAAGAAGTAGATGATGATGAGGACTACTTCAATAGGCTACCCACTAAGGAAGAGCGTGCATATCATACAAACTTATTCGATGACCCCGAGACACCATACTTCCTAGGTAGACCAATCATAGAAATAGGCGACCCTTCTAATCTCAACATACCATGCAACATAGGGCATCTACATGTGTGGAAAGCTTATATCGACCTTAGATCACCCATAAACGTCATGACTAGAGCCCACTACAACTTGATAATGAAAAATCAACTTGGGTATAGGATGTTCCCTGACAAGGGTTGGATGAGTAACTTCACGGGAAGAGTTAAGGGATTACCGGTTATTGTAGGAAACTTCACCTATGTCACCGACTTTGTAATTGTAGAAGATATCCGTCCAATAGTCGATGCATCCTTGACTCAAGTGGTTTTTGGAAAACCATTTGTTGAGGTCTCTAGAATGACTTATGAACCTTCCTTGGGGATAGTTAGATTTAAGGATGAGACCGATGAAGTAAGCTACCAAATGCCATATAAGATAGAACAATTCCAACACTTGTCAAATGTTGAGAAGGAGCTTAAACAAGCAGTCTACTATAGGAATGATAAGGATAGAAGTAAAGGAGTAGACTATGTTATGGAAAGGATATTCGGTTTCTACAAGGATTGTTTGAAATTAGGACCGGAATATAAAACCGGGAAGGAGAATGGCCTAGGAACCGTGACCGAGGATGGAGTCACGTAATGTACGTGACTTTGAGTCTAGCTACAAGACTCGTTAATAAAGAAAGGCGCTTCTTGGGAGGCAACCCAAGCTTTATTTGTTTTATTTGCTTTGTGTGTTTATTTATTTGTTTGTTTGATTTTATTTGTTTCCGTATGTGTGTTTAATTTTTATTCTTATTGATTCATGTTCAAAACTAATTTGTGAAAATGCTTTATTTTGTTTTTAACTTCGTCTTAACTACATATAAAGGTATTTTGCAAAAGATAAGTGTAAGGGAAATCTAAATCGGTTTATTAGAACACATATGAACATGAATCGTAATAATAATAAATTAACATACATATCCGTATTTGTTTGAGTCAAATGCTTGTATCGAGTCATAATGATGTTTTGCAGAATTTCCAGGAAGTAAGGTAAAGGTTTTTCCAGAAATTTTCCGGAAACTTAAAATGAGAATTTTTGTCAGGTCATTTCTGACGGCGTCAGGGGTTATAACCTGACGGCGTCAGATTTAATTTTCAGAAATTTTTGAGATTTTTGTTTTTAAAAAGTTTTTATTAAAATCTCCAACTTATAATCTCCAGGAATCTGCAAAGTTATCATTCCACAAGCATTATATCCTTATATATAGATTTTATCCCGCCGATGTTATGCAGGTTTTCGTGTTTGTTTTCTCAGGTTCAACAGGTTATTTTGGACAAGGAAATGTTTTGAATCAAGCTTATGGCGATGCATTAGTCATGGAGCTTCAACATTCTCTTTGGAGGAAGATTTAACCGTGTAATTTCATTATCCAACGAGCGAATCAGGGGAGTATTTGATTTCATTCTTTTACTTTTTCTTTTACATCTTGTTATTTGAACATTAGGGACAATGTTCATCTTAAGTGTAAGGGGAGGGTAAAAGTACGATTTTAGAGAATACAATTGCGCTTGATTTTTTGTTTGTTTAATAGTAGATGTGTAATAAAACTGAGAGAAATACTTGTTAAGGTAATTTTAGTGCCAAATTTAAAATTTTTTACAACATATAAGAGTGAAACTTTGATCTTAATGAGCGTCTCACGGATAGGAGTTATATGACTAGCACAAAAACCGTACCACTAAAAATTTTCCACCCCCAAATATGTGAGGTTCGCCCCTAGAATTGGTAGGAAAAGCATTTATGCTATGATGTGTGTACCGGTAGCACTTAGATTCTAGAACTTGCGTTAGGACCATTCCAAGGCCACAAGTGAGACTACATTCGTGTAGTTAGATTTACTACATGATAAGAGGCATTAGGATTAACCCATTGTTTTACACCTGTGTTTTTGTTATAATTACTTTGGCTACATTGGTCAAGTAATTCTCCCACACCCTTTGCGTTGTACTCATTTTTAGTACACGATACCCCTAGTACACCCCTCAGAGCCTATCTTTTCGTTTCGACCTTTAAGCATTTTACTTAAAGGAAGAATTTGTTACACCCCACTTTAATGTACACCCAAATCGCCTTAGCCTACCTTGTATGCACTCATCTTTAGTGCATTATTGTGACAACCTTTGTTTAAACCCAAGTTAATTATCTAATTGATTACATGGTTGCTAAGTCGAGTCATATCCTTGTACATATTGTTTTGGGACGATTGGGACTCATGGGTAAAGTACTAGTGTAATGGAGTAATGGGGAAGAACATCATTTATTACCCCCATATGTGCTAAATGTTTTAAAAGTACTCCAAGTTTTTTCAATTATCTTAATTCGAGTCATTAGAATAGTTATTTGTAAAGTTATGTAAAAGTTCAAGTGTAAGGGGATGCAATGCCCCTATGATGTATTATTTTGGATGGTAGGGTAAAAGTGTATGCACAAAAAAAAAAAAAAAAAAAAAAAAAAAAAAAAAAAAAAAAAAAAAAAAAAAAATCAAGAAAAATACAAAAAAATGAGAAAAAGAAAAATAGAAAAAACATACGGACTACCATCCCGTTTTATTTTATGTTTATTTTATGTTTATGTTTTGTTATTTTCTTTCATTAGCTTAAGATCGAGTCTAGTCTTGGCTTAGCAACATTGTATAGTACATGTAATTGATCAAGATCTTTAACTAGCCACCAGTAAAATATCCTTTATCCAACCAAACCGTGTTTTCCTTTTCCCTACACCTAACGTTATAACCCATTTAAAAGCCCTCTTTGATAGTTTATCTTAGGTGCTTACGCCTAGTGGAGGAGGTTTTCGATCCTTTCCCAAGCCTATGGTAATCTATTTGCTATGGCAGGTAGTGAGAGATATTATCCGTTTTCATTTATGAGATTTATTTTGATGACACTTGAGAGATGTGAGTATCTAAACACTACTTGTGAGGTGCTAGTATGTGATCTCCGTGCTTATTATGATTGAAGTGGAACGATTATTTGTTGTAATTACTTTTATGTTTGCATTAAATGACCCCTAACTTGTATTTTGATTAGAATAAAAGCGCATTTGCTTGAGGACAAGCAAATCTCAAGTGTAAGGGTATTTGATGAGGCGAAAAGTGTACCGCTTTTAAGGGGTCATTTAAGCCCGAAATCGTATTTATTTGATCAAATATTGCCCTAAATCGTTCCTTTTGTCATTTTAGGTACTTTTGAGGAGAAATCTGGAAAAGGAGGCATTTTGGACGTTTTTGGAGCATAAAAGTGAAGAAAACGGCAAAGTCTCAAAATTGTGCTGAAAGTCACCTTTGACGGCGTCAAAATTAACTCCAGACGGCGTCATGCCTTGGCAAGAAAAGTTGGATGTGAAATTTACTCATGACGGGCCAGTGAGTTTGCATGAGAATTCTGACGGCGTCACGCTTTAACTAAATCAAGGGCGTCACGGCTTAAATCATAAGGGGACGGCGTCACGTTATAGGTCCGACGGCGTCAAGCCTTGATAAGCCAGAATGGATTTTTGAAGAGCTAAAGAGGGACGGCGTCAAGAAGGTCACCCGGGAACCCTAAAAGCGGCGAGGTGACGGCGTCACAATGCATAAGGTGACGCCGTCAGATGTCAAAGTCTATATATAGTTTTCTAATTTTTTGTCATTAGAGGAGAGCTTAGTGTGTGGAATTTTGGGATAAAACCCTAAGACGATTTTAGCTACTTTTTCAGGGCTTCTTGCCTTGAGATCTTCCATGTTTCATTGAAAGATAAGTTATCAATTAATCATTCAATATGTCTATGTGTTGTTTGATTCTATCTTATGCTTGTCTTTTGTTTAACATGTTAGGCTAATTTTATCTTGTGTTTGCTTAGATCTAATGAAACCTAGCTATTGATTATTGGTTGTTAGTGTGTTGTTAGTTGTATTGGATGATTGTTTATCTATGTTAGGCTTAAGAAAACTGGCTAACTTCCTATTCGGTAACTTGCTTGAACGTCTTAAGAAACATGAACCAAATGCGTACTAAAGGTTTTTATGGTTGTATTTAATGCACAAGCGAATTCTAGTGATCCCATGTTAGGAGCTTCCTAGCCGGCTCGACATAGGAGTGAAGTAGGAGCTTGTAGAGTTTGGGGAAGTAAGTACGCCACCCCACGAATGGTATTAAGGAATACACCCGTCATCCACGACGAACTAATACACACATAATTAACCGTAATACAATAGTTAGGGAGTAAGGAATATCTAAGTAAACACACTTATTCCACACATAATTTCTCACCAACTTTTCTTTTTGTTATTTAAATTTTATTGCAATTTGTAGTAATTTGGGTTAGTTGACTAGCAACTAATTCACGCCCACTCCTTCAAAACCCGAGATTTACTTGCTTTCAATAAAAATATAAAACATAAAAAAGAATCTTCCTCAACCTTAGACCTAATTAGAGTAGCTTTCAACCTAACAAACTCATTCCCTGTGGAGAACGATCAATCCCCCGTACTTACCACTACACTATTACTAATCGGTCAGACATGCCTGTGGGTTGTTTGAAGCCTCTTGAATCCTTGAGAGGTTAAAACCTGTTGTAAGGTTTCAAAACCACGCAATCAGAAACCTAGTGAGTAACGGAAGTGAAAGTTAGTGTCATACTGGTTCACGAATCATCTTCAACATAAAAGGTCAGTTTCAAAATCCATTCATTCAACACACCAATCTCCTCAAGTCCGGTTAATCTGTCTTCGTTGTCATCATTCGAAAGTGAACCAAAATTAGGAATTGTGTCTGGTTCGTGATGAACTCAAATAAGTACATTTTATTATCATCATTATCCTATTTATTTGATTGTTTTATTATATCATATATGAGAATGATACGTTAATGTTACTTTTGTAATTCTCAGGTAAAACAAGTATTATGTGAAACTTGGCGATTTTGACTAATTATGGAGCAAAACAAGCAAGATGTTAAGAGTCTACTGAAATGTACAAGATCAAGATCATTCTGCTCCAGATACGCCGCAACATACTTCTTACATACGGCGTATCACTATCAAGATTTCACAAGTTACAATCCAAGACAGCAAAAGACATGCGCCGCATAGAGAAATGGAGTTACGCCGCATCTTAAGGCGGTGTACAAATATTCCTGAATATATTAATCTTGGACCCCACGCGAAGTTAAGTCAATGCGCCGCATCTACTTATCCTATGCGCCGCATCTAACCCTCAGACAGAAACTATAAATACCCCAAGGCCAGACGAATTTCGGGACAGATAGCTTAACTCAGAAGAGAGAGACAGAAACCCTAAAGCCGAATTCAGACGTATTAGCAGCACAAGACACACCCTGAACGAAGATACAAGAGCTGTAAGAAGGTCCTGCATGTATTCAATTCATTAAGTAGTTTTGTTTTATTGTATTAGTACACTTTAATTCATCAGGATTGATGGGTTGATGTCATGTGACTACGGAATATCATGTCCACCCCTTAAAATTGCTTTCCCATTAATTAAAGTTTATATGTTGATGTCTTTGGTGACTTTTATTAGTGCATTGATAACCTCTGTGTCTAGCTGAGCATTGCTTGGGTCGCCATGCCCCTTCCTCGCCTATTTATTCTATCGTTTCTAGGATAGTGGGATAGACATAAGTAATCATTAAGGGTTTACTCGCCGATAAGATTAGAGCCAATGAGAAAGGGTTAATTATATACACTTCATATAAAACTAGCAATAAAACAAGTGACAAGCTACTTAATTATCAGGACAGGTCTTCTTATTGTCTCAAGTATCTATCTGTGTACCTGTGTGCTAATCGCTAATTCGTGCTCATTAGTTTAGTTTATATTTAATCATAACCAAACCGTGCCAGTCTCTCAGGCTGAACCCCCTTGCGTTAGATTAGGGTGTATAGCTAACTTAAGATATTAAAATACTGATTAGAATAACTAGATAATACGTTCCACTCTTAGTGATCGACACTCTACTTACCATTATATTCATACTGACCGGGTACACTGCTCGTTAAGTGTGTGTGTTATTGATAAGTCGGCTAAATATAAATTTAAAACTTGAGTAGGCATTAATACTGCTAAACCGCAACGACATACACGCGCATCAAGTTTTTGGCGCCGCTGCCGGGGATATAATAGAATTAGAGCAAAAAACCACACCATCAAGTTTTTGGCGCCGCTGCCGGGGAGTGAATTGTTATTATCTGTTAATTTGATTAGTATTTTAATTAGGTTTTTCTTTTTAATTTTTAGATTCTAACCACTAACTCTGTTATATATTAGTTAAATTGCATTCATTGTATTATTTGCATATTTTCTGTTTTTGTGTTTTTTTATTTTCTTTAATTTTTGTTTCTTTTTGTTTGTTTTTAATTTTTGTTTTTCTTTTCTGTATTTTTCTGCATTCTGCTATCGTTGTATTGAGCTGATACAAACGATACGGCGCATCTGTTTTCACAGATACGGCGTATTGCGTTTAATTTTTATAAAATACAACGCGTTTAATAAATTCGAATACGACGCATCTTTCCCCAAGATACGGCGTATTCTGTTTTTAATAAGAAATTTTTCTAAACCCTAACGCCATACGACGCATCTGTTTTCACAGATACGGCGTATTTTCGATTTTAATTAAAAACAGTTTTTCGAATTATTAAACAGATACGACGCATCGATTTTTATCGATACGGCGCATCTACCAAATCAAAAATCTTGTATTTTGAAACGTAACGAAAATACGGCGCATTAGCTTTTGTTAATACGACGCATTTAATTTTAATAAATATAATCGATTTTTGATAATTTAAACTGATACGGCGCATTCTAATTCATAGCGGCGTATCTGTTTTCTGAATAAAAGTCTGATTAAATTTTAACGATTATAAGATACGGCGTATCCAACTTTCTGGATACGGCGCATCATCTGCAGATATCAGTTATTTTTATATCCGTTTCTAAATTCATTAATTTCTCTTCTAGCGAACAAATCCTACTGACGATTTTACCTGTGATGATAGGTTTTGCTATGGAAGACATGTCAGTGAACGGATATCTTGCTAAGGAACTTATGGATGATAAGCACAATGAAAAGTCCCGCACCAAAAAGCCGTTGATTCTAGAAAATGATGACGAGTGTGATAACTATGAAGTTAGCTTGAGCAAGTCCCCAGCATTAAGCATTACTAAAAGCTCAGAATTAGAAAAGGAACTCTTGCTTTTTGATTCATCCGAAATCAACTTCAATGTACTCACAATTGATGCCGATTTATTTTCTTGGGAAACCCTTCTTGAAGCTACTTATAAGGAATTCAAACGCTTATGCAATATTGAAGATGGGATATTCTCTTATGATTTACTAATGAGCTACACTGAAGATGAATTGTTACTCTTATGGCCCATCATTGAATCTAAAGTATTAACTTGGACTACTATCGAAGAAAAAGATGGGAAATTCCAAATTGAATGCATGAACTCAGCAAATGCAGTCAACAAATCAAGCAACAAAAGCTATGAAGTCCAACCTATACAAACTTCTTATATGCCTTATTCCGAACAGTATTGGGGATTTGATAAAAGCTATCTGGATAACGAAAGAATGTATGCTGAATCGGAGATACTATTTCATGGAAAGTTGGTAAGGTTGATGGATATCTCTTTGGAAGAGTGGCTTGAACTTAAATACGGCGATCCCAAATTTGCTCCTATGATTAAAGTCAAACGGATTGTGACCTCATGGTTGACTAGAAGTTTTAAAGGACAATTTAATGAGTTCATGGAGATAAGAAGGAACATGATTGGTAACACTAGCTTTGACGTTAACCACGATCCTAACAATGTTGATTTTTCAAATTGGTTAGCTAGTAAGTTCAATAACCATAAGAGCATGGACCGAGCTACTAAAGATGTGTTATGGGTATATTGGATGAGAGGGGAAGATGAGGAAGTAGAGAGCAACAATGGAACGTCAGATAACAATTCAACAATCAAGGAAGGCATTGAAGAATTATTCAGCATAGACATTGATGTGTTCAATTATGAGACACCTTTGTGCAAACAGTTCAAAGAATTTAATTACCTTCTTCAAGTCGACGCTGATGTGCTAACTGGAGATTGATGCGTGCGATGTGTCGTTGCGGTTTAGCAGTATTAATGCCTACTCAAGTTTTAAATTTATATTTAGCCGACTTATCAATAACACACACACTTAACGAGCAGTGTACCCGGTCAGTATGAATATAATGGTAAGTAGAGTGTCGATCACTAAGAGTGGCACGTATTATCTAGTTATTCTAATCAGTATTTTAATAAATTAAGTTAGCTATACAACCTAATCTAACGCAAGGGGGTTCAGCCTGAGAGACTGGCACGATTTGGTTGCAATTAAATAATAAACTAAACCAATAGACACGAATCAGCAAGTAGCACACACGTACACAGATAAATACTTGAGACAATAAGAGGGCTGTCCTGATAGATAAGTAGTTTGTCACTTGTTTTATTGCTAGTGTTATATGAAGTGTATTGTTCGATGCAACGCACCGAGATTAAGTCCTTTCTCGTTGGTTCTAATCTTATCGGCGAGTAAACCCTTAATGATTACTTATGACTATCCTATTTATCTTTCTTCCTACTTTTCTACAGACCATATAATGTATAGGTGATCTAATAAATAGGCGAGGGCAGAGGCATGGCGACCCGATCAACGCTCAGCTAGACACAGAGGTTATCAATGCACTAATAAAAGTCACCAAAGACATCCACATATAAACTTTAATTAATGAGAAAGCAGTTTTAAGGGAGTGCAATCTTTCCGTTGTCACATTACACAAGCCACCAATCTTGATGAATTAAAGTTTACTAACACAATAAAACAAAACTACTTAATTAATTAAACACATGCAGCACCTTCTTACAGCTCTTGTATCTTCGTTTGGGTGTGTCTTGTGCTGCTGCCTTGACTGAATTCGTCCTAGGGTTTCTGTACTTCGGTCTCGTATATATTATATATGTCTCTCGAATTCGTCTGGTCTTGGGGTATTTATAGTTTCTGTCTGAGGGTAAGATGCGGAGCATCTAGTAAGTAGATGCGGCGCATTGACTTAACTTCGCGTGGGGTCCAAGATTATAATATTCAGGAATATTCGTACACCGCCAGAAGATGCGGCGTAACTCCATTTATAGATGCGGCGCATGTCCTCTTGTATCTTGGATCGTATCTGGTGAAATATAGATAGTGATGCGCCGTATGTGATAAGTGAGATGCGGCGCATCTGGAGCAGAATAGTCTTGATCTTGTGCATTTCGGTAGACTCTTAACTTCTTGCATGTTTTGCTCCATAATTAGTCCAAAATCGCCAAGTTTCACCAAATGCTTGTTTTCAACTGAGAATTACAAAAGTAAATGATTAAGTATCAATCCTCATACATAATACAATAAAACAAGTCAAATTAATAGGATAAATGATAGTAATAAAATGTACTTATTTGAGTTCATCAGAGATCTACCGGGGTTCAAAACTTATGATGAGTTCAAAAACACCTGGTACTACGAATGGAATGACCAGATACCATGGGTTTGGGATAAACCATGGGAATTTGAGCATATTAATCACACTTGTAAACCTTTCCATTTCAAGGATGGAAGTAGTGAATGGCCAACCTGTGATTGGAAGAATGATGGAACCTGCAATGGGGGAAGTATAATTGGAATGAAACGGGTTGGAAACGATGTATACTTTGAAGACGATGATTGGTATGAAAAAGTTGAAGACTGCCCACATAAAGCAGAGGCTTTGCAAGAAAAAGGTAGAATCAACTACTTAAAAGAACTTAAGGGAGCATCGGACACTACTTTCTGGAAATGGGTGCATGGACAATTTGATGATTACACAAAGCTTAGTCGACGCTTACAATGGGAATTGAAAAAAGAGTGGGATGAGATTCAAGATTATTATCAATCCTTTAACGTGGTTAATTATGATCCCTATGATAATAACGATGAGTCGCGAGGAGAATTGATTGATGAACTTGATGACTATTTGAATAAGGATCCTTATTTCAAGTTTGTTGATAAAGACGAAGAAGAATTCATCAAGAGAAAATGTCGACTACTTGGGATCACTTATAATAACCCAACCATGATAATTTCTGAAAAATTTAAAGTCATCAAATACTCTTTGGGACCTGATGAGGAATATGTCGCAATGAAGACAAAAAAATATATTAGATTAAGTCGTACGGAAGAAAATGTTGCGGAGCTATACGGGAACATCTTTCGGATGAAAGAAGAAGGATGGCACGTAACAAGAACAAAATAAGGAGCTGAACGTGAGTCTAACTTGAAGACTCTGGAATAAAGACATGTGCTGACCGGGAGACAACCCGGAAGAAAATTTTTACCTTTCTGTTCTGTGTCGAGTCTGTCAGACCTGCAGAAGATACGGCGCATCTCAATCCTAAGATGCGACGCATCACCTGCACAGGTCATATCTTATTTTTCTGCATTTTTATTTTTGACTTTAAAACTTTCTGTCAGTATTTTAATGCGGTGCATCCCTGGTTAAGGATGCGACGCATCTTTTATTCTGATTCGTATTTATTCCAGGCTCGATACGGCGTATCTTTTTCCATAAGATACGGCGTATCGACTGACCTGATGATTTTCAGTTTTAATTTTTAAAGTTTTATTTTTACTAACTACTAATGTATTATGCAAGTTTGAACCTTCTTAACTCAGGTGTGTTAAAGTCTGAATGGTATTATAGATTCCTGCATTCTTGTGGATACATCATTTTTGAAGCTTAAACGTTCTCATCCACAAGAAAGTTGATTTTTGCTCTTATACGAATAATGGAGGATCATACCGAGCAAATCTCAGAGGAGTTTTTCTGTTCTAATTCTTTTATTTCCCAGTTTTTTTTATCTTTGATACAAACAACGTGGACGTTGTTTAACTTAAGTGGGGGGATTGGAGAATTAGAACACTTACTTGTCCTAAACTTTTTCAAAATATGCTTAAAATGCGCTTAATATATCAAAATTTAAAATTTTTAGCATGTTTTTGTTTAAAGTCTAAATTACATAGCTGCACACATAACTTTATTTCCAAAAATTGTGAACTTATCAAAATTCACAAATCTATGAGTGTGCCGGTGACTTGTAAACTTTAGAACTTGGCGTTTATACTATTCGAGACAACCATAATAAGTATTTTCTATATAATTGGAATGACTTGTCTAAATTGGTAAATTTCTAGGATTACACCCAAATAGCCTTTATATGTTATGTGATATTAACTAACTACATTGGTTAGTTAACCCCCGTATAAACCCTTTGTTACTCTCACTTTTAGAGTAAGATACCCCTAGAAAAACCCTCAGAGCCATTCCTTTCGTTTCTTACACCTTTGTTATAATGTTTCGATACACCCTTACACCTTAGCCTACCCTGTAGATTAAAATCCGTGGTTGGTTAATTGCTTTAGGCAAAGTGTGTTTCCTTACATTACCTGTGTTCGCGTGCGTAATTCATTATCTTTGGTTGAGTCAGGAAATTGCGCAATGCAATTGGTATGAAAGTAAATATTGTATAACTTTGAGTTTATTTTTCGTGTACTACTTTCACTATTACAGTTATTTCTGAAAGTATAAAGAGTATGGAAAAATTATCCGGAAAAATAGTGATAGAAAAGTTGTGAAATTTTACACTTATATGTTGATGTCAAAAAAAAAAAAAAAAAAAAAAAAAAAAAAAAAAAAAAAAAAAAAAAAAAAACATAGAAAAAAAAAAGAAAAAGAAAAGGAAAAGTTGGAATTTTGTTTTAACCAACTTATGTAAAGTTTTGTATTAAGTGGGAGATATCACCACTATTTGTTGCATATTATATTTATGGATTGAATGGGAGTTGGCCGTTATGGGAACGCCAACTAAGGTTATTCTTTGATTGAGATCTTGTTGAGTATAATTCGTGTCTACCTAAAGCGTGTGTTTCAAGTGTTAAAGCGTGAGTTATTCAATGATATGAGTCTTATGCATGGGATGGTTGGGATAGTGATTAACCACACTTAGGATTTTAATTTATCTGTTTTGTTTATTTTTTATTTTACACCAATTTGTATCCCAAATATTATCCATACCCTATATCATTCTTTATCCAAACCTTTTATTTATTAAGATTAGGGATTTGAGCAATCTTAAGTATCGTAGTCGTGGATTCGGCTATGTATTTATGATTTTGTCGCCCTTTTTGATATAATATTATTGGTAAAGATTACTTGGTCCTATCTTTAGCCCATTCGAGTTAAGGATTTGAGCAATTGCAAGTATCGTGGTCGTGGATTCGATCATGTATTTGTGATTTTTTCGCCTTTTCTGGAATATGAGATCGATAGAGATTAAGAAGAATGATTAACCCTTAACCAACAAACCCTTTTTACCGCTTTAGACTTGTTATTCCTTAGCTTTAGTGGGGGAGATGTGTATACTTGCCAAGATTATGATAGAATATTCGTCACGACTGGACAGTTAAACGATTAGATTTGCTTTTATCAAAATATTTTATTTTATTTCTAATTCGTTAAGTGTTTGGTTGTGCAATTATGACAAAACGAATACATGCTTAAATATAAAAATAAATCCTAATATCTTTTAGGATACATTTTCATAAGATTTATTCTAAGGTTTACTTGGGGACAAGTAAAGTTCAAGTGGAGGGATATTTGATGAACTCAAATAAGTACATTTTATTATCATCATTTATCCTATTTATTTGACTTGTTTTATTATATCATATATGAGAATTGATACGTTAATGTTTACTTTTGTAATTCTCAGGTAAAAACAAGTATTATGTGAAACTTGGCGATTTTGGACTAATTATGGAGCAAAACAAGCAAGATGTTAAGAGTCTACTGAAATGTACAAGATCAAGATCATTCTGCTCCAGATACGCCGCAACATACTTCTTACATACGGCGTATCACTATCAAGATTTCACAAGTTACAATCCAAGACAGCAAAGGACATGCGCCGCATAGAGAAATGGAGTTACGCCGCATCTTAAGGCGGTGTACGAATATTCCTGAATATATTAATCTTGGACCCCACGCGAAGTTAAGTCAATGCGCCGCATCTACTTATCCTATGCGCCGCATCTAACCCTCAGACAGAAACTATAAATACCCCAAGGCCAGACGAATTTCGGGACAGATAGCTTAACTCAGAAGAGAGAGACAGAAACACCCTGAACGAAGATACAAGAGCTGTAAGAAGGTCCTGCATGTATTCAATTCATTAAGTAGTTTTGTTTTATTGTATTAGTACACTTTAATTCATCAGGATTGATGGGCTGATGTCATGTGACTACGGAATATCATGTCCACCCCTTAAAATTGCTTTCCCATTAATTAAAGTTTATATGTTGATGTCTTTGGTGACTTTTATTAGTGCATTGATAACCTCTGTGTCTAGCTGAGCATTGCTTGGGTCGCCATGCCCCTTCCTCGCCTATTTATTCTATCGTTTCTAGGATAGTGGGATAGACATAAGTAATCATTAAGGGTTTACTCGCCGATAAGATTAGAGCCAACGAGAAAGGTTTAATTATATACACTTCATATATAACTAGCAATAAAACAAGTGACAAGCTACTTAATTATCAGGACAGGTCTTCTTATTGTCTCAAGTATCTATCTGTGTACGTGTGTGCTAATCGCTGATTCGTGCTCATTAGTTTAGTTTATATTTAATCATAACCAAACCGTGCCAGTCTCTCAGGCTGAACCCCCTTGCGTTAGATTAGGGTGTATAGCTAACTTAAGATATTAAAATACTGATTAGAATAACTAGATAATACGTTCCACTCTTAGTGATCGACACTCTACTTACCATTATATTCATACTGACCGGGTACACTGCTCGTTAAGTGTATATGTTATTGATAAGTCGGCTAAATATAAATTTAAAACTTGAGTAGGCATTAATACTGCTAAACCGCAACGACATACACGCGCATCATTCGCCGAGCCTCCTGCAGTTCTTCTTGGAGTGTGATTGAGTAATGTGGATTTCTGGCACGATCTTTGAATCTCTTCATCATCCAGTCTGCTTCCGCTCTCAATTCATCTAGGTACAACCAAGATGAATAGGGAAGTTAGACTGCATGTCTTCATCAGCTCCAGGTTCGCCGTCTTGACTCGATTTTCTTCTTCTGCTTCGCCCACACTTCTACTTTGTAAGGAGTGTCTTCACTCTTCCGGTAGCTGCCGTTGTTGTCAACTCCAGGTCATGCAGTGAATTATTGCTTCTAATTGTCCTAATGTATATGGAAAAAAAAACCTTCTGTGCTGTAAGGGAAAATAACCGAGTCTCTTTCTAATTTATCCCAAAGATTGTTCCGCTGAAGGTCTGGAAGCTAACTTCTATTTCAACTTTTCCAAAACTCCATTCTAAATCAAACTAAGTTGTTTCTCTCCGTTCACGAATATTTCTCAATGGTATCCTAAGTTGCAAACATCTTCCAGAATTCTTCTGCAAAGTTCAAAAGGTTTCAGTTCTCCTTTCTGTTATCGGTCTTGACCACTTGGTGATAGTTTTCAAAGCTCGCGGGATTTAAGAGATATCCTCAATTTAGAACATCGTTGTCTCAACAAATATCAATCTCTCAGAAGGCACAAATGATCGACGAATTTCCTAACAAAGTGCAAAGATGATTTTCATGCTCTTCCTCATTTTCGAACGTACTATTAAGTCATACAATGACCATTTGTCCAAGTACTCACGAGAAAACATTAATTATCAATCTCACAAACAGTCAGAGCTTTAGCTAATACTATTAGCGTTACTAACCGTCATAGCAGTCGTTTACGGATACGGAAGGCGATTCCAAGAATAAAATTAATTCATCAGAAGGAAACTTCGCGCTCTGAAATTAAACAAACACGTAGTCGTTTCAGGGAGGATGAATATTGGCTCCAACAGTAATACGGTTCAGCTATCTCCAGTCACCATCCTTCTTTATCGCGAACGAAACTACAACACGCCCAGAATATACACTTAGGTAAACTCACTTCCTGGTCTTCGTTTCTTTGTTCGTAACCATTACCATCCGACATCATGGAAGGTGGTAATATCCTCGATCCCAACAACCCACCACAACAACCACCACCTCCTAGAGCCCGTACTTTAGGAGAGTATTCCCGTCCTAGCCACCATGGCTATCGAAACACCATTGAGCTCACTCAAGGAGCCAATGTCACTCCCTTACGATCCGACACCATCCGGTTGGTGCAAAGCGGATACGCATTCCATGGACTTCGTTCTGAAGATCCTAATCAACATCTCAAGGACTTTCTCAAAATTGTTGATTCTATAGACCTTGATGTTGCCACTCGAGAGACGACCCGACTGCGTCTCTTTCAATTCTCTTTGCGGGACCAAGCTAGTCTATGGCTAGAGCGTCAACCCGCAGGTTCCATCACCTCTTGGGATGATCTCACTACTCGTTTCCTTGCTCAGTTTTTCCCACCAGGAAGAACTACCAAGCTAAGGAATGATATCTTGATGTTCCAACAACGTCAAGGCGAAACCCTCTACGAGGCATGGACTCGATTCAAGGACTTACTCCAAAAAGTCCCTCACCATGGCATAGAACTTTGGCTCCAAGTCCAAATCTTTTATGACCATATCAATCTCTACACGAGGCAAACCATTGACCAATCGGCCGGTGGCAAGCTACGTGATCTAAGTGCGGAACAATCATGGGCTCTCCTAGAAGATCTTGCTCTTTATGACAATGAAAGTTGGAGTGATCCCCGTGATTTGAATAAAACGGTCAAGGCAATATCTTTGCCTTCGAACAATTCAAGCACTTCCGACCGTAGGATCATAGAACTTGAAGACCAAGTCAAGTTTCTCATGAAATCCTACGAGGCTCCTAAACCTTCAAGCCAAGTGAACAAAATCACTTCTTCATGTGAATTATGTAGTGGTCCCCACGACACTCGTGATTGCATGGAACTCCCCGAACAAGCTTTTACGGACTACGCATCCTTGCGTACCGACGGAGCGGGAGACAAGTGGTACACTTTCAAACCCGAGCCAAACCCCTACGGTGATACATACAACCCCTCATGGAAAAATCACCCAAACCTTAGGTGGAAGCAAAACCAAAACGCACAACAAACCAATTTTTCCAATCCACCTAATCGTTTCCAATCAAGCGGTTCCAACTCGAACCGTACTTTCAACGACAATCCTTCCGGCAATGGTAGTACCAATAACTTTGAAGGATTGATGTCCCAATTTATGGCATCTCAAGAAGCTCAGATAGCTAAGTTTGAATCCGAATTCAATCAACAACAAATGGAGATGACCAATAAAATTGACAACTTATTGAAAGCCCTCAATAACCAAGTGCTATCACCTCCACATAAGGACGCTAGGAACACAAATAGCGAACCCCAAGTAAAAGACCCCTCTTCATCCAAACACGTCCACTTCGTCAACATTGTCACTATCAAACCAATTGATAGGAATGAGGATAATAGTGAACCTGAGGATGAGGTTAAGAAAGTCGAGGTTGATAAGGAAGTTAGGACAAGTGAGATTGAAGAAGTAGATGATGATGAGGACTACTTCAATAGGTTACCCACTAAGGAAGAGCGCGCATATCATACAAACTTATTCGATGACCCCGAGACACCATACTTCCTAGGTAGACCAATCATATAAATAGGCGACCCTTCTAATCTCAACATACCATGCAACATCGGACATTTGCATGTGTGGAAAGCCTACATCGACCCTAGATCACCCATAAACATCATGACTAGAGCCCACTACAACTTGATAATGAAAAATCAACTTGGGTATAGGATGTTCCCTGACAAGGGTTGGATGAGTAACTTCACGGGAAGAGTTAAGGGATTACCGGTTTATGTAGGAAACTTCACCTATGTCACCGACTTTGTAATTGTAGAAGATATCCGCCCAATAGTTGATGTATCCTTAACTCAAGTGGTTTTTGGAAAACCATTTGTTGAGGTCTCTAGAATGACTTATGAACCGTCCTTAGGGATAGTCAGATTTAAGGATGAGACCGATGAGGTAAACTACCAAATGCCATTTAAGATAGAGCAATTCCAACACTTGTCAAATGTTGAGAAGGAGCTTAAGCAAGCGGTCTACTATAGGAATGATGAGGATAGAAATAAAGGAGTAGACTATGTTATGGAAAGGATATCCGGTTTCTACAAGGATTGTTTGAAATTAGGACCGGAATATAAAACCGGAAATGAGAATAGCCTAGGAACCGTGACCAATGATGGAGTCACGTAATGTACGTGACTTTGAGTCTAGCTACAAGACTCGTTAATAAAGAAAAGCGCTTCTTGGGAGGCAACCCAAGTTTTATTTGCTTTGTGTGTTTATTTGTTTGTTTGATTTTATTTATTTCCGTATGTATGTTTAAATTTTATTATTATTGATTCATGTTCAAAAGTAAATTGTGAAAATGCTTTATCTTGTTTTTAACTTCGTCTTAACTACATATAAAGGTATTTTGCAAAAGTTAAGTGTAAGGGAAAGCTAAATCGGTTTATTAGAACACAAATGAACATGAATCATAATAATAATAAATTAACATACATATTAGTATTTGTTTGAGTCAAATGCTTGTATCGAGTCATGATGATGTTTTGCAGGATTTCCAGGAAGTAAGGTATAGTTTTTTCCAAAATTTTTCCGGAAACTTAACATGAGAATTCTGTCAGATCATTTCTGACGGCGTCAGGATTTACAACCTGACGGCGTCAGGTTTAATTTTCTGAAAATTTTTGAAAGTTTTGTTTTCATAAAAAGTTTTTATTAAATCTATAACTTATAATCTCCAGGAATCTGCAAAATTATCATTCCACAAGCATTATATCCTTATATATAGAGTTTATCCCGCCGATGTTATGCAGGTTTTCGTGTTTGTTTTCTCAGGTTTAACAGGTTATTTTGGACAAGGAAATGTTTGTTGGATCAAGCTTTTGGCGATGCATTAGTCATGGAGCTTCAACATTACTTTGGAAGAAGATCTAACCGTGTTACCACATTATCCACCGAGCAAATCAGGGGAGTATTTGATTTCATTCTTTTACTTTTTTCTTTTACATCTTGTTATTTGAACATTGGGGACAATGTTCATCTTAAGTGTAAGGGGGGGGGGGGGTAAAAGTACGATTAGAGAATGCTATTACGCTTGATTTTTGTTTGTTTAATAGTAGATGTGTAATAAAACTGAGATAAATACCTGTTAGGGCAATTTTAGTGCCAAATTTAAAATTTTTTACAACACTTAGGAGTGAAACTTTGATCTAATGAGCGTCTCACGGATAGGAGTTATATTACTAGCACAAAAACCGTACCACTAAAAAATTTTCCACCCCCAAATATGTGAGGTTCGCCCCTAGAATTGGTAGGAAAAGCATTTATGCTATGATGTGTGTACCGGTAGCACTTAGATTCTTGAACTTGCGTTAGGACCATTCCGAGGCCACAAGTGAGACTACATTCGTGTAGTTAGATTTACTACATGATAAGAGGCATTAGGATTAACCCATTGTTTTACACCTGTGTTTTTGTTATAATTACTTTGGCTACATTGGTCAAGTAATTCTCCCACACCCTTTGCGTTGTACTCATTTTTAGTACACGATACCCCTAGTACACCCCTCAGAGCCTATCTTTTCATCTCGACCTTTAAGCATTTTACTTAAAGGAAGAATTTGTTACACCTCACTAAAATGTACACCCAAATCGCCTTAGCCTACCTTGTATGCACTCATTTTTAGTGCATTATTGTTACAACATTTGTTTAAACCCAAGTTAATTATCTAGTTGATTACATGGTTGCTAAGTCGAGTCATATCCTTGTACATATTGTTTTGGGACGATTGGGACTCATGGGTAAAGTACTAGTGTAATGGAGTAATGGGGAAGAACATCATTTATTACCCCCATATGTGCTAAATATTTTAAAAGTACTCCAAGTGTTTTGATTATCTTAATTCGAGTCATTAGAATAGTTATTTGTAAAGTTATGTAAAAGTTCAAGTGTAAGGGGAATGCAATGCCCCTATGATGTATTATTTTGGATGGTAGGGCAAAAGTGTATGCAAAAAAAAAAAAAAAAAAAAAAAAAAAATCAAAAAAATCAAGAAAAATACAAAAAAATGAGAAAAAGAAAAATAGAAAAAACATACGGACTACCATCCCGTTTCATTTTATGTTTATTTTATGTTTTTGTTATTTTGTTTTTAGCTTAAGATCGAGTCGAGTCTTGGCTTAGCAACATTGTATAGTACATGTAATTGATCAAGATCTTTAACTCGCCACCAGTAAAATATCCTTTATCCAACAAAACCGTGTTTATCATATCCCTACACCTAACGTTATAACTGTTAGGATCTCTGGGAAATAAGAGTTCATTGTTGCTGCCGATAGTGTAAAGTTGGTTCCTGCCGATAGCTTGGTTCCTGCTGAAAGCTCATTGCTGCCGACAGTGTTATCTTGTTCCTGCCGATAGTGTTGTTGCTGCGGATAGTATTATTTGTTTATCCGTATATTTAGAATGTTTGTTATGATTTATTTTTAGAAGAGATTGTTGTTAATCTCTTTACACGTTTTCTTGTAGAACGGGTTAGGGTTAGGTGATCTTGTTAGTATAAAAGATAAACCCGTCTATGAGTTTATGCACGCCTTGAACATCTTTTAACATTCAATAAACGATTCTTAGTTCAATAGTTTGATCCATAGAGGATCATTGTTCTTTTAGAGTTTTTCTTCTTTATAATACTTGCTGTTTAGTTTCCGCATAAACACTTGTATTGCAGAGGTTCTTGTTTATACCAAGCCCAATCAAGCTCGAAGTACTCGATCCTACAATAACCCATGTAAAAGCCCTCTTTGATAGTTTATCTTAGGTGCTTACGCCTAGTGGAGGAAGTTTTCGATCCTTTCCCAAGCCTATGGTAATCTATTTGCTATGACAGGTAGTGAGAGATATTATCCGTTTTCATTTATGAGATTTATTTTGATGACACCTGAGAGATGTGAGTATCTAAACACTACTTGTGAGGTGCTAGTTTGTAATCTCCGTGCTTATTATGATTAAAGTGGAACGACTATTTGTTGTAATTACTTTTATATTAGTGTTAAATGACCCCTAACTTGTATTTTGACCAGAATAAAAGCGCATTTGCTTGAGGACAAGCAAATCTCAAGTGTAAGGGTATTTGATGAAGCGAAAAGTGTACCGCTTTTAGGGGGTCATTTAAGCCCTAAATCGTATTTATTTGATCAAATATTGCCCTAAATCGTTCCTTTTGTCATTTTAGGTACTTTTGAGAAGAAATCTGGAAACGGAAGCATTTTGGACGTTTTTGGAGCATAAAAGTGAAGAAAACGACAAAGTCTCAAAATTATGCTGGAAAGTACCTTTGACGGCGTCAGAAATTTCCCCAGACGGCGTCATGGCTTGGCAAAAGTGGTGGATATGAAATTTACTCATGATAAGCCAGAGAATTTTGCATGAAAAATCTGACGGCGTCACCCTTTAATGTGATCAAGGTCGTCACGGCTTAAGCTAAAGAGGGACGGCGTCAAGCACTAATCTGACGGCGTCAAGCCTTGATAAGCCAGAGCGGATTTTGGAGGTCTAAAGAGGGACGGCGTCAGGAAGGCCATCCGGGAACCCTAAAAGCGGCGAGGTGACGGCGTCAGGATCTACAACGTGACGCCGTCAGCCCTTAATCTCTATATATAGTTTTGCAATTTTTTGTCATTAGTGTGGAACTTTGTGTGTAACCTTTTGGGAGGAAACCCTAAGACGATTTTAGCAGCTTTTTCAAGGCTTTTTGCCTTGAGATCTTCCATGTTACATTGAAGATAAGTTATCAATTAATCATTCAATATGTCTATGTGTTGTTTGATTCTATCTTGTTCTTGTCTTTTGTTTAACATGCTAGGCTAGGTTTTCTTTGTGTTTGCTTAGATCTAATGAAACCTAGCTATTGATTATTGGTTATTAGTGTGTTATTAGTTGTATGGGATGATTGTTCATCTATGTTAGGCTTAAGAAAACTGGCTAACTTCCTATTCGGTAACTTGCTTGAACGTCTTAAGAAACATGAACCAATGCGTACTAAAGGTTTTTATGGTTGTATTTAATGCATGAGCGAATTCTAGTGATCCCATGTTAGGAGCTTCTTAGCCGGCTCGACATAGGAGTGAAGTAGGAGTTCATAGAGTTGGGGAAGTACGTACGCCACCCCACGATTGGTATTAAGGAATACACCCGTCATCCACGCAACTAATACACACTAATCAACCGGTAAAAGATAGTTAGGGAGTAAGGAAATCTAAGTAAACACATTTCTCTCCACATAAGTTTTACCACCTTTTCATTTTCAGTTATTTTTTTTTATTTGCATTCGTAGTTATTTGGGTTAGTTGACTAGCAACTAATTCCGCCCACTCTTTCAAACCCGAGATTTTACTTGCTTTCATAAAATTATAAAAACATAAAAAGAATCTTCTCTCACCCTTAGACCTATTAGAGTAGTTTTTCATACCTAACGAACACTATTCCCTGTGGAGAACGATCAATCCCCCGTACTTACCACTACACTATACTACATCGGTCAGGTACACTGCCTGGTGGGGTTGTAAGCCTCTTGAGATCCCTCGAGAGGTAAAACCTGTTGTAAGGTTGCAAAACTACGCATCAGTAGCATGGCCATGTCTTTGATGCACCAATGGCATAACTTTAGTGTGGTTGAGTGATGTTCCACACCGTCCCCATATTGTTCGTAACGTGCACATTATACTTATTATTGGCCTATATTATTGTTCGGGGGGCGTATGGATGCATCCTAGGTTAGTGTTTGTATTAATGGATATTATATTATATTGTTCGGTGATTGATGTTGTGTGCAATACACGTCTTTCACAAAGTTCGGGAGCTGATCACTCCAATTTGATACATGAGGTCACCCCTCATATTATCTGGTTACTTATGAGGCATCCCCTCTAGATTGCTACAGGGTTACCATAGTTGGAAGCTGGGTATGAGTGAAGAGACTTTTGGACTTAGAAGACCGTGATAGTTATTCTGAAGTAGAGGTTATTAGAAGGATTTGCATTTGCAGACTTAGTATTTAGCTTTTGTTTCCTTTGCAGCCTTGTGTATTTAGTATTTCATTTGTAACCTTTGAGAATCCTTGTATTACTATTGAATGTACGAGGCTTTATACAACCCGTGCGATGCACGGTCTTTTGCTTGATTAATTAAGTGGTTTTTCGTTGTATAAGCATATGACTGTATTTAGATGCCTATTAGAGAAGTTGTAAGTAAATCAAGTCTGATAAGCTTAATGTTGGTACTTAAGTCTAATCATGTAAATCAAGTCTGATTTACATGATTAGACTTAAATATAGCCAGTATACGTTGTTAAAAAAGATTTGATACAATCGAGTCAATATGAAAAACATATACAATCGAGTACACGGCTTCAAGGTACATGGCTTCAAGATCCTTTGGAGGGTTTCGGGTAGGTTTTTCTTTTGTTATTATCGTTCATGTCAAACCGAAAGAAAATTTTGTTTTTGTTCCTCCTTTAATATTTCAAATAACAAAAAGAGCTATGATCTACAAAGATCGATGATGGTTTTTGTTTCTTTCGTGTTTTGATGTTGTGACAGTGTGATTAAAGGATTAGGAAAATATAAGATCTATGAGGATTAACTGAGATCATTATCAAATTATTTTTTCCGTTTTTTTCGCTTTTTTTTTTTTTTTTTTTTTACACAAACTTGTGATTTGCTTTATTTTTCTTTTTCTTGTTGAGTTCGTGAGATGTGAGTTACAGTGGGTTTTTTGTTGGTTTGATGTGTTATTTATAGTTAAATAATTTGTGTAACTTATGAATTTGAAACGATTATACATATGAAAATACTTTTCTAATTATTATGAAAGTGTGTTTAGTGAACACTTCATATTCACCTTGATTATTAATTTCATTAACTGCAATTAATGTGTGAATGAGTAAATAATTTCCACATGATTAAAGTTATTCAATTGTATTCTGTCGAGCTTAGAGCATGTTGTATTGAGTAATGTCTGAGTAAATTGTTGAATTGTTACCATGATGGTGAGGCTAAAATATACAACAGTGTATAACTTATAAATACAAAAGCAATCTACTTTGAGTAAATAACATGTTTCGATAACATGGCAATCGATGTGATAATTATATACTTCTTTTATATTCATTATTCAAGGTGCATGCGATGCGCGGGTCTTGTTATCTCATAACATATTAAACTATTCGCGTGCCATATAATTATGTTATACGTCATTCGATGTGAGGCTCAAATATACAATAATCTATAACCCGGGCTAAAAGTGTTTGGTTCATGTTTACACCATGTCAAACGGATTCAATTCATGTCGAATCCCCTTCCATTTATATACTCCATAATGAACACTGTAAAAAGAAACATTTTATTGCCAACCTAACCTCATGTTAAAACAAACAAATAGATAATCTGCAACAAAACTACTAATATTTCATTTTAGGAAAAAGGTCTTCGTATTATCTTTAGTAGTTACCACATAAACCAACAGATATGTCTAAATTAACACTACACTTATTTGATGAGACATCGTTTACATCAGGCCTAGAGTGCACCTCACTGATTTCTCCTTTGTGTCAAGGGATGATGCAATGAAAGCGTTAAAGCTACTGCATATTCATCTTCATCTTGACTGGTTCTCGAGCTTTCCAACTTTCGTTTCTTATACGATCCGCATTCTCTATCACCTTTTTCAAAAATCTGTGTAATACCAATATAACAACAAAAATATTAAGAATCTATATTGTTTAGCAACAACCATTACAACATATATATTATCCATATAACGTACCAGCAAACATTTTGTCTAGGATGATGCAATGAAAGCGTTAAAGCTACTGCATATTCATCTTCATCTTGATTGGTTTGAGATTTGTACACATATATCCTGTCGGTCACTTTTTTACTATATCTATACATACCCTATTGACCTGTTGATCTATCCTTCTCACACATGTCCTTCTTGTATATTCACATTTCCACTCATCCCACTTGGCTTATTTGCTAAATCTTTTCATTTTTTGCTTCAACGTATTAATGATAAAAGATAGTGATCATAACATTATTTTTTGCTTCAACTCATGATAAAATTAAAGATGGTGATCATAAAATTATTTTTTCCTTCAACTCATGATAAAATTAAAGATAGTGATCATAACATTTTGGATGATGGGTACGTACCTGAAAATGATGATGATGATTATGATGCATGCAATATCGGAAAGATGTAAGAAAAGAAAGACTAAGTTGATGAAAAAAGAGTGCAACTTGCATGATCCATTATATCATGTTGATGATATTAGCCATCTCGATGCAGGCAGCGTGGCTACGACACTTCTAGTGTTGCGTAAAATATTAAGAATCTATATTCATGCATTACAACATATATACTCCAAATAACGTAGCAGCAAACATTTTGTCCATATGCATCCAACTCACATTCCCACACAACTCTTTATATAATGGTTTAGTATGGCTTGCTTGTAAGTTGTAACTCATGGGAGTCAAAAAGATTGAGGGTTTATAACCTTTTGGTTTTCTTCTATTAATGGTTAAACTAAAAGATAATTTTATAAGCTTTTGGTTTTCTTTTTGTTTGTAGTTATGCATCTTTGCCTCAAGCATCGAGATTAATATACTCTGATTTCATATAGAGAGAAAAGAGATGACTCAATACACAGAAGTTGAAAAATGTAGATTCAAGCTTTTGTGTAATCACATATGAGCTTTTGCGTGAGGTAAATCAAGGTACCATAATTTACCCATTTAGTACCTTTCATTGGATTTCGTGTAGATTGTGAAGAAAATTGAGTTGCAATGGTTAGAGTTGATGTCATGTAAATGAGTAGATGAGATGCAAATTCAATAGTCCATTTCAGTGCTCTAATGGTGATTGATTGTGGATATTAGGCATTAGTTATTAACTTGACCAATAAATCTTATGGAGTTAGATGGATGAGTTAAATTCGGATGCATTGCAGGTTACATATTCACAAAAATGTAAACAAGTCATTGAAATATATGATACATTGTATCTTGCATCCACTCATGATGACATTTTATCTTCTTATAAAAGAAAAAAGAGACTTAAGTTAAATATCATTCACATTCACATACAATTAACATTCATCAAAATGTAAATCATGTAATATAACAAAAGATAGCAGGGGTGCTACTGCACCCTTCAACTACTTTGCTAATTTATTAATACACACATAAACAAATCCAATACATCAAAATTATGTTTTCGTTCAAGGATGATAAACAAAAAGGAAATGAAAATATAGGAACAAAAATATTGCCAATAAAATAAATAAATAAAATAAAAAAAAAAAAAAAAAAAAACCAAAAAAATAGTTAGATATATTCCTAAATCATAAGAATGAGATGATGGTTATTGAGGTGAACCATTTGGGTTCATTTTTTCTTGCCAGTTGCATCCTTAACTACCTCAGTTGCTTGTTGTGCTTTCGATTGCACTTGCTCACCAGCCTGCATTTTTTTAAAAATGTTAGTTGCTAACGAAAAGAATTGGATATTTTAGATCTTACATTACTTTCGATTGAAATATCTTTTCTGCGTTGAAAAGAATAACAAAACAATTAACCTGTTGGACTGATTCTTTGGCAGATTGGGCAGCATTGCTAGCTTGGTCCATTAGCTGGCTGCCTTTCTCCTGAATATATTACATAACAAAATACAATCAAATTTTGTACTAACAATAAAAAATTTTAAATAGTTATCCTACAAAGATAGATCATAGATGTTATAAAAAATCGAGAAACCATTTTCAACATCATATCGCACACAAATGTTTTTGAAGACCTGGAATGCCAAACGGTATGAAAAAGTTTTTGCTTGTCTACCAGTGATAATTTAATAAGCAATGACCAAACGCAGGACAAAGCGCATCTAATTGGACATGTACATAAACTTTTTGTGAAACACGACGAATATATATCAAAATGAATGTTAGTAATTGATCAACATAAAAGGATTACTAACCTCGGCCTCGCCTTTGGCCTGACCAGCTTGGAATCCGGCGCTCTGGTTGTTGCTCGCATTACAACATATATACTCCACATAACGTAGCAGCAAACATTTTGTCCATATGCATCCAACTCACATTCCCACACAACTCTTTATATAATTGTTTAGTATGGTTTGCTTGTAAGTTGTAACTCATGGGAGTCAAAAAGATTGAGGGTTTAAAACCTTTTGGTTTTCTTCTATTAATGGTTAAACTAAAAGATAATTTTATAAGCTTTTGGTTTTCTTTTTGTTTGTAGTTATTTTGGTATGCATACTCATGTTTGTACAGTACTTATGGTTGTGCACAACCCCCCTTGCACATTAAATTAAGGTACTTAAGCTTTATATAAAATAGATACTTTGTTTTGATCTGATATGAAACCATTAATGTGATACTTCTACCCTTGCTCAATCAACCAATTCCTTGTCAGAATAAAATCGAAGTTAATTATCCAAAGAAAGACGGATCACAAATCAAATCTTTATCATTCAAATATTGACAATTTCCCTTTCTATGTCTCACCTTTAATGTTGGCAATAATTTTGAACTCTCTACCATGATTACCGATTGTTAAACTCTCTACTATCACCATTACTCTGGAGACTCGTGTGTTAATTTCGCGGTTATGAAGTTTTCCTATCACCCATTTCGAACACCAATGAATGAACCTCATCTTGAGAGCTCTTTGGCACTTTGAGTCTTCTAAACATGAACCTTATCTTGAACGTTATTGGGCACCCTGAATCTTGAATATGATCCCTGGTCGAACCACCAAAATTTTTTCCATCGGAGCGTGAAAAAGGATTTGACTTGATACCGAGATATTTTCTATTCACTAAGCGAAGGTCTCTTTCAGATGTGTCCGGGATCATATAAATTGATTCGAGCAACCGGGAAGAGCAGCAACCGAAGACCAGGAAGTGAGTTTACTTAAGTGTATCTTCTGGGCGTGTTTTAGTTTCATTCGCGATAAAGAAGGATGGTGACTGGAGATAGCTGAACCGTATTACTGTTAGGAGCCAATATTCATCCTCCCTGAAACGACTACGTGTTTGTTTAATTTCAGAGCGCGAAGTTTCCTTCTGATGAATTAATTTTATTCTTAGAATCGCCTTCTGTATTCGTAAACGACTGCTATGACGATTGGGGACGCTAATAGTATTAGCTAAAGCTCTGACTATTTTGTGAATTTGATAAATAATGTTTTTCTCGTGAGTACTTGGGCAAATGGTCATTGTATGACTTAATAGTACATTCGAAGACGAGGGAGAGCATGAAAATCATCTTTGCACTTTGTTAGTCATTTGTGCATACTGAGAGATTGATATTTGTTGAGACAACGATGTTCTTAATTGAGGATACCTCTTTAAATTCCGCGAGCTTTGAAAGCTATCACCGTGTGGTCAAAACCAACAATAGAATGGAGAACTGAAACCCTTTAAACTCTGCCGAAGAATTCTGGAAGATGTTTGCAACTTATGATACCATTGAACAGATAGAAACAGCTTAGTTGAGAATGGAGTTTTAGAAAAGCTAAATTAGAAATTAGCTGCCATACCTTCAGGCGGAATAATTTTGGGATAAATCAGAAAGAGACTCGGTGATACTCCCTTGCCGCACAGGAAGTTTTCGGATGCATCAAAGACAACTAGAAACATATCAGAAGAATTATTTCCCTGCCTGACCTGGAGTTGACAACAACGGCGGCTACCCTGAAGAGTGAAGACATTCTTTACAAGGTAGAAGTGTTGGCGATGCAGAAGAAGAAATTTAGTCAAGATGGCGAACCTGGAGCTGATGAAGACATGCAGTCTAATTTTCCTATTCATCTTGGTTGTACTAAGATGAATTGAGAGCGGAAGCAGACTGGATGATGGAGAGATTCAAAGATCGTGCCAGAAATCCACATTACTCCATCACATTCCAAGAAGAACTGCAGGAGGCTCGACGAACCAGACACAAGTTCCCGATTTTGGTTTCACTTCCCGATTGATGGACAGACGAAGACAGATTAACCGGACTTGAGGAGATTGGATGTGTTGAATGGACGGAGTTTAGAAACAGACCCTTTATGTTTGAAAGAATTGATTCTATGAAGGCCGAAGTTCTTGGCAAATAACTTCCAGTTCTGTTGACCCTCTTAAGTTTCGTTATATAGTAATAAGATCCTTTAATGATTTAAGTTTCCTAGAAGCATTCATGTTCGTGTTCATTTTTTTGTATGTTCGATGATGGCTTTGTTTTGAGAGATTTTGGCGAATTGTGGAAGATAGGATGCTTGTGACGGAGTGCCTCACTTTTGCTAGGCAATCTGAGATTTGGATACTCTTGCGAAGGTTTTGTTTTTTCCTCTTGACTAGAGCATTCGATTTTGTTGACCTCGAGACAGTAGAAGTACTAGGTGGATTAAGATAGGTAGTTTTGTTTATGACTTGAGATAAAGTATGACCATCATAAGGGCATATTTATATGATGCCAGTATTATGACGTCTGGCCAACGTGATAATACTTACATCATATAACGTGCACTTGTTGTGGGCATAGGATATCTTGGGGAGTACCTAATAAGTTTAGAATTTGAATCTCCGTTGGATTATCCGTGATTAGTGAGACTTTAGGTTCATTCTACCTATGCGTGGACTCTACTTTCGTTCATTTGATATCTGGATGAGTTTGGAATCTCGTTTTGCATTCTGTTGACCTCAGCTATAAATCTTAAATTCTGGTAAAGCTCTCTTTTGTTGACACAATCAATTTTATTTGAACTCTTGTTCGTATTCCATATGAGATCCTGAAGATTCACCTATCGTCATTTTGTTGCATGGACCTTTTGATCAAATCAACTTATTTTGTCTCCTTCTGAGGAATTTGAACCCATCTCGTTTGATTTGAGTCATGAGAAATAAAGTTATTCCATTCATAAAGATTCTTTGGAAGAATCACCCAGAGCGTGAGGCTACCTGGGAAACCGAGGAATCGATACGAGCTAGTTATCCACATTTCGTATTTTGATCCGGTATGTCTTTGTTTGTTTTCTGTCCTATTTCATTTCCGTTTCTTTGCAAATTTCGAGGAAGAAATTTTCTTTTAGAGGGGAAGAAGTTGTAATACCTAAAAATCCAAAATGTGCAAAATGACCAAAATGCCCCTACAATTTTAAAAATTTATTTAAAAGCTTATAAATCACCAAATAAATTCCAAACCTTCGGGAATGAACTAGATATGAAGCCAAATAATTTTTGTGACTACATTTTAACATTTAGAAAAGTACAAAATATACAAAATAATTGTTTTGTCCGATTTATATATAAGTCGTGTATTATTAAGTATTATTAGTATAAAATAAATTAAATAAAATACAAGATAAATGCAAATAAAATTAGGAAATTATCACAATCAGTATTTGAGCTTAATTAGACTTTCTTGGGCCGAAATTCATTGATCCTTATCACATATACACATTTTTGTATTTTATTATATATAGAAAATATATACCGAAACCTTAAACCCTTTACAAAAATCGACCAGCCTTCATTCGAGCTAGTAAAATTCGTGGCTTATTTTTCTGGAGTTCTGCATCATCTAAGGAAGCTTAGAAAATTGTTTGGAGGATGTGGGATTCGTTGGTTTGATCGCTTGTGAATTGTTTTGTCGGATTAGCTTTAGCGAGAGGTACAAATTTGTTTTATCCCTTTCACACGTTCGATTGTGCATGTATTATTTTTCTTATGTTCTTAGCGTCATATAAGACTCAAATAAAATATATAACACGAATCATGCATGCTAAATAGATCATAATGAATTTTGAGAGCAAAAACGTATATAAAATCTAAAACGAGTCATACGATTTATCCAGGAGTGGTAATTAATTATTTTGGACTCTATACGACTTATATGGTCTGGGAAAAATACTAGTTCGAATTTTGGAAGCTTGAATGGATCGTAGCTAATTATTCTATAAATCATATATTAAGTATCGAATGGAAGAAAAATAAATAGAAACCCTAGAACACATTAAGGTTAGGGTTTGGTACCTAAAATCTGGTCAATAAATGCAAACTAATGATGAGGTAATGATTGGTTGTTGCTTAGATGAGTTAGGGTTTTGATTTGCTTATTAAAAGTGTTATACGATTTGTAAATAAATAACAAGGGCTTGTTTTGCCAACTTTGAAACTTAAAGGTTATTTTTATAATGTTAATTAGGTCAGTACAAATGTATAAAAATTATAATATGAGGTCCTTATGTGTAAAATTTGCAAGATAATGATTTAATTGTTAATATATGGTTCGAATTGGAAATTAATTAACTAAAGGGACTAATTATGTAAATATGTAAAACATGGAGGTTTAAATCGTATCATGCATAACTATGAGGGTATATTCTGTAATTTAATAAAGGTTAGGGTTTGGTACCTAAAATCTGGTCAATAAATGCAAACTAATGATGAGGTAATGATTGGTTGTTGCTTAGATGAGTTATGGTTTTGATTTGCTTATTAAAAGTGTTATACGATTTGTAAATAAATAACAAGGGCTTGTTTTGCCAACTTTAAAACCTAAAGGTTATTTTTATAATGTTAATTAGGTCAGTACAAATGTATAAAAATTATAATATGAGGTCCTTATGTGTAAAATTTGCAAGATAATGATTTAATTGTTAATATATGGTTCGAATTGGAAATTAATTAACTAAAGGGACTAATTATGTAAATATGTAAAACATGGAGGTTTAAATCATATCATGCATAACTATGAGGGTATATTCTGTAATTTAATAAATATAAGGGCTTGTGATGTGATTTTGAATACAGTAAGGGTTAAAGTGTAAATTATGTAACTATAAGGTTTACTTTGTAATTTTAATAACTAAAGGGTATAAAATGTAAATTATGAAACTTAAGGGATTAAAATGTCATTCTAAATAACATGGGTACTTAAATCAGTAACTTAAAGTATTTTCATGATTAGACCTTTGAATTTGGTGAATTTACAATTAAAACCCTAACTTATGTAAACTTGTCATAAATAACCCTAGACTTTTGTAACTTGCTAAAATATACCTTAATCCCATAATAAGGCTTGATTAATGACTTAACCTAAATTGGTGATATTATAATCCTTCTAATTATGGAAACTTGCTAATTCAGGAAATCTGCTAAATAAGGAAACTTTCTAAAAGTGGAAAGTTACTAAATCTGGAAGGTTGCTAAAAATAGAAAGTTAATTAAAATGGAAAGATAACTAAAAACCACTTGTCATTCTGTCTTCTACTCCCTTAGGTTCGAGGAAGGAGTAATTTGATCCTTGTCATTTGCTATCCTTGTGTTCTGCTAATAAGGTACATATATTCTGCCCTTCTTGTAAGGTGCCTTCGTTTCTCTTGACCTCTTGTTTTGATTCGTTTAGGATTTCCCAAAGCCATTGCTATGTTCCCTTGTATTGTAAACCTTAGAGTTGAACCTTTGCCTTGATCTTTTGTCTTGAATCTTGTCTTGAACCCTGCTGTGAACTCTGATAGGAACTTTGCCATAAACTTTGACTTGAACCCAAATATGTTGGATATTGAAATGGGATGAGAAAACCTTTTTGATTATTTATGGAAGTATTTTTAAGAAAACTATTATCAAAACTGTCTCTATGAAAAACTGTTTTAAAAAGGATCATTTTTATGAAGACCATTTTGTAAGATTATCTTTATGAAAACCGTTTTGAAGGATTTTGAATCTTTGTCATTTATTTTTGAAATATCTTGACGTGAACCCTTTGCCATGAACATTTGATAATTGGACTTAGACTATTTGGACCTTTGCTTTGACCTAGACTTTTGACCTTTCAGTTTGATACCCGAGCCAAGTTCATTTCCTAGCCATAAAGGTAATGTGGCTGTGTCATTGATGCACCAATGGCATAACTTTAGTGTGGTTGAGTGATGTTCCACACCGTCCCCATATTGTTCGTAACGTGCACATTATACTTATTATTGGCCTATATTATTGTTCGGGGGGCGTATGGATGCATCCTAGGTTAGTGTTTGTATTAATGGATATTATATTATATTGTTCGGTGATTGATGTTGCGTGCAATACACGTCTTTCACAAAGTTCGGGAGCTGATCACTCCAATTTGATACATGAGGTCACCCCTCATATTATCTAGTTACTTGTGAGGCATCCCCTCTAGATTGCTACAGGGTTACTATATTTGATTTGTTCGGGCTCGTGGAGGATTACTGACCCCTTTTCTTTCCTTTTCTTTTCATTTCATTCTTATTATATTCCTTGCCTATGACTTATATATCCCAATGCACTAAACTATACATGTTCGTTTCATTTGCTTTCGTTTTCGTTTCTATATATCTGTTCACTGGGCTTTTTAAGCTCAGCCGCGTTTCTTTTCCCGCGGCAGGTTTTAGTTGGAAGCTGGGTATGAGTGAAGAGACTTTTGGACTTAGAAGACCGTGATAGTTATTCTGAAGTAGAGGTTATTAAAAGGATTTGCATTTGCAGACTTAGTATTTAGCTTTTGTTTCCTTTGCAGCCTTGTGTATTTAGTATTTCATTTGTAACCTTTGAGAATCCTTGTATTACTATTGAATGTATGCTTTGTTTTGATCTGATATGAAACCATTAATGTGATACTTCTACCCTTGCCGGGTTGGGGTGTTACATTTCTAATGGCAAAACCGAATGTTGGCAAACCGAGTCCATTTTGGAATGGTAATGAAACCTACAGCAGCTTGGGAATTGACATACTCATTCCATACCACTTTACGATCAACACTATGTTGGAATATTAGAATCATAAACTATAAACTAATAAACCATAAAACAATTAACATCAAAGCATGTAGCACAGCGGAATTAGGATCTACAATAACATGTAATAATTAACTAAAAATTAAATAGACGCGTACCTTTTGATTCCTAGCAAGAACAAGGAATCACGTGATCACCAAGAACAATGTAAACCCTAATATGGGTTTGAGATGGATCGAACACCACAAGGATCGAATAGGGAAAAACACCACAAGATAAAGTAAGCTTGTTACCCGTTCTTGTACACACGTATTGTTAGCGTTTCAATGCGAAAAGCTAGGTTCAAGATTCACAAACAAAACCCTAACTTTGGTTGAAGCAAAAATCGAAAACCCTAGGTGATAAGGAAATTCCGATCGGCCACAATGGAGGAGAGGAGAAGAAGAATTAGGGTTTTACTTGGAACAAGATTAGGGATTAATGAATACAATGAGATTGTATTTATAGGCACCCTTGGCTTGTTCCCCACTCCAAGAAATCGACCAAAATAACCCTAGAGGAGGGTTCGGCCGGCTTCTCTTCCAAGATAGGGATTCTAGATCCTTCTCTTCCTCTATTTCATATTTAGTCCTTTAACGAGCGTTATCTAACCCCGTTAAGTACTAACGACCGTTAAGTATTGTTTTGTGAAATGAATAATTAAATAAATTAAATTATTCAATAACATTGAAACTCATACGCAATGTGTGCAATCCCGAGTCTCGGGTTCGAAACCGGACATACTAATATTAATATTTATACACAAACTCTAACAGCTCCCACTTGTATAACTATTAATATAGTAATGACATGGGTCAGTCTAGCTTAACCTTCCCAATGCCCCCAGCTTGATCCGAGTATGGTTTTCCTGGGAAAAACCACGTGATGATATAATCATCATACTTATTATTTTGTTTCTAATACCGCATTAACATGGATATGGATCTCGGTCATTCCATAATTAACAATTAGTTTCTCGTTTATACATAATTGATCAAGATTACCAAATCATCTGAACATCGTTCAGATAAAATTTGGGCGTGCGCACGCAAACATCTTGTCAACCCTATGAGTGGCCAAGCAGTATTAAACTTCAACACAAAGTTGAAGGAACAAATCCTTTATTGACTACGAGCGTAACCCTTAGACTTCACATCACCTCCGAAAATAGCCCTTATAACCACCTTTTACGGATAGCGTTAGACTATCTTACAGAAAATGAGCTACATCCTCGGCAGTCACCTGGTATCTCAAGTCTGAGGATAAATATTCATGATTTACTTAATGACGACGATCCATAAAGTATAATCATGCAGTTGGGATAAGTCCTATATTCAATTTATCCATATTGAATATCATGTGATATTAGTATCTCAACCTTACAGTACATTCTACCAATCCTCACATTTGTCTTTATTTAATGACATTCCCATATCATTAATTGACAACGGACAATTTAGAATAAATTAATTATTCACGGATTTAAACATGCAAATATAGGACACAAATATTAAAAATGAGATTAAACGTTATCCGTACTTTATTTCATTAAAATAATAATTGTTTACACGTCCCTTATCTAAATACTAATCCAACACATTTACATGAAACTATCGGCTAAACGAAGACCAATACCCTCAGTATGTCGAGTAAACGTTTCCTTAGGTAATGCCTTCGTAAAAGGATCAGCCAGATTGTTATCTGTGTGAACTTTGAGTACATTGATTTCTCCTTGTTCGACTTGTTCTCGAACATAGTGATACTTTCTACGAAAGTGTCTGGCGCCCTTCATAACTCCAGGTTCATTGGAGAATGTGATTGCTGCAGAGTTGTCGCAATACACATTTATAGGTAATTCAATTGACGGCATCACTCCAAGATTCGAAATGAATTTCCTTATCCAAACAGCTTCCATTGCAGCTTCCGATGCAGCAATATACTCAGCTTTTGTAGCAGACATGGCCGTTGTACTATGCTTTTTGTTCTTCCAGTCTACAGCTCCTCCATTGATGACAAAAACGTAACCCGTCTGAGACTTCGTATCATCTTTATCAGTTTGAAAGGACGCATCGCAGAAACCTGTAACATTCAGTTTTGCGTCTGGATTTCCCCCGAACACAAGAAACATATCTTTAGTATTCCTTAAATACTTAAGAATGTTCTTAACAGCATGCCAATGATCTTTCCCTGGATTCTGCTGGTAACGACTAGTCAAATTTTGCGCGAACGCCATATCTGGCCTTGTGCATCTAACTGCATACATGATAGATCCTACTGCTGAAGCATATGGAACTTTATTCATGTATTCCACCTCTTCAGGTGTAGAAGCACACATTTCGCTGCTTAAGCCATGATCCACTTGCATGGGCAAATATCCCTTCTTGGAATTTTGCATATTGAATCTTTTCAATATTTTATCCATGTAAGCACTTTGGCTTAATCCGATTAACCGCTTAGATATGTCTCTATAGATCTTGATTCCAAGGATGTAAGCTGCTTCTCCTAAATCCTTCATGGAAAAACATGTACTTAGATAAGACTCACTTCATTAAGACTTGGTATATGATTTCCCATGATTAATATGTCATTGACATATAGGATAAGAAAATTAGTGTTACTCCCACTAACTTTGCGGTATACACACGGCTCATCAAAATTTTGAGTAAATCCAAACTTCTTGATTTCCTCATCAAATTTCTTATTCCATTGCCTTGATGCTTGCTTCAATCCATAAATGGATCTTTGAAGCTTGCAAACACGCTCAGGATATTGTGGATTCACAAACCCCTCAGGTTGCGCCATGTAGATGTCTTCATCTAGGCGACTGATGCGTGCGATGTGTCGTTGCGGTTTAGCAGTATTAATGCCTACTCAAGTTTTAAATTTATATTTAGCCGACTTATCAATAACACACACACTTAACGAGCAGTGTACCCGGTCAGTATGAATATAATGGTAAGTAGAGTGTCGATCACTAAGAGTGGAACGTATTATCTCGTTATTCTAATCAGTATTTTAATATATTAAGTTAGCTATACAACCTAATCTAACGCAAGGGGGGTCAGCCTGAGAGACTGGCACGATTTGGTTGCAATTAAATAATAAACTAAACCAATAGGCACGAATCAACGAATAGCACACACGTACACAGATAAATACTTGAGACAATAAGAAGATCTGTCCTTATGATTAAGTAGATTGTCACTTGTTTTATTGATAGTTTTATATGAAGTGTATGTAGTTAATCCTTTCTCGTTGGTCCTATTCTTATCGGCGAGTAAACCCTTAATGATTACTTATGTCTAAAAGTTATTCCTAAGTGATCAATTTAGTAACAACCGTGGGAGCCACATTATTTTCCGCAGTCAAATGCGCAGGCCACTAATAAACACAGAGGTTATCAATGCACTAATAAGTAGTAACCAAAGACATCAACATATAAACTTTAATTGATGGGAAAGCAGTTTTAAGGGAGTGCAATCTTTCCGTTGTCACATTACACAAGCCATCAATCCTGATGAATTAAAGTTTACTAACACAATAAAACAAAACTACTTAATGAATTAAACACATGCAGCACCTTCTTACAGCTCTTGTATCTTCGTTCGGGTGTGTCTTGTGCTGCCTACTCGTCTGAATTCGGCCTTAGGTTTCTCTGGTCTTCGTACCTAGTATAATATATTATGCCCTCCGAAATTCGTCTGGTCTTGGGGTATTTATAGTCTTTGTCTGAGGGTAAGATGCGGCGCATCTAGTAAGTAGATGCGGCGCATTGACTTAACTTCGCGTGGGGTCCAAGATTAATATATTCAGGAATATTCGTACACCGCCAGAAGATGCGGCGTAACTCCATAAATAGATGCGGCGCATGTCCTCTTGTATCTTGGATCGTATCTGGTGAAATCTTGATAGTGATGCGCCGTATGTAATAAGTAAGATGCGGCGCATCTGGAGCAGATTTGTCTTGATCTTGTACATTTCAGTAGACTCTTAATTTCTTGCATGTTTTGCTCCATAATTAGTCCAAAATCGCCAAGTTTCACCAAATGCTTGTTTTTACCTGAGAATTACAAAAGTAAACGATTAAGTATCAATCCTCATACATAATATAATAAAACAAGTCAAATTAATAGGATAAATGATAGTAATAAAATGTACTTATTTGAGTTCATCAAATATCCCCCCACTTGAACTTTTACTTGTCCCCAAGTAAACCTTAGAATTAATCTTATGAAAATGTATCCTAAAAGATATTAGGATTTATTTTTATATTTAAGCACATATTCATTTTTGTCATAATCACACAACTAAACACTTAACGAATTAGAAGTAAAATAAAATAATTTGATAAAAGCAAATCTAATCGTTTAACTGTCCAGTCGTGACGAATATTCTATCATAAGCTTGGCAAGTATACACATCTCCCCCACTAAAGCTAAGGAATAACAAGTCTAAAGCGGTAAAATGGGTTTTGAGGTTTAAGGGTTAATTATTCTCCTTAATCTCTATCGATCTCAAATTCCAGAAGAGGCGACAAAATCACAAATACATGATCGAATCCACAAACACGATACTTGCAATTGCTCAAATCCTTAACTCAAATAGGCTAAAGATAGGTCCAAACTTCACCAATAATATTATATCAAAAAGGGCGACAAAATCATAAATACATAGCCGAATCCACGACTACGATACTTAAGATTGCTCAAATCCCTAATCTCAATAAATCAAAGGTTTGGTTGGATAAAGAATAATACAAGGTATGGATAATATTTGGGATATAAATTGGTGTAAAAATGAAAAATAAACAAAACAAATAAATTAAAATCCTAAGTGTGGTTAATCACTATCCCAACCATCCCATGAATAAGACTCATATAATAGAATAACTCACGCTTTAACACTTGAAACACACGCTTTAGGTAGACACGAATTATACTCAACAAGATCTCAATCAAAGAATAAACCTTAGTTGGTGTTCCCATAACTGCCAACTTCCATTCAATCCATAGATATAATATACAACAAATAGTGGTGATATCGACCACTTACATAACTTTACATAAGTTGGTTAAATCAAACATCCAACTCTTCCTTCTTTTTTTTTTTTTTTTTTTTTTTTTTTTTTTTTTTTTTTTTGACATCAACAAAGATGTGTAAAATTTCACCACATCACTATAATGATAATTCTGGATAATTTTTCCATGTTTTGCATAACTTCAGAAATAACGGAAATAGTGAAAGTAGTAAACACACGAAAAATAAACTCAAAGATATACAATATTTACTTTCACTCCAATTGCATTGTGCAATTTCCCGACCTAACCATAGATAATGAATTACGCACGCGAACACAGGTAATGTAAGGAAACACACTTTGCCTAAAGCAATTAACCAACCACGGATTTTAATCTATAGGGTAGGCTAAGGTGTAAGGGTGTAACGAAACATTTTAACAAAGGTGTAAGAAACGAAAGGAATGGCTCTGAGTGTTTTTCTAGGGGTATCTTACTCTAAAGGTGAGAGTAACAAAAGGGTTTATACGGGGGTTAACTAACCAGTGTAGTTAGCTAATAACACATAACATATAAAGGCTATTTTGGGTGTAATCCTAGAAATTTACCAATTTAGACAAGTCATTCCAATTATATAAATAATACTCATTATGGTGGTCTCGAATAGTACACAAGCCAAGTTCTAAAGTTTACAAGTCACCGGCACACTCATAGATTTGTGAATTTTGAAAAATCACAATTTTTGAAAATAATGTCTTGTGTGCAGCTATGCAACTTAGACTTTAAACAAAAACATGCTAAAAATTTTTAAATTTTGATATATTAAGCACATTTTAAGCATATTTTGAAAAGTTTAGGACAAGTAAGTGTTAAGTGTTCTAATTCTCCAATCCCCCCATTTAAGTTAAACAACGTCCTCGTTGTTTGTATAAAAGGTTAAAAACTGGAAAATAAAAGAATTAGAACAGAAAAACTCCCCTGAGATTTGCTCGGTATGATCCTCCCTTAGTATAAGAGCAAAAATCATCTTTCTTGTGGATGAGAACATTTAAGCTTTATAATAGATGTATCCACAGGAAATGCAGGAATCTATAATACCACCAAGGCTTTAAAACACACCTAAGTTAAGAAAGGTTCAAACTTGCATAATACATTAGTAGTTAGTTAAAATAAAACTTAAAAATTAAAACTGAAAATCATCAGGTCAGTCGATGCGCCGTATCTTATGGAAGAAGATACGCCGTATCGAGCCTGGAATAAATACGGATCAGAATAGAAGATGCGCCGCATCCTTAACCAGGGATGCGCCGCATTAAAATAAACTGATAAAAAGTTTTAAAGTCGAAAATAAAAAAAATGCAGAAAAAATAAAGTAAGATATGACCAGTGCAGGAGATGCGTCGCATCTCAGGATTGAGATGCGCCGTATCCTCTGCGGCCTGACTGACTCGACACAAAAACAGAATAATAAAAATTTCTCCGGGTTGTCTCCCGGCCAGCACTTTTCTTTATTCCAGAGTCTTCAAGTTAGACTCACGTTCAGCTCTTTAATATCGATCATTGAAGGAGTCGGAAACATCGCGCTCCCTCATCGCCAATTCAGTAATATTGAACATTCCTTGCTCGTCCTTAATTTCCACGCCGTTCTTCTTTAATATCTGTATAAGCAAACTTCTGTCCCCTTCGGGCAGAGATGACAAAATTATAGACGGGAAATTCTTATTATCATATAGGCATAAATAAGCAAGGTGGGGTGGTAGTTCAATAAACACATCATTATTCAAATTCGTTTTCTCAACTATTCTCCTACGTTTGTTAATTACTACGCAATGATACCACTCATAGTCTTCAAAGGTTACATCATTTCCAACCCGTTTCATCCCAATTATACTTCTCCCATTACAGGTTCCGTCACTCTTATAATCACAGGTCGGCCAAACACTACTCCCATCCTTGAAAACGAAAGGTGTATAGGTGTGATTAATGTGCTCAAATTCCCATGGTTTATCCCAAACCCATGGTATTTGGTCATTCCATTCGTAGTACCAGGTGTTTTTGAAATCATCATAAGTCTTAAATCCTGGTAGATCTCCAGTTAGCACATCATTGTCAACTTGAAGAAGGTAGTTAAATTCTTTGAATTGCTTGCACAAGGGTGTCTCATAATCGAACACGTCAATGTCTATTCTGAATAATTCTTCAATGCCCTCATTGTGTAACACCCCGTGCCCGCTTAGACCAAAATTTAAAACTTTTTTACACGGAAATGACTCACTTTTACGGACACCTGCTTACTCTTTTGACCGCTGAAAAAAATATATAAACTTTCAGACCTTGAAACTATTTTTAGATGAAAGTAGACTCAATTACCTTCAAAACGATATGTGGCACGACCCATTTCGATTTACGGATTAAAAGATATGATTTTTCGAAAACTGCCAAAAATCTACACAGTCGGCTCTGACAGCGTCAGGCCCAAGCCTGACAGCGTCAAGCCTTGATAGGCTAGACGAATTTTTGGAGTTTAAAGGGTGACGGCGTCAAGAAGGCCATCAAGAAAAAAACTCAGAGCCTTGATAGGCCAGAGAATTTTTGGAGTTTAAAGGGTGACGGCGTCAAGAAGGCCATCAAGAACAAAACTGCAATTTCACCACTAAAACCCATTTTGACCCATTTCATGACAAACCACTTATACCACTTCCGTTTTACACCAAACTTGATCCACTTCATTAATTTAACATAACTAACACGTTCCAACAACACTTGACCCGTTTACAACCCAAAATGGGTACGAACACGCTTAAACCAAACACCCCATTATCATTACTCAAAAACACTTAAAACACACTTTGACCCATCGTTAGACTCCCAAATCGTTATGACCTTTCTAACATACAAATTGACACTCGACTACACTTTACAAATCAATAAAAGACTCTTGGGGGTACAACCTTGTCACTTGAGCTCGGTGTTCTATACTAAGCTCCTAATTACGATTTATCCTCCAATCCGCTTCCAATTCCTTAGGCTATAGTCCAAGTCCTTATATTTCGCCGCACATAAACCTACAAAAACATTAACAACTAAAAGAATAAGCTTACTCTTAGTAAGTAACCCATCATAAAACATATATCATACACATACTTCCACATAAGCATCATAATCACATAAAAGCTCTTAATCTACTATATACCACTCATATCATACACAACTTCATAACATAATCACATCCATTCACCACAATCCATAATCAACAACATACCTTAACTAGCCAAGTCCAACAAGCTAACCTACCCTTGGTCAAGATTCACTAGCCATCCATCCCTAGCTCACAACCATTCTAAATCCAACTATTATACTTCCATACAACCACAATACATACATGAAAATACACATATAATACATGTTTTAGGGAGAGTTACTTACCTTCAATCCAAGCTAGGCTACTAACATAAATCCCACCAACAACATCTTCTAACCATCATCATCATCATGATCATCATCTTCTACAATTAACCAAAACCTAACAACATAACAATCAATAACATAACAAGGGTTAACCAAACCCACTAAACATACTTATCTTTCATTCTTCATCATCATTTGATCACATCTTGATCAAATGATGAAAACCCACTTAATCCTTAAACTTTAACCTTAATAATCATCAAGATAGAAACACTTACATGGAGTGGGTTCTTGCTAGGACATAACCTTAAACACAAGGACTTCATCTTAAGCCACCACTAGCCTTTTCCCTCTCTTCCTCTTCTCTCTAAATCCGGACCAACAAACACACCTCCATAATGAGGGAATTCTCTAGAAATGACTAGTTATAACTAGTTAGGTGCATCTTTGGCCAATTGGCAAGTTTGGCCCCTCAAGTCCCATTCCTTCTATTTTAACCACAACTAACTTATAACACATAACTAACACTTGGCAACTTAGGTCCTTCTAGTTTATACATCACATTCCATATTACTACATTAGTCATACTTTAACTATTAATTTGACCATCGGGTTTGACTTCCACGTAACTTTGTTGACCAACCAATTACATCCAACCTTAGCATATTTCATCTAGGGTGGGGCCTACTCGTAACCGGGATACGGGTCTAACACATTGACTGTTGAATCATGAAGTGACGACCCATAGTCGCTCTCTACTTCTTCGTCTTCTCCTCTCATCCAATATACCCATAACGCATCTTTAGTAGCCCGATCCATACTCTTATGGTTATTAAACTTACTAGCCAACCACTCTGAAAAATCAACATCGTTAGGATTGATGAAGCGAAAAGTGTACCGCTTTTAAGGGGTCATTTAAGCCTTAAATCGTATTTATTTGATCAAATATTGCCCTAAATCGTTCCTTTTGTCATTTTAGGTACTTTTGAGGAGAAATCTGGAAAAGGAGGCATTTTGGACGTTTTTGGAGCATAAAAGTGAAGAAAACGACAAAGTCTCAAAAATCGGCTGAATGTTACCTTTGACGGCGTCACAATTAACTCTGGACGGCGTCATGCCTTGGCAAGAAAAGTTGGACGTGAAATTTACTCATGATGAGCCAGTGAAAATAGCATGTGAATTCTGACGGCGTCACGCTTTAACTTGATCAAGGGCGTCACGGCTTAAATCAAAGAGGGACGGCGTCACGTTCAAGGTTCGACGGTGTCAAGCCTTGATAAGCCAGAATGGATTTTTGAAGAGCTAAAGAGGGACGGCGTCAAGAAGGTCATCCGGGAACCCTAGAAGCGGCGAGGTGACGGCGTCACACTCCATAAGGTGACGCCGTCAGATGCAAAAGTCTATATATAGTTTTCTAATTTTTTGTCATAGAGAGAGCTTAGTGTGTGGAATTTTGGGAGAAAACCCTAAGACGATTTTAGCTTCTTTTTCAAGGCTTTTTGCCTTGAGATCTTCCATGTTACATTGAAGATAAGTTATCAATTAATCATTCAATATGTCTATGTGTTGTTTGATTTTATCTTATTCTTGTCTTTTGATTAACATGTTAGGCTAAATTTATCTTGTGTTTGCTTAGATCTAATGAAACCTAGCTATTGATTATTGGTTATTAGTGTGTTGTTAGTTGTATTGGATGATTGTTTATCTATGTTATGCTTAAGAAAACTGGCTAACTTCCTATTCGGTAACTTGCTTGAACGTCTTAAGAAACATGAACCAAACGCGTACTAAAGGTTTTTATGGTTGTATTTAATGCACAAGCGAATTCTAGTGATCCCATGTTAGGAGCTTCCTAGCCGGCTCGACATAGGAGTGAAGTAGGAGCTTGTAGAGTTGGGGAAGTAAGTACGCCACCCCACGAATGGTATTAAGGAATACACCCGTCATCCACGCGACTAATACACACTAATTAACCGGTGAAAGATAGTTAGGGAGTAAGGAAATCTAAGTAAACACATTTCTCTACACATAAGTTTCTCTCCACATTTTCATTTTTGTTATTTTATTTTATTTGCATCCGTAGTAATTTTGGGTTAGTTGACTAGCAACTAATTCCGCCCACTCTTTCAAAACCGAGATTTTACTTGCTTTCATAAAAATATAAAAACATAAAAAGAATCTTCCTCAACCCTTAGACCTAATTAGAGTAGTCTTTCACACCTAACGAACACTATTCCCTGTGGAGAACGATCAATCCCCCGTACTTACCACTACACTATACTACATCGGTCAGGTACACTGCCTGGTGGGGTTGTAAGCCTCTTGAGATCCCTCGAGAGGTAAAACCTGTTGTAAGGTTGCAAAACCCACGCATCAAGTTTTTGGCGCCGCTGCCGGGGAATAGTTATTGTTTAGGTTGAATTTTTATTTCTATTTGGTCTACTCACTAGATTCCTTTCTAGTGAGATTTTTATTTTATTTTTTTCTAGGTTTTCTTTAGTCTATCTATTTTCTTCGTGTCTTTGTTCGTAACCATACCATCCGACATCATGGAAGATGGTAATATCCTTAACCCCCACAACCCACCACCACAACAACCACCACCACCTCCTAGAGCCCGTACTTTAGGAGAGTATTCCCGTCCTAGCCACCATGGCTATCGAAACACCATTGAGCTCACTCAAGGAGCCAATATCACACCCTTGCGATCCGACACCATCCGGTTGGTGCAAAGTGGATGCGCATTCCATGGACTTCGTTCTGAAGATCCTAATCAACATCTCAAGGACTTTCTTAAAATCGTTGATTCTATAGACCTTGATGTTGCCACTCGAGAGACGACCCGATTGCGTCTCTTCCAATTCTCTCTGCGGGATCAAGCTAGTCAATGGCTAGAACGTCAACCCGCAGGATCCATCACCTCTTGGGATGATCTCACCACTCGTTTCCTTGCTCAGTTTTTCCCACCGGGAAGAACTACCAAGCTAAGGAATGATATCTTGATGTTCCAACAACGTCAAGGCGAAACTCTCTACGAGGCATGGACTCGATTCAAGGACTTACTCCAAAAAGTCCCCCACCATGGCATAGAACTTTGGCTCCAAGTCCAAATCTTCTATGACCATATCAATCTCTCCACGAGGAAAACCATTGACCAATCGGCCGGTGGCAAGCTACGTGATCTAAGTGCGGAACAATCATGGGCTCTCCTAGAGGATCTTGCTCTTTATGACAACGAAAGTTGGAGTGATCCCCGTGATTTGAATAAAACGGTCAAGGCAATATCTTTGCCTTCGAACAATTCAAGCACTTCTGACCGTAGGATCATAGAACTTGAAGACCAAGTCAAGTTTCTCATGAAATCCTACGAGGCTCCTACACCTTCAAGCCAAGTGAACAAAATCACTTCTTCATGTGAATTATGTAGTGGTCCCCACGACACTCGTGATTGCATGGAACTCCCCGAACAAGCTTTTGTGGACTACGCATCCTCGCGTACCGACGGAGCGGGAGACAAGTGGTACACTTTCAAACCCGAGCCAAACCATTACGGTGATACATACAACCCCTCATGGAAAAATCACCCGAACCTTAGGTGGAAACAAAACCAAAACGCACAACAAACCAATTCTTCCAACCCACCTAATCGTTTCCAATCAAGCGGTTCCAACTCGAACCGTACTTTCATCAACAATCCTTCCGGCAATGGTAGTACCAATAACTTTGAAGGATTGATTTCCCAATTTATGGCATCTCAAGAAGCTCGGATAGCTAGATTCGAGACCGAATTCAATCAACAACAAACGGAGATGACCACTAAAATTGACAACTTGTTGAAAGCTCTCCATAACCAAGTGTTATCACCTCCACATAAGGACGCTAGGAACACAAATAGCGGACCCCAAGTAAAAGACCCCTCTTCATCCAAACACGTCCACTTTGTCAACATTGTCACTATTAAACCAATTGATAGGAATGAGGATAATAGTGAACCTAAGGATGAGGATAAGAAAGTCGAGGTTGATAAGGAAGTTAGGACAAGTGAGATTGAAGGAGTAGATGATGATGAGGACTACTTCAATAGGCTACCCACTAAGGAAGAGCGCGCATATCATACAAACTTATTCGATGACCCCGAGACACCATACTTCCTAGGTAGACCAATCATAGAAATAGGCGACCCTTCTAATCTCAACATACCATGCAACATTGGACATCTACATGTGTGGAAAGCTTACATCGACCTTAGATCGCCCATAAACATCATGACTAGAGCCCACTACAACTTGATAATGAAGAATCAACTTGGGTATAGGATGTTCCCTGACAAGGGTTGGATGAGTAACTTCACGGGAAGAGTTAAGGGATTACCGGTTTATGTAGGAAACTTCACCTATGTCACCGACTTTGTAATTGTAGAAGATATCCGCCCAATAGTCGATGCATCCTTGACTCAAGTGGTTTTTGGAAAACCATTTGTTGAGGTCTCTAGAATGACTTATGAACCTTCCTTAGGGATAGTTAGATTTAAGTATGAGACCGATGAAGTAAGCTACCAAATGCCATATAAGATAGAACAATTCCAACACTTGTCAAATGTTGAGAAGGAGCTCAAGCAAGCGGTCTACTATAGGAATGATGAGGATAGAAGTAAAGGAGTAGACTATGTTATGGAAAGGATATTCGGTTTCTACAAGGATTGTTTGAAATTAGGACCGGAATATAAAACCGGGAAGGAGAATGGCCTAGGAACCGTGACCGATGATGGAGTCACGTAATGTACGTGACTTTGAGTCTAGCTACAAGACTCGTTAATAAAGAAAAGCGCTTCTTGGGAGGCAACCCAAGCTTTATTTGTTTTATTTGCTTTGTGTGTTTATTTATTTGTTTGTTTGATTTTATTTTCCGTATGTGTGTTTAATTTTTATTAGTATTGATTCATGTTCAAAAGTAAATTGTGAAAATGCTTTATGTTGTTTTTAACTTCGTCTTAACTACATATAAAGGTATTTTGCAAAAGATAAGTGTAAGGGAAATCTAAATCGGTTTATTAGAACACAAATGAACATGAATCGTAATAATATTAAATTAACATACATATTAGTGTGTGTTTGAGTCAAATGCTTGTATCGAGTCATAATGATGTTTTGCAGGAATTCCAGGAAGTAAGGTAAAGGTTTTTCCAGAAATTTTCCGGAAACTTAAAATGAAAATTTTTGTCAGGTCATTTCTGACGGCGTCAGGGTTCATAACCTGACGGCGTCAGATTTAATTTTCAGAAATTTTTGAAAGTTTTGTTTTTAGAAAAGTTTTTATTAAAATCTCCAACTTATAATCTCCAGGAATCTGCAAAATTATCATTCCACAAGCATTATATCCTTATATATAGATTTTTTCCCGTCGATGTTATGCAGGTTTTCGTGTTTGTTTTCTCAGGTTTAACAGGTTATTTTGGACAAGGAGATGTTTTTTAATCAAGCTTGTGGCGATGCATTAGTCATGGAGCTTCAACATTACCTTGGAGGAAGATCTAACCGTGTAATTTCACTATCCACCGAGCGAATCAGGGGAGTATTTGATTTCATTCTTTTACCTTATTTACTTTTACATCTTGTTATTTGAACATTGGGGACAATGTTCATCTTAAGTGTAAGGGGGGGTAAAAGTACGATTTTAGAGAATGCCATTGCGCTTGATTTTTGTTTGTTTAATAGTAGATGTGTAATAAAACTGAGAGAAATACTTGTTAGGGTAATTTTAGTGCCAAATTTAAAAATTTTTACAACATATAGGAGTGAAACTTTGATCTTAATGAGCGTCTCACGGATAGGAGTTATATGACTAGCACAAAAAACCGTACCACTAAAAAAATTTTCCACCCCAAATATGTGAGGTTCACCCCTAGAATTGGTAGGAAAAGCATTTATGCTATGATGTGTGTACCGGTAGCACTTAGATTCTAGAACTTGCGTTAGGACCATTCCGAGGCCACAAGTGAGACTACATTCGTGTAGTTAGATTTACTACATGATAAGAGGCATTAGGATTAACCCATTGTTTTACACCTGTGTTTTTGTTATAATTACTTTGGCTACATTAGTCAAGTAATTCTCCCACACCCTTTGCGTTGTACTCATTTTTAGTACACGATACCCCTAGTACACCCCTCAGAGCCTATCTTTTCGTTTCGACCTTTAAGCATTTTACTTAAAGGAAGAATTTGTTACACCCCACTAAAATGTACACCCAAATCGCCTTAGCCTACCTTGTATGCACTCATTTTTAGTGCATTATTGTGACAACATTTGTTTAAACCCAAGTTAATTATCTAGTTGATTACATGGTTGCTAAGTCGAGTCATATCCTTGTAAATATTGTTTTGGGACGATTGGGACTCATGGGTAAAGTACTAGTGTAATGGAGTAATGGGGAAGAACATCATTTATTACCCCCATATGTGCTAAATATTTTAAAAGTACTCCAAGTTTTTCAATTATCTTAATTCGAGTCATTAGAATAGTTATTTGTAAAGTTATGTAAAAATTCAAGTGTAAGGGGAATGCAATGCCCCTATGATGTATTATTTTGGATGGTAGGGCAAAAGTGTATGCAAAAAAAAAACAAAAAAAAAAAAAAAAAAAAAAAAAAAAAAAAATCAAGAAAAACACAAAAAAAATGAGAAAATGAAAAATAGAAAAAACATACGGACTACCATCCCGTTTCATTTTATGTTTGTTTTATGTTTTTGTTATTTCGTTTCTAGCTTAAGATCGAGTCTAGTCTTGGCTTAGCAACATTGTATAGTACATGTAATTGATCAAGATCTTTAACTAGCCACCAGTAAAATATCCCTTATCCAACAAAACCGTGTTTTCCTTTTCCCTACACCTAACGTTATAACCCATTTAAAAGCCCTCTTTGATAGTTTATCTTAGGTGCTTACGCCTAGTGGAGGAGGTTTTCGATCCTTTCCCAAGCCTATGGTAATCTATTTGCTATGACAGGTAGTGAGAGATATTATCCGTTTTCATTTATGAGATTTATTTTGATGACACTTGAGAGATGTGAGTATCTAAACACTACTTGTGAGGTGCTAGTATGTAATCTCCGTGCTTATTATGATTGAAGTGGAACGATTATTTGTTGTAATTACTTTTATGTTTGCATTAAATGACCCCTAACTTGTATTTTGATTAGAATAAAAGCGCATTTGCTTGAGGACAAGCAAATCTCAAGTGTAAGGGTATTTGATGAAGCGAAAAGTGTACCGCTTTTAAGGGGTCATTTAAGCCTTAAATCGTATTTATTTGATCAAATATTGCCCTAAATCGTTCCTTTTGTCATTTTAGGTACTTTTGAGGAGAAATCTGGAAAAGGAGGCATTTTGGACGTTTTTGGAGCATAAAAGTGAAGAAAACGACAAAGTCTCAAAAATCGGCTGAATGTTACCTTTGACGGCGTCACAATTAACTCTGGACGGCGTCATGCCTTGGCAAGAAAAGTTGGACGTGAAATTTACTCATGATGAGCCAGTGAAAATAGCATGTGAATTCTGACGGCGTCACGCTTTAACTTGATCAAGGGCGTCACGGCTTAAATCAAAGAGGGACGGCGTCACGTTCAAGGTTCGACGGCGTCAAGCCTTGATAAGCCAGAATGGATTTTTGAAGAGCTAAAGAGGGACGGCGTCAAGAAGGTCATCCGGGAACCCTAGAAGCGGCGAGGTGACGGCGTCACACTCCATAAGGTGACGCCGTCAGATGCAAAAGTCTATATATAGTTTTCTAATTTTTTGTCATAGAGAGAGCTTAGTGTGTGGAATTTTGGGAGAAAACCCTAAGACGATTTTAGCTTCTTTTTCAAGGCTTTTTGCCTTGAGATCTTCCATGTTACATTGAAGATAAGTTATCAATTAATCATTCAATATGTCTATGTGTTGTTTGATTTTATCTTATTCTTGTCTTTTGATTAACATGTTAGGCTAAATTTATCTTGTGTTTGCTTAGATCTAATGAAACCTAGCTATTGATTATTGGTTATTAGTGTGTTGTTAGTTGTATTGGATGATTGTTTATCTATGTTATGCTTAAGAAAACTGGCTAACTTCCTATTCGGTAACTTGCTTGAACGTCTTAAGAAACATGAACCAAACGCGTACTAAAGGTTTTTATGGTTGTATTTAATGCACAAGCGAATTCTAGTGATCCCATGTTAGGAGCTTCCTAGCCGGCTCGACATAGGAGTGAAGTAGGAGCTTGTAGAGTTGGGGAAGTAAGTACGCCACCCCACGAATGGTATTAAGGAATACACCCGTCATCCACGCGACTAATACACACTAATTAACCGGTGAAAGATAGTTAGGGAGTAAGGAAATCTAAGTAAACACATTTCTCTACACATAAGTTTCTCTCCACATTTTCATTTTTGTTATTTTATTTTATTTGCATCCGTAGTAATTTTGGGTTAGTTGACTAGCAACTAATTCCGCCCACTCTTTCAAAACCGAGATTTTACTTGCTTTCATAAAAATATAAAAACATAAAAAGAATCTTCCTCAACCCTTAGACCTAATTAGAGTAGTCTTTCACACCTAACGAACACTATTCCCTGTGGAGAACGATCAATCCCCCGTACTTACCACTACACTATACTACATCGGTCAGGTACACTGCCTGGTGGGGTTGTAAGCCTCTTGAGATCCCTCGAGAGGTAAAACCTGTTGTAAGGTTGCAAAACCCACGCATCAAGGATCATGGTCAACGTCAAAGCAAGCTTTTCCCATCATTTTCCTCCTTATCTCCATGAACTCGTTAAATTGCTCCCTAAAACTCCGTGTCAACCATGAAGTTATAATCCGCTTGACTTCATTCGCAGGGGCAAAGTTCGGATTACCATATTTAAGTTCAAGCCAATCATTGAGGGAGAGGTCCATCAATCTTACCAACCTGCCATGAAATAGTAACTCCGCCACAGCATAAATTTTTTCATTGTCCAGATAGTTCTCATTTAATCCCCAGTACTGTTCGGAATAAGGCATGTAAGATATTTGGGTATTGCCTCCACCACAGCTTTTGTTGCTTGAATCCATGTATGCAAGATAGAATTTCCCATCATCTTCTTCGATAGTAGTCCAAGTCAATCCTTTGGATTCAATGATACGCCATAAGAGCAACAATTCATCTCCAGTGTATCTCACAAATACATCATAAGAGAACACCCCTTTGTCAATGTTGCATAGACGCATGAATTCCTTAAAAGCAGCTTCAAGAGGGGTCTCCCAAGAGAATAAATCCGCATCAATCTCGAGTACATTGAAGTTGACATCATCATAAACTTCCATGGATGAGTTCGAAAGCAAAAGTTCCATAGCAAGATATCCGTTCTTCGACATATCTTCCATAGCAAAATCTGTCATCACAAGTAAAATCATCAGTAGGATTTGTTCGCTATAAAAGAAATTAATGAATTCAGAAACGGATATAAGGAATAAAAATAACTGATATCTGCAGACGATGCGCCGTATCCAAAAAGTTGGATACGCCGTATCTTATAATCGTTAAAATTAAATTAGACTTTTTTCAGAAAATAGATACGCCGCTTAGAAATTAGAATGCGCCGTATCTGTTTTAATTATCAAAAATCGATATTTATTAAAAATTAAATGCGTCGTATTAACAAAAGTTAATGCGCCGTATTTTCGTTACGTTTCAAAATATAAGATTTTTGATTCAGAAGATACGCCGTATCGACAGAGATCGATGCGTCGTATCTGTTTAATAATTCGAAAACTGTTTTTAATTAAAATAATAGATACGCCGTATCTGCTAAGGCAGATGCGTCGTATCGCGTTAACGTTTAGAAATTTTTTTTATCAAAAACAGATACGCCGTATCTTGGGGAAAAGATGCGTCGTATCGAATTAATTAAACGCGTTGTATTTTATAAAAATTAAACGCAATACGCCGTATCTGAGAGATCAGATGCGCCGTATCGTTCGATTTAGCTCAGTACAACGATAGCAGAACACAAAAAATACGAAAAATAAAAACAAATAAAAACACAAACGAAAATAAACACAAATAAAAGCAAACAAATAACACACAAAACAGAAAATATGCAAAATAATACAATGAATGCAAATTAATCTAATATAGAACACAGTTAGCAGTTAGATAAAAAATTAAAAACCTAATTAAAATACTAATCAAATTAACAGATAATAACAATTCACTCCCCGGCAGCGGCGCCAAAAACTTGATGCGTGCGATGTGTCGTTGCGGTTTAGCAGTATTAATGCCTACTCAAGTTTTAAATTTATATTTAGCCGACTTATCAATAACACACACACTTAACGAGCAGTGTACCCGGTCAGTATAAATATAATGGTAAGTAGAGTGTCGATCACTAAGAGTGGAACGTATTATCTCGTTATTCTAATCAGTATTTTAATATATTAAGTTAGCTATACAACCTAATCTAACGCAAGGGGGGTCAGCCTGAGAGACTGGCACGATTTGGTTGCAATTAAATAATAAACTAAACCAATAGGCACGAATCAGCGAATAGCACACACGTACACAGATAAATACTTGAGACAATAAGAAGATCTGCCCTTATGATTAAGTAGATTGTCACTTGTTTTATTGATAGTTTTATATGAAGTGTATGTAGTTAATCCTTTCTCGTTGGTCCTATTCTTATCGGCGAGTAAACCCTTAATAATTACTTATGTCTAAAAGTTATTCCTAAGTGATCAATTTAGTAACAACCGTGGGAGCCACATTATTTTCCACAGTCAAATGCGCAGGCCACTAATAAGCACAGAGTTTATCAATGCACTAATAAGTAGTAACCAAAGACATCAACATATAAACTTTAATTGATGGGAAAGCAGTTTTAAGGGAGTGCAATCTTTCCGTTGTCACATTACACAAGCCATCAATCCTGATGAATTAAAGTTTACTAACACAATAAAACAAAACTACTTAATGAATTAAACACATGCAGCACCTTCTTACAG
>CP139508.1:24344510-24704763 GCA_021014915.2 Artemisia tridentata subsp. tridentata | reverse complement strand
CCTTTCAACGTGTTGTTATGTATTCTGTTGATGAAGAAACTGATTTTCTTGAAAACAAGATTGAGGGTCGATCCAATTCACAAACAGAGTTTTCAAAAGTACATTATGATTATAATGCCCGACCTCATTTGAGCAAAACATTTGTTCCTCCTAAGGATCATCCAGAACAAACGTTAACATACACAAACATAAGTGCTCCCTCGTCTATAACTTCTGTCCCTAAGACTGTTGTACACTTCAAAGATTGTTTGACAGAGGATCTTGTTGATCCACAAATGCCTAAAGAATGTCGGGTTCTTCGATATTTTCAGACATTTATGGATGACATTTCTCGTTTGGAGAGTGAAATTGAGTTCAGTTCTCAAATTCCTATCTCGTCTTTTCTTTCTCCAGTTCAGAAAGAAAAGAAGGAGATTCTTCAAAAGAAAATTCTTCCTCATGTCAGAAATCTGAAAAAGGGTGCAACAAGATGGGAAGAGGAGTTATACACGGAATTGGCATCTATGAAATCCATTTTCAAAGCTAAAGATGACAAGGTTCAACGTCAAAAACTTCAAAAGAAATTTTTAGCAAACGAAAATGATCGACTCTTGGAAAAAGTCTTGTGTTATGACGTAGTCTCTGTGATTATGAATTCGCTCTATGAATCTGGTAATGCTTTAATTATGAATGATCATGCTGTGGATATTAAGATGTTGCATATGGAGATTGATAATCTGATACATGAGAATGAGACTCTTCGACAAATCAATGGTGATGTGGAAAACAAAGTTTTTAATCTTCAAAAACGGTTGGACTGGTGTCAAAAACGAAGTCTGGAATTTGAACTCAAATTTCAAAATCTCATGGGATCTCTATCATTTCAAAACAGTCATGAACAAATCAAAGAAACAAAGGCTTTCTTAAAAGTTAAACTGTTTCAAAATGAAAAAGACCTGGATGAAGTTATTCAAAACAGAAATGACACAGTCTACCTAAACAGGAAATTAGATTCACAAAATCAAGAGTTCCAACACATCATTATTGATTTAAAGAAGAAGATCAGAGTTTTAGATAAGAGCAAAGCAAACATTCATAAGATTGCTCCAGGAATGTATGTCATGGACAAAGAACATACCCAAGCATCTGACACAACCACTGATTCAGCTACTTGTACTTCCACAGGACTAGAAACCACCTCTAAGATCAACCATTCCAAGACTCACAAGAAACAGAGGAAGAATAGAGTCAAGAAATCTAGGAAGGGAATATCTAAGTCTGCAGAAGTCCAAGAAAGTAGTTTGAATAAGACAAATGTAACATCAGGAATAGAATTGCACTTATCTGAGTCTAGTTCTAAGAATGATGTAACAGATGATAACTCTTTAAATGTTAATGAAGATGTTTTGGTTGATGCTACTTGTGTGTTTTGTCGTCATAGCATATTATCTGGTGATCATACAAAATGTGTTGCTAAAACTTTGCTGACTAAGAGAAAGAAACGAACTAGTGGCGCTTCCTCTAGGCTTAAAACCATTGCGAAATCCATTTTAGGGATGCCTCCACTAGATGTTTCTAAGGAGAAAATAGAAAAGCCCCAATCCAAGACCAAAAAATCACCTAGTGCATACCTTAGGAAAAAGGCAGAGACTAGTTGGACCTGGCAACGCTGGTTACAGAACACTTTTGATTTTAAATGGTTACCTAAAATACTAACATCTAGTGTCACTAACCCAGCGGATCCAACCGTTATCAATTCTCCACCTGTTTCCGATGTTTGTAATGCAGGTGATTCAAATCGTCCTTTGGATTGTTGATAGCGGGTGCTCCCGACATATGACCGGCAATCTCAAACTTCTTCAGAACTTTATTGCAAAGTTTATAGGAACGGTCAGATTCGGGAATGATCACTTCGCTGCAATTATGGGCTATGGGGATTATATTAATGGGAACATCGAAATCAGCCGTGTGTATTATGTTGAAGGTCTCGGTCATAATTTGTTCTCCGTGGGACAATTCTGCGATGGCGACTTGGAAGTAGCATTCAGGGAGAAAACATGCTTTATTCGTGATCTTCAAGGGAACGACCTTATGAAAGGGAAACGCGGAACAAGTCTGTATTCTATCTCCTTTGACGGCATGACAGCTTCTTCTCCTATTTGTTTACTCTCCAAGGCTCATCCCACAAAAGCTTGGTTATGGCACAAAAGATTGTCTCATCTCAATTTTAAAACCATGACTGATCTTGCCAAGAAGAAATTAGTTGACGGTCTACCAAAATTCAGATATGCCAAGGATCACTTGTGTTCTGCTTGTGAACAAGGGAAAAGTCATCGTGCCCATTTTCCTCCCAAAACAGAACACAGCACAGACCATGTCCTACAACTGCTTCATATGGATTTGTGTGGTCCGATGCGCGTTCAGAGTATTAATGGGAAGAAGTATATTCTGGTAATAGTAGATGATTACTCCAGATGGACTTGGGTCTATTTTCTTCGGACTAAAGATCAAGTTCCGTCTATCCTCATCATGTTTCTCACCAAGATTCAAGTTCAAGTCCGAAACACCGTCCGAATCATCAGAACAGACAACGGGACTGAATTTAAGAATCAAATCATTCGGGATTTCACAGAGAAACATGGGATTGTTCATCAGACTTCCATAGCTCGCACTCCGGAACAAAATGGTGTAGTTGAAAGACGAAACCGGACGCTCGTGGAAGCAGCTCGAACTATGTTGATCAATGCTCAATTACCGGATTATCTTTGGGCTGAAGCTGTCAACACTGCTTGTTATACTCAGAACCGTGCAATGATCACCAAAAGACACACCAAAACACCATATGAGATTATACAAGGGAGAAAACCAAACATCAACCATTTTCACGTCTTTGGAGCTTTGTGTTATCCGAAGAATGATAAGGATGATCTTGGTAAACTTAAGGCTAAAGCAGATATTGGGATCTTTGTTGGATACTGTGAGAACTCCAAGGGATATCGTATTTGGAATCGTCGGACTGGAGATATTCAAGAAACCATACACGCTAATTTTGATGAACTCACCGAAATGGCTTCTGAGCAAGACCGCTTAGAACCCGCACACAACCGTCTGAACTTTCCTGAATCTTCATCTGCACCCCTACCTTTCAACAGGAAGGATCTGGAAGATTTGTTTGCACCAATGTTTGATGACGTTCATGTTACTAGTGCATCAGATGCTTCCACCAATTCCGCTGCTCAACAACTTCCGTATCAAGCACCTGATCCATCAGCATCTACATCTACAGTAGTTGTTGATGATGCACCACAACCTGAATCATCATCATCAATGGAGAAAACACCTCAACCAGCAGTTGAAGATTCATCCCCCATTTCTAACAATGTTCCACCACCAACAGGATATGACGGGAACGCCTTCTTTAATCCATTTGCTCCACCACCAACTGTTCCAGATTCCGGAGAATCATCATCGAGCAACATGGACCCGTCATATCATCATCACAACGTTCAACACTACCCATCAACTCATAAATGGACAAGGGATCATCCATTAGTAAATGTGATTGGCAATCCAGATAAACCCGTAATGACCCGACAGAAACTCCACACAGATGGTGAAACATGCATTTATGCTCTCACTGTTTGTCAATCTGAACCGAAAAATATCAAAGAGGCCTTGACTTACGACAATTGGATTGAATCAATGCAAGAAGAGTTGGATCAGTTCAAGAGATTAGAAGTTTGGGAACTCGTTGAAAGACCAGATGGAGTTTATGTTGTGGGATTAAAATGGATTTGGAAAAATAAGCTGGATGCAGAAGGAACGGTTATTCGGAACAAGTCTCGGTTGGTTGCTAAAGGGTATAGCCAAGAAGAGGGAATTGACTTCGAGGAATCCTTTGCACCAGTGGCTAGGCTAGAGGCAGTGAGAATGTTTCTGGCATACGCGGCTCATAAGAACATCACAGTTTATCAAATGGATGTGAAGACTGCATTTTTGAACGGACAACTTCGTGAAGAGGTGTATGTTTCACAACCAGAGGGCTTCGTTGATCCAGAACATCCACAACATGTTTACAGGCTTAAGAAAGCTCTCTACGGCCTTAAACAAGCCCCGAGGGCATGGTACGATAAACTTGCTGCATTCTTGCTTGCTAATCATTTTACTAAAGGATCTGTGGACCCGACTCTGTTTATACAAAAACACGGGGAGGACATTCTCATCGTACAAATTTATGTGGATGACATCATTTTTGGGTCTACCCATAAAAAGTACTCAAACGCTTTTGCAAAACTAATGAAACAAAACTTTGAGATGTCCATGATCGGTGAATTAAATTTTTTTCTAGGATTACAAGTTCACCAGTCACCTCGTGGTATATTCTTGAGTCAGTCTAAATATGCACAAGAGATATTAAAGAAACATGGCATGACAACTAGTGACACCTATAACACCCCAATGGCCTCCTCATCCCCGAAGCTAGATGCTGATTTACATGGGAAACCCACTGATCCTACAAATTATCGTAGTATAATTGGGTCTCTTATGTATCTCACAGCTAGCAGACCGGATGTTGTATTTGCCACATACCTGTGTTCACGCTATCAATCTAACCCAACAGAAAGACATTTATCTGCTGTTAAAAGAATCCTTAGATACATCAAGGGAACCATTAATTTGGGGATCTGGTATCCAAAGGATTCTGGTTTTGCACTAACTGCTTTTTCAGATGCGGATCATGCGGGATGTATTGATACAAGAAAGAGTACATCTGGTGGTGTTCAATTCCTTGGTGACAAGCTGGTGTCCTGGCAGTCAAAGAAGCAAGATTGTACGTCTCTATCATCAACGGAATCAGAATATGTAGCCATGTCTGCCTGTTGTGCTCAAATCATTTGGATGCGATCACAACTGATGGACTATGGTTACATATTCAACAAAATCCCGATGTACTGCGACTCCAAGAGTGCCATAGCTATCTCATGCAACACAGTCCAACATTCCAAGTCCAAACACATAGCTCTCAGATATCACTTCATCAAGGAGCATGTGGAGCAGGGTACCGTTGAGCTATATTTTGTGGGAACGGAACACCAATTGGCGGATCTTTTCACGAAGGCTTTACCTCATGAACGTTTTGTGAAATTGGTTCACCAAATTGGCATGCGATGTTTGACTCCTCAAGAATTAACAAACTTTCTAAACAACAAATAAATGAGTCAAATATCGAAACTATCTTTGTAAATAAATATTAAAAAAAAAAAAAAAAAAAAAAAAAAAAAAAGAGTGCAAGTACAATTCCTTATCCAACACTTTGTTCATTTTTCAATTTTTTGAACACGTGTTGAGGGGGAGACAAAATTTTTTCCAAAATCTTAAAATTGTACTTGCATATTTTCAAAAATAGTTGTTTCACAAGTTTTTGGTGATAAGATGTTAAAATAGTAAATTGTGTGCCTTAAATGTCTTAAATGAGTCTTTGTGATTAGGTTGATGGTGGTTTAGAACTAGAATTTATAAGTTTCTAAGGTTTAGGGACTATATGCGTAAAAATTGCAAACATGGATGGTAGATATTTAAGTTGGTAAATTAAACTCATCGCATTTACTGCTCTTCACCAACCGAAGTTAATACAACCCACCCACCATCATCAACGGACCACATTGATTCTGCCAATCCGAACAAGATTTTTGATTTTTGTGAGTGTTCTTGTGCTTATATTGTTATTATAAAACATGGTTTTGAACAGTTTCATGATCCAACGGCTAGAAAAGTCAAAATCGAGAAAGTTAGTTCTAGGGTTTGCGTTAAGATTAGGGATTTTGATCAAGAGGTTTTGAGTTGAAAAAGATTGCATGATAACACTTTTACAATGTTAGGGAACCTATATTGCATGCTAAATCATACCCAGAAACCACAAATTAATCGAATTGAACTTTAGGGTTTAAGCAACGATTTGGGGAAAACCTTGTGAATGCGTTATTGTGTAATGTGGTTACTGAAAAGTTGTTGTTTGATGTTTAATTGAAAGTTTCCATGCTTGGATCATACCCAGAAACACTTCAAGTGATTTAATTAGGTTTTAGGGTTTAAGAAGAACAAGAACACTAGCAGATTTGAATCTTGAATATTTGTGGTTCGTTTATGTTATAACTTAGTCCAAATGTTTAAAATAGTCATCTAAGTTGATTGAGAATATCTGTGGACATATAACATAAGTAATAATGAATCACGATAAAGAATTTGAGTGTTTGTTCATCGTTACAAATCTATCGCAGTTGAGAAAAGTGTTCGATAACTCTTGTATTAGAGTTTATCGAAGTTGGCCAAAATTATCGCAGTTGTGGTAGTTATCGCAGTTGTGATAGTTATCGCAGTTAAGATAATTATCGCAGTTGAGATTTTTATCTTGATTGGCTTAATTATCTTGATTGATATAATTATCGCAGTTGAATGATTATCGCAGTTGGATAATTATCGCAGTTGGGATGTTTATCGCAGTTGGGATGATTATCGCAGATGGGATGATTATCGCAGTTGGATAAATATCGCAGTTGGATTTGTTATCTTGATTGGATATTTATCGCAGTTGTTATAGTTATCGCATTTGTTATAGTTATCGCAGTTGTCTTTGATTATCGCAGTTGTGATCTGATGTAGAATTTAATCAATTTCCTTAGGTATATTTTTATATACTTATTGAAATTTATCAAATTTTATTGAATTTGGCTAATTCTTGATAAATTCTTTGACCAAGCATGTATCAATTAATCATCAATACAATAGGGTGCCATGTGTTGTTCTTTAAACTAACAATTTTCTAACAAACATGCATTCTGTATACTTGTATATGATTGTTGATTCAGATACACATCAATGGCATCTTCCCAACAACAACCACTTCCTGCTCTTACCAAAGAAGAAGTCTTTCCTCGTGGGTATACTCTGGAAATAGGGAAGAACAATTCAAGGGTAGAATTGGACAAGATCAAATGTTCTGATCCAAGTTGTCAGATTGCTATAGAGATTCTCAAAGCTCACAAATGCAGGGATATTCTTGACAGCTCAGACACTATTCCAGAGCTATATATTCATCAATTCTGGGATACCTTCACTAAGAGCAATGATGACAAGTACTTTACTTGCACACTGGATCGGAAGCAAATCAGAGTTACACCTGCTACTCTCAGAAAAGCCTTGAAACTTCCAGAGGCACCTGAAGCTGCTGCCCGATTCCACCCAACACCTTCAGAGTCAGAGGTCATGCAATTCCTGGAGGATATTGGTTATGATGTTCAGCCTGATACACCATTAACCACAATCTCCAAGGTTAATGCCAGATACATTCCTCAACCCTGGAGGACTATCTTCTTCATCGTAACACATTCAATATCTGGAAGAGATAGTGGGTTCGAGCATCCAAGACTGGCTCATCTTCAAGTCTTATGGGGATTTCTAAATGAAGAACCTATTGACTTTGCTGCTCTTATTTGGGATGATATAATGTACTTACAGCGTAAAATTTTCAAGAAAATCCCATTTGTTCGATTCACCAAAGTTCTTATCAGCTACTTACTTGATCAACATGAAGACATTGATAAACGTCCTACAGATCAAGAAGTTCATGAATATAGCATGGATAAAACATTGGGCAAAGTTTATTTTCCGAAGGAGAGTACACGAAAGCAAGGTTCAAGGTTGCCAGAATTTTTGATGCCAGAAGAGGTTAGAGAAACAAAAGCTTATCATGATTATGATCTAGCATACCGTGAACGTCGTGTAGGTCTTGCCAAGATGGTTGAAGAACCTAAGTCTTCTAAGACTCGTTCAAAAGGAAGTACCTAGGCAGGAAGTTCTCTAAACCAAGTAAACTCCAAACAACATTTATCAAGGATATACCACAACCAAGCCAAACCAGAACCATACAGAATCATGAGAAGATACAGAATTAACTCGAATCCAACTGAATCTGAAGAAGAACATGTTTTTATGACTGAAGAAGAAGCTGAACTTCACAATCAGATCTCTAAGGAGAATGCACAAAAACAAAGTCTCAAAACATTAAGAGCAGATGAAGAGCGTAGAGCAAAGAAAGTATTGGAACAACAGAGAGAGTATGAAAGAACACATGGGGTTGGAGGATCACAAAATGTTCCTAAACCAGCTTCGACCCAAGACGATCCGGTTAATCAACCCGGAGGGTCTGGAGCTGAATCAACAAAGGTATCTTCACAGCAAACAAGTTCGGTTAATCAACCCGACTTGGGAGCATCAACTCAGGAGGAACAAGAAAAAGATCAGGACAGCAACATTGTTTTATCTGACAAGGATATTTCGGATTCTATGTTTGATGACAATCCAGAAGAACAAATACGCAATGATGATAATGACGAATGGAACTTAGAAGAAGAAAAAGATATTCTTGGAGACAAAACAACTGAAGCAGCCAAAGATCTTGAAGAAGCGGCTAAACAGGAGGAAGAAAGAAAACGTAAGGAAGAGGCTCAAGCTAATCTGGAAGCAGATAGCTACCTTCGTTCTGACACTCCAACACCTCCTCCTTCCCCTCCAAAGGACTTAGCCAAATCTACACTGACTATGGTTGTCTATAAACCACAACAGCAGCATGAACAATCATCAGTTCAGCCCTCATCTGCTTCTTCACCGAAGACACCTCCTGGGTCACCACCGAAGAATCCAACACCTCCCCCCTCACCTCAAAAAGAATCAACTACTAAATCTGATGAACCAATTCCCTCTCTCACTCCATCATCTTCACGATCTTCATCACCAAAATCTAAAACAAAAGCAACGGTTTCTGAAGATATTCGTAAGGCTTACAAAGGAAAGAGCAAGAGAAGGATCGTCCAAGTTACAAAAGTTGAAGTTGTATCTCCTGCAGCAAAGAGACTCAAAAAGGCTGTAAAGAGAGCACAAGCTCAACGAGACAACCAAGCTACAACTAAATTGGCTGAAATGGAAGACTTAGTCAAGAAGTTGTCTCAACAAATGGAAGAAATGCAGAAAAGTAAGAAGCAGATCGATGAATTCCTTGGTTTCAACGTCAAAGATCATATGACCCGCAAGGCAAAGAAATTTGTTAAGCAATTTCTTCCTGATCTTCAACAAAACATCAATAATCATATTGATTCACAATTGGACGAAAAGATCAAAGAAGCTGTCTCTTCTTCTTCGCACACCAAACCACTTCCAGAACACACTACTGAATATATCGAGCTTGTGCTTCTCGACCGACTCTTTGAAATCACCTCTCCTTCTCCAGAAGAAGTTAACCTGATTGCGGCTCTTCAAGCACATATTGAGAAGAAGTCCTGCAAAGAAACTGCTGACAAAGGAAAACGGATTCGAGAAGATGATGAGGATGATCAGGAACCTAAACCCGCACAAAAGAAACACAAAGGCGGGTCAGGGATTCACATACAGGAGCCAACTGAACATAAACCATCATCTCAACCTCCCAAACATCAATCCTCTGGTCCAACTGAAACCAAGCATCACAATGAAAAGTTCACAAATGAAGATATGGAATTCCAGCCACACGATGATCAACCTCATTCACCGTCACCATCACCGTCACCTAAATCAAAGCCATCCAAGTCCAAGCCTTCACACAGCAGAAAGTCATCTACCGGACCAACGGTTGTCTCATGGCTGGATAATGATACGGATATGCTAGGAAATGAATGGTTCGATCATCTTGCAAGCGCTCAAGTTCAGACTGACGAAGCTTCACGAGTTGAAGACAGCACCTTTGCTGTTACTCAAGAAATTAAAAGAACTCTCAATATCAAGAAAATGACCAAGAAAGAACTTCGTCGGATCAAGAATGAAGCTTTCCTTCTTCTGAAGAACAAATCCAATAGTGCAGCAGAACTCGAATATCACCTTGAAAACATTGCACGAGCAATGTCAAGTGACTTTGACTGGGCTAGTCCAGACATAGTCAGGCAAGTTGGCAAGAATCAACCAATCACTACTGATTGGACCAAGCCACTGACCGTGATTCGAAGACATCATCATTCGGAAATTCCTTTTCTAATGTTCTTCAACAAAGACTTGGAACTTCTAAAGAATGGAGCTCAAGGGACAACCAAGTACGCTACCTCGATCACTTTCACACCAGCTGCTCATTACACACAATTAGCTATTGAAGAGGCAGCTATCAACAGCAAACTGTTTGTTAAATAGCTCGTCAAATATGATCGTGATGCAGAGCTGGGGATTCATCACTGGTACTCTAAAAGACAAACCTGGTACAAGTACAAGCTTGCCCTCCAGAAATCAAAAGAACCAGTTTACAGTGATCTCAGAATCTTGGCCGTCATCAACGTAAGCGGGTCCAGAAAATGCGATTATATATTTCTAGACGAGATCACAGTAAAGAGAATCGACAACAACCTATACACATTCTCAGAGGCGGATTTTCCTGATTTGAGTCTAAGTGATATCGAAGACATGTATCTAATGAAGATTCAAGGCAAACTGCAGCATCTTACCAATGAGCTTCGATATGCACTTAGTACTTCCCTTTGTCATTACATCAGGAGAACCATCATCAAAGAACGTGTTGAAGATCTCCAGCTTGGTGTTGAAAGTTATCAGACTCAGCTTAACCTTGTTGAACCACAGTTCCTTCTACATAGCAAAAAGGATCCTCAGTACACCATGCTACATCGTCCAAATTTTGGGTTCGTCTACAGAAGCACAACTGACTTTCACCGATTCATGGCATTCACTGAAATTCACAAGTTCTGTGATGATACCCTCAAGAGTGTACGTGATGGGTTAGCGAATAGAGTTCGAGATTCGATGTTGGGAAAATCTAGAAGATGGAGTTCAAAAGAGCTGCGACAAGTAAAGGAATTTATTCGGAAGATGGAAGAACGGTTATACCATAGGGATCAGATAAGAAGGCTCGAGAGCTATGTTGGGGGTCGTCCGCCATTCGCCATCAGATTGTTCCAGCGAACTGACCCAGTGTTCACAACTTTTGGTAAAGGTGGATGATGTAAGAATCAATTTTCAAAGTTCATCATATCATACTTCTTTCCATTATTGGCCTGTATATTACGGCTTGTGCACACATAACAGTGTACAACCCGGACCCCAAAGAAAGGACCCTGAGGTACGCTTCAGTGCCTCAATCCTGAAAAAGGAGCGAAAGCTTCTTACTTATGAGCAGAATTAAAATCAGAATGTTTTACAACGTTTTCCAAACATTCTGCTCATAAGGACAAGTATTCCCTCGTCCAGGGGGAGTATTTGAAAAATATAATCTTTGTTCAAAAAGAAGTATCAAAGTTCTTGAAACTTCTTCCCTAAAACTCAAAAACAGCATATTTTAATCATAAACGTTTTTCCAAAAACATCATGAGTATGCTATTTTTGAGGGGGAGAAGAAACAGATGATTAAAATATGATGTCTCATTTGCTGGAATCTCGTGTGCTCAAACTCAGAATTGACCCTCGAATTGACGAATAGGAAAGTCAGTAGTCAAAAGGACATGTCCCGGACGGGTAATAATTTCAAGCCAGTTTATCTGGTGATGTAAGCGTGTCTCGCAAAGGACGTGTCTGAGTAGAAAGTACCGATTTCGAGCGATAATCTTTGAATCTGATCTGGACGGGTAATAATTTCAAGCCAGTCTAACTGGTGATGTAAGCGTGTCTCGCGAAGATCAGGTTCATTGAAAGTCAATCAATTCAAAAGTGCCAACTCTTTCCGGCATGTGCAAATTTCAAATTTATTACTTATGCGCACATGTTAAGGGGGAGTATTTCTGAAAATCATCAAACTCTCAAGGTGTCAACAAAATGTCCATTACAAGTATCGACACTTTGAGAGATTTTCAAAGGTTTTGGTTATATGGCATCATTAGGATAGTCATGGAGTTATAAGGTGACTAAGGTTAGGGAAAACCGTCCTATGATCCGCCAGAGCCGGAGGGATCTACCCAAGGACAATACCAATAGTTTAGAACTAGAAAGTCCTAGGTATGATATAAAAAAAGGAGAAAATGAATGAACGGAGAAAGAAGGGGTTGAAGAATTAAAAAGAAAAGCAAAGAAAAGGGTGAAAAGAAATAGCCCTCCATTTGTTCAACCTTAGGGCAGACACCGGGTTCAATTCATAATCTACTGGTTGATGAGCATCACCGGTATTGAAGACCAAAGACGTCATGGACCCAGTGACGCACTAATAAACCTTCTTAGCCACTCAAGTGTCTCTCAAAAGACATTTGTTTCATTCACACGGAGAACCCTTCATAATCTATTGACCTCTCATTTCGAGAGTGTTGATATTGAAAAGGAGGCAATCTGCTCCACGCCTCCGATGACCAAACAAATGTGCACAAATTAAGTCTAGAGCCATGAGATTCATCAAAAGATCTCTTAGGTACACTTAGAATTACTCTGGTGTTCTATATCATGGGCATCAGCTGTAAATTTAGGAAAAGTGTCCTTCGCAGATCTCAGCAATCTGCCAAGAACATTCATGAGAAAAGTCACATTTGTGATTATCAATGATTGAATGGAAATCCTGCCAGAGCAACATCAAACAACTCTGTCAGCAGGTCACTTCGGTAACTCCTTGTGGGTTACGCTTAGTGTTTGCTCCAAACGGTCTACAGTCGTGGGGTGATCTCCAGCGACTCACTGAATCGTGGGTGCACTTCGGTGTGTCCGTGTAATCCCTTTCGGGGGAATCCGGTTCAGAACGGTCTGGGTTAGGATTTGAGAAAGTCTTCACACTATGCTGTTGATGATCTCAAGTCTGAGCCTGTAAGTACCGGTTGGTTCGTGCTGTTGCTGCTGCTGCTGCTGCTGAGGAGCTGGAGTTCGACCATGAAGACTCCATCATGTTCATACCATGAAGAAATGTTCTCTCAAAGACTCAGTGACATCAAAAGTTCAACATATGATATAGTAAAGTCAAAAGTTCAAGCAAATCAACCTTTCTCAAGTTATAAGATTGAAAAGTGAGAACAAGTTGCAGAAAACAAGTCTAAGACATATGAGCATGATGGAGAAGACGAGAAGACGTTGGAGATTGGCAGATAGAGACAACATCATATCATCAATACACAAGAACAAAGAACCAAAGATTATAAAGACGTCGGAAGCCTAAGAAGCAAAGAAGACGTCGGGCAACATTGATGATCAAGACTTAGGGGGAGATTGTTAGGAACACGTTTTAATTATTTACAAGTCTTGTTCATTTATAATGTTGCAAGTTTAATAGGATTATATAGTTTGTAATTATGGACCGGTCCATTAGTAATCCATGGACCGGTCACAATAGATAGTTCATGTTAGTAACATGCATGGGAATATTCCTAGAATGATTCCCTCCCATTGCCTATAAATACAAGGCATGGGGTACACTCTCATTGTCGGTTTTTCATGTATTATGCGGAAGCTATGCTCGTGTAAAGTTTGATCAATTGAAAAGCCTACCATTCTTATTCTTCTCTTCTTAGTTCTCTTCTCTAGTTTAGCTTATTAGCTTATTGATTAGTTTCATACGTAGCTTATTAATATAGATAGTAGTGTACGTATTTCTTTCTAAACGAGTGTGTGTTTGAGATCTAAACGGGAACCTACAATATATATATATATATATATATATATATATATATATATATATATATATATATATATATATATATATATATATATATATCTACATATAATATATAACAATATGCGTATGATGTCATCAAATGCCATAATGCCCAGTAAGCGCCCTTAAATGCCCAGTAATCAGGCATTAATGCCCAGTAAGCAGCCATTAATGCCCAGTAAGCAGGCATTAATGCCCAGTCATCATGCCATGTGGCAACATTTCTCCATATTTTTTTAATTTTATTTTTTTGTAATTAAAATTCGTATTTAATATTAAAATTCGGTATTTAATATTAAAATTCGGAATTTTTTTAAAAATTTTGCCACTTACAAGGATTGAACCTAGGTTGTTGGTAACATTAACAAGCATCATAACCACTAGACCAACACATTTTTTTGATTATATCTTGCAAGCCCAAATCTATAAACCTATGCAAACAATACAAGTTGGGTAACCCTAATCAAAACATATATTCAAAACATATACGTAATTATCAATATACAGTCCATTATTATACGAATTTTTTTTCTTCTCAAAACCCTAATATCACTCATTCGTACGATATTCTTTTTTCTTCTCTGATTTTATCCAGGCGCCTGATGTGGAAGCAAGTTATCAAATCTTTGGTTATAGAGGTCAGTTACATTCATACGGAGTATTTATTTTATATGCTTTGCAGGTTATTCATAATAACTTTTGCTCAAAACCATAATAAAAATTCATCAACAAACCAGGCTGAGGTATATACGATGTCTTCTATCGTTGTATTGGTTGCTCGAATGTTACAGTTTTTTTGACATTCAGTTTTGAGAATGAGTATATTATTATTAGGGGGTCTCTGTATTGTTGCAAGGTACGTTTTATATCAATGAATTCAAGTTTTACTTATCATCAACTTATATTTTTACAAAATTATCACCAACTTATTGATTTAGGGTTTTTTTTGCATTTTTTTGGAAAATAAATACTAAATGTTTATGAAAAAGATCTAATCTTGATGGTGCGTTTTCAATATATTTTTGTTTGTGTGATGTAGCTATATAGTATGCGTAAGATTGGTTTGCTGATATGGCTGCTGCTGGACCCGTTATGCATTCGAAGTTTCGACTCTTCCCAATTCATGGAGAGGTTTAGTTGATGGTAAGTTTGTGTTTATAACAAATTATTCACTGCTATTATGCCCGTGGTTAAGCAAGTAGAATATATGTACACATCAGCAACCTCGCTTGGATCTATGATCATCATGTATGTATATGTTATTTTGATTACATGTGCTTCGATGACATTTAAAAAAAAAAGACAGTATTATTCATATCTAACCAACGCCCACAGGGGAATGCAACTTACATATTAGTTATTTTGCTGATATATGTTTATATATATATTATATTTATATGATTCGTTAACATCATTAGTTGTTATGATGTTTTATGCAGGAAAAAAAAGGTACGTATGTCTTCTTATTCATATAGTATAATCCTTATGTTGATTTAGAAAGGTATATTACATGATCTTTTGATTTTAATCAAAGTGGTTTCATTGATTGTGATTAGTTCAATCCGTGTTAATTATAGGTTTGATCCAGGCTTCGCGTGTGCTTTTCTTTCTTGGGACGAGCAAGTTGCTAAGCCATATGCCGCACTGGAAATCTTGGGTGGGTATAGTCAACTGGCAGTATGCACAACTACTGGCCATAGGTACATACGGTAAGCTATACAATTGGACATTCTTAAATATTCCTACCATGATCCTTATTCCCAGGTTCAGCAAGTCTTCAACTATGTGGTAATTAGCTTGAGTACAAGATTTTGTCAGCGGTGCAGCTCAGTTATTCAAAGACGGATACGAACTCATATCGCTAATCAGCAGTTCACTACATCACCAAAGCCTTTAGTTTTCTTACAATCGTTCCGTATAGGTGATCAACTATGTCTATTCTGACAATCCGCAATGAATTGACGGTTTAGTTGTGACTTTTATTGCTACAGATCACAATGATAATTGAAGTATTGGTTGTAATTGACATCTACATTATGGTTGGTCAGGCAAAAGATATGTTAGATCGCCTACAGAGTGTCTTGGCAAACGAACCTGATACTGTCAAAAGTAGGCAATATATCGTTGAGCTTCCACATCAGGTACGTTGTTTATTTTGGTCTGCTTTTCACTAACCACATAAAACACTATGTATTTTTGATTGATTATTTGTTTTGATATAATTTTCCATCTGTATATTTGTAAAAAGCTGGATGTGTTTTTTTTAATCTCCAAAAAAAGAGCTGAAAATATAGAAAATGTGTTTAAATGGTGTTTTTTGTTTTCCAGTTACAAGTCTATGTGATGGTAGACCCATATATGTTGGTATGCTTTTTATGCCTCTACGCGTTTATGCCTATACACGCTTTTATGCATATGCACTTAACTATCTTAAAACTATGCCTTCATTGTTGTTTTTGGCTAGGTATCCTCACATGACCGAGGAGATGTTTGCTAACTTATGCCCAGTTTGCCAAGACAATTGCAACTGCAAAGCTTGCTTGCGCGATGTGCACCCTAATGTTGGTTACTCATCTTTCACGTTATATCTAATTCTTCATTAACCTTTTTTCTAATAATCTGTTGGTGGCGTTGTAGGTGAAAAACAAGGTGGAAGAACCTAATGCTGATCAGAAAATTCAGTATTCTATTTATATCTTGCGCGCCCTTCTTCCTTTCTTAAAGCATCTCAATGAAGAACATATTAAAGAGAAAGAGATAGAGGCCAAAATTCAAGGTATTTTCCATCGTTTTTTCTATTATACTTTAGGACATTATTTCAAAAATGACCGTTTATTGATTACCGCGGCTCGATTATTTTTCCCTGGCTTGATAGTATGTTGGTAAAGGAATCATCTATACTTCAGTGTTTTTTTTTTTTTTTTTTTTTTTTTTTTTTTTTTTTTTAATTTTATTCTCCTGATTTAATAATGACAACAAGGGCTACTATCATGACTTCTTTATTGATATATGGGGAAATTTAAAGGAATTGTCGTAATTTTTTTGTTGGATTGGGCGCATGGAGTATGTGTACATGGATGGTGTTTTGTTTTCTGCCAAACTTTAGGACATAAGTAATTATTTAAAAAGTTAATAATAGTGTGCGTAGCAATCATCCTTACTGTATGCAGGTTTTTCTGATTTTATATTTTTGAACAGGACGTAGTTTATTAGAAGTGCAAGTGAAAACAGAATGTAGCCCTGGTGAACGCATATACTGGTATGTCATTTCAACCGTTTTGTAAGTGTTTTTTTTGGACAGAAATTTTCTAATTTTGTCACCTCATGTATGCAGTGACTGCTGTAAAACGTCAATTTTTGACCTGCATAAAAGTTGCCCTTCCTGTCATTTTGACCTGTGCCTTCAATGTTGCTGGCAGTTGCGTGATGGAAACCTTCAGGGAAACAAGGAAGAAGTTGTTATTCAGCTTGAAGATCCAGGTTTTGGTTACTTGTATGGGGAGCCGGAGCACAATTTGATTATATGAGTATGAATTCTGTTGTAGCAATAGCATGATGACTTTTTCTAGATTTGTTGTAGCACCGGAGATCATAAGATGAACATAAAGTATCTCCATGATAGCCCATTTCATATCACCAAAATGGTTATTTCCAAATGCCAGCCATACTCCGTTTTCTAAGCATATCAATTAAGATTAAATTATCAATTAATATTCTCATCCATTTAAATCTAATGGGTCAAGCATGTTAAGCTAAAAATCTAATTAACATATATTGGTTTTGAGCATTCCATGTCAGATACAAGAACATCGGGATTCTGTTAGCGATAAAGTTCAGAATACTTTCCAGCATGGGACTGTATGCTAAATCTATCCTTATTAGTACATTAATGCTATATTGCTAATGAATGACGCAAACTAAAATTTGATATTGCAGAAGAAACTAAAGCGAAAGCAATCGGTATAAAAGTAAGAAAAGAGGATACAAGAGCTGTTACTCAATGTCAGTGCAAGATTGATGAATGTTATCAATCTTGGATGTCTTTAACAGCCGTAAATGAGCAAGCTGGAAAAGGTCCGTATGGAACTTGACAAGTACGTTGTTCCAAACATCCTCTCTTGGTAAGGCCTGCTGTCAAACATTATTTTTACTGTTGGTAAAATGAATTTTTTATATATTTAATCAGCTGAGTTCAACCAACTCGGTCCAAATTGTTGATAATTAGAGTTTTCATAGCGGTAAATTTATGTTGATAATTTAAGTACATGTCCAAATGGGTCACGTACGTTTTTATCCGTACAATTCGCAAAGATAGGCTTGGGGGAGGCTCCTGAATCTTAGTCATACTAAAAACCATTTGGGTAACTATTAGCTTATAGACTTTTTGTAGTGACTGCTGATAGTTTATAACTATATCTCAAAAATGTTTTATATGTGTAATTTCATTTAATTTTTTGTATGTTTTTGCTTCCAAAACTATGATCAGGTTATGACTGAATCATTTGAACTCATATTAAAACAATAAATCTCTGACTTATCATGTTTTTTTTACATGGAGACCCCAACAATGGGCCCTCAAACATGTCGGACATGGCAAAACTGATTACCACTATTCAGTCAGACTCGGGTGTTGCTACTTTTAGTTTTGTTCTTGCGATAATAAGAAAATATATAGTTGTTCACGCGGTTGGCTACTTTATTACTCCTGATATATAGGAAATATAGAACTTAACATAAATCAAAGATCTCAAATGCTGTGTGGGGCTGTAGTAATATCAATTTTTTAAAATCATTTCCCACTTCCCTCATAGATAGAGATGTGCAAAGCCGGGGTTTTTTTTTTTGGTTCGGTCTAACGTCTTTTTTAGCTTTGATAGTGATCTTGGTCTTGTGGGTGGCTTTGATAATGAAGAAATGACCGCAACATAACCACTTGAGGAACACGTTTTTGCTATGATGACAGGATGAGACTTGGCAAACATCTATATAGTTTGTCTATGGATGGTTTTAATGCGTTCAATTTGACCATGATAAGAAATCAATATCAGCTGATAAGCTTGCTGAGCTGTCTATTATTGATCCTAAGCGTGCAAAAAGGCATAGCTATGTTTATTGTTCACTAGCCTTTTTATCACCAGTACATGAATTTGGTGCTATTTACATTATGAAAATATTTTGTATTAGGATACGGGAAAATAGGCATTCTACTGCACTATCAAAGGAAAGAAAGATGAGATATATAACTGAGCTTGAAAGGAAAGTTCAGACATTGCAAACTGAAGCAACGTACTTGTCGGCTCAGCTGACCCTTTACAGGTTTGTCTTTTTTCATACAATGCTAATCGGGTCAAGCTCGAATGATATAATTACCTCTTTGTGAACCTTATATGAGAGCCTACTACCATCCAATAACAAGAGTCTCAATTTTTTTTTCAAGAATGTCCATTTTGACTATTTTTCCTCAAATTTAAAATATCAGAACTTGCAATAAATACACATCCAAATACTATCTTTGACAGCCCATTTTATTAGAGTTGATTATGTGATTCTGATTACTTAATCCCTTACAAAATATATATCCAGACGACCCCTTATTACACGCCTCCTCTTTGTCATTCTGTTTCTTGATATCTAGAACAACACTGAACAGAAACAACTAGATATATTATGGTTGACAACAATTCAATAGTTTCCTTTTGGCTTTAATGTTTGCAGAAAGATTTACATGGTTTGACAGCTAAAAACAATGAACTCAAACTGCGTTTGCAAACCATGGAGCAACAGGGTTACATGCAACATTGTAAGTTCTTTACTAAACCGATGAATTATTGTTCTTTGTGTGACTCAATCTTTTATGGTGTTTTTGCTTTTCTATAAAAGTTAAATTCTTAAGTAATACCGGAGTATTACCAGGGACCTAAGTCAATATGAGCATGTTACACTCCAAGTTTCAATATGGGAAGTCTTTTGATGAAAACCCGATATTGAGAGAGATCGGTGTGATGCTCGCTTATGATAGCGATGATCAAGGCTGGACTATTATATGTTGTAGGTCAAACGACTCGATGTGAAGAGCCAATGGTGACACAGTTTTATCGAGTTTGATCAACTACAAAGAGTGGCTAGATGAGGAACAAAGGAGAGGTTTTATAACAGCCTAAAATGATCACGTGGAGGCAAGTCGGCCAAACTTCATTGTAACCATTTGATCTTGCTAGGAACTACCAAGAGTCAGGGACGGCTTAAATATTTTAAAGGCTTAAATCAAATTTTAAAGATAAAACCTTTCTGGGGTCAAGTTTTTTAAAGTAATAAAATAAAAATCTTTATGCATCCGGGCAGCAAGGTTTCATTCCACTGCGCCCACTACACCAGGAACTGTTAGAGAGCACCTACTGGCTCTACAAAGCTACCCAAGATCCTAGGGTGCCTCTATCATTTGGTTTCACTCCATATCACATAGATTTAGTTTGTTACTCTTTGTTTCTTTTTCGTGATAAGCAGCTTAAGACTGATGATAACATTATTGTTTAATATTTGTTGTGACTGATTCATTCGCATGTATTTTGATGTAGGACTGTCAGCAACTTGCAAGTGATGCACCTGTGGTCCCGGATCATCGGGTATGTGTTCAATGAACTACTTTGAAAAGGTAAATTAATATGCTTCATGTGTTACTTAATCAGGACAGTATGTCAGTATCATTGTTAGTTACTCATCTGAAATTTATTTTACATGACGATGGATTAAAGATGTCAATTGTCTCCTAGAGTGTATTTGAATAATTGCAATATCCTAAATCATGTCAAATACATTAGTTTCTTAAAAATATACATAAAGTCAAACTGAAAGTTTGAGCCTCAACCTGGCAGATCTGATTTGAATGGCACCCTTAAAGTTACTGATTCAGGTACCGACAAGATTGCCGATTTAGATACCAATGAAACTGTTGATACTGATATCGACGAGACTATTGATCTAGATACCAACAAGACTGTTGATTTAGATAATAATAAGACTGTTGATATGGAAACTACCGAGACTTCTGATAACCGTATTCAAGGTACATTATCAGCATTTACATAGCTGATAAGCTATGCAAATATTTTTTTTGTCTGTATTAAACATAATAGGATAAAATTAATAAAGTTTAAGCTAACTGCAGTGATGTTAACATGATGATAATTGGGGATCCTTTAGTTGCCAAGCCACAGCTTCTTAAAGCTATTATGAACATTGCTCCTTTAGCAAAATCAATGAGAGGTCGTGGTTCGTATGGGGTTCGTTTGACAGCTGCAGTTACTATTGATCAAGAAACATGTAAGACCTCTTTGATAAACTGGAAAAAATATATATAACTTTTTCACGGTTTTACTAATAAAACGCTCTGCATTGCATAATAGGCTAGGAGAAAATTGTGCCACAAAAAAGTTTGCATGTCAAGTTTCCGAAAAAATGATAGGTGATAAGTAAGATTGTTGTGGACAGTGCAGTTCCTGCCCTTGATTATGACCATACTGGTCAGTTTATTTTATGTGGCAATGCACAGGTGAGTCTCATCAATGTCAATTTGTCTACTATATCCTGATAAGGTGGTCATTTAGACTCATTTACATATGAGTGGGCTATTATGGATTGCGTAAATTTTGAAGAGTAATGGAAATCGTGTACTATACTATAGAATATAAAACCTCACTAATTTTTTTTTCTTCCCATTTAGTTCCATCTGACATCTTTTTTTTTGGTAATGCACATAGCAGGTTTATCATTGTGGATTTTTTGACTGATCTCTGTAAAGGGTTAAAAAGGAGGCGGGTAAATATCAAGTAACTATAGATTATGAAGTTTCAGGAATGTCCTCTAAGTCTGATCATCGCCAGAGAAAAAGGCGTTCTGTGGCCAATCCATCAGTTTTCAGTCATAATTTGTACTCATACCTGTACACAAACTGATTTCTTGATGGTTTTACCTCATTATTATTGATGTCACTAAAAAGTTCATCAAGTACTTTAAACATTTTTGCACTACTTCCTAAAGTACTTTGTAGTTCAATTAAATGCAGTATTTCTTGCTCACTTTTTAGACTAAATGGCATCCGCTATATCATGTTTACTATTTGATTTGATAATAATAAAGTGTAGGCTGTTTTAGCTTGCCCTTCAATCCAGAATCTTACTCGAAGATAAAAACTAATGATTCGAATTTTCAAGGCGTTATGCTATGCCCCATTGTAAGGTATTGGACAAAAAAAACAAAAATACCCATTTTAACCCATATTGATCCCCCTATTTTCCACCTAAATTACCTGCATCAATGGCAAGAACCCGATCACAGTCCATGACAGTTGGAATCCTGTCAGCAATGCTAACAATGGTGCAATTAGCAAAGTCTTCACGTATGATTTTCTGAATTACAGCATCAGTTTGTGAGTCAACATAAGCCGTTGCTTCATCCATGAACAATAACCTGCTTGTGAGTCAACTGGTGAGACGTTTGTTGTAATGATGTATTTTTTATCGAGTCATATGATTTGGATCACTTAATATTTAAAATTATGAAAATAAAAGGATGTTACTCACTCTTTTTTTTCTTGCCATGCAGTTACCATTTGTGATAATAAATCCAGTTGGGCTCACACTGTATATTACATGATCTTTTGATTTTAATCAAAGTGGTTTCGTTGATTGTGATTAGTTTAATTCAGATAGAAGTTGAAGTTGCCTGGATATATTTATAAATCTTGCAGGAGGTATCGGATGGTTTCGGGTGAACTTGGAAAAGATAAAGATTAGGAATGCAAACTTGGAGGAGCCTCGATCAAACGGAATCTCATATTAAAAACAGGAAAAGCGTAGATTTCAACGAACAAGCTCAACGCTTTTGTTGTAAGTTTTTGGAGTGCTTAAATTTGTATTTTTACAGATTGTTTCTGCCACCAAATCTTACTTTGAAGAAATTTGTTGAATTAGATCTTGGAAAGGAATCAACTTTAATAAAGTTTATTGAAATTAAATTGTGTACAAAGGGTTAAAGGGAAAAGCAGTTTTTCCGCAATTTAGTGGAGCTTTCTGTATAGCATCAAAGGATTTGACGACTTCTCTAAATAATATGTTCATCATAAAGATGGGGATCATTATTTCCCTTTCTTTAAGAATTCAGTTCATACTATTTTTTGTATTGATTCATGTCGTCAAGGTAATTTTTCTTTGTTTTGAATAAAGCCTTTTTTGACTGAATTTCAGCGTCTTTAGATGAAAATGTAACACAGAAAATTGGTCAAGTTAAAGATACGGGTCAGACGGGTCATTCCACTCAACAAACACGGGTTAGACGGGTCATCCCACTCAACAAACACGGGTCATAATATATTGTGAAATACTTTTTTTCTTTTACTTATTACCGGTATATATATGTGCACAACGATTAGCTGAATCAATTGATCGAAACAAAATTGAAATTCGTGTAGAAAATGATAAGGAAATGAAGCTTTTAATGAGTATTAATGGTGTAATTTTGTCACATTATTGTACTTACTGTTGATACCCCGAGCCTCGATCGAACGGAATCTGATATTAAAAACAGGTAAAGCGTAGATTTCAATGAACAAGCTCAATGCTTTTGCTTTAAGAATTCACTTCATACTATTTCCCTTTTCTTTAAGAATTCACTTCATACTATTTTTTATATTGATTTATGTCGTCAAGGTGATTTTTCTTTGTTTTGAATAAAGGCTTTTTTGACTGAATTTCAGCATCTTTAGACAAAAATGTAACACAGAAAATTGGTCAAGTTAAAGACACGAGTCAGACGGGTCATTCCACTCAACAAACACGGGTCAGACGGTTCATCCCACTCAACAAACACGGGTCATAATATATTGTGAGATACTTTCTTTCTTTTACTTATTACTGGTATATATATGTGCACAATGATTAGGTGAATCAATTGATCGAAACAGAATTGAAATTCATGTAGAAAATGATAAGGAAATGAAGCTTTTAATGAATATTAATGGTGTAATTTTGTCGACAGAATCAGGTATAGTGAACATTTTAACTTGACAACCAGAGAATTTATACGCCCAATTATTTAATTTTCAGAATGGCTGCAGCAGCATTTAATGGATGTATTGGTGCTATCAAGTCTCACGGGTACATCAACAATTATGCACTTCATCAAGAAGTCGGAAATAGTTCTCTGCGGTTGAACTCAAACGGTTTCAAGATTGATCTTGGAGTGTCACTGCATGTTATTTGGCATATGCCAGTCCATGTCACTTTGTAACTTTTTTTTTTTTTTTTTTTTTTTTTTTTTTTTTTAAATAATTATGTTCGATAAACATTGTTTTCTTTTCATTCTTAATGCATTCATTTAATACTTTGGTATGTTTATAATTTATTTTCATTAACTTAATTTTTCCAACGATATTCATAAAGCTCGCCCACCCATCGGACGGGCTATGCTACTACAAATGTTGTTTATAAAGAAGCGTTATTCCGCATTTGAGTTTAAATCATATACTATGGCGTTGCAAAGAACAGTTTAACAAACACAAACAATTTGACAAACAGTTGTAGTATTCTTTTAAAAATATGTGTATAATAAACAAATTTTTAACACCAATATTTAACTAAACAAAAAAAAATATAAACGATAATTACAAGTCATGTCCGCCCATTGATGAGTTTGTGAAAGGATTTTTGGACTATTTATGTTCAGTAAAATGGTTCCTGTAGGGCGGGCTTTGAATTTTTAATCATATATAATTGGCTCTATTTTATTTTATTTAATATAACAAACTTAAATCATAATTTTAAGTTAACTAAAACCATCAAGCCAAATAAAACAAACGTCCTTAAAAATAATTTTAGAATAACTAAAACTATCCAAATTATAATTACAAGTTATGCCCGCCTATCGGGCGGGCTACAATTTTTTAACCATATATAATTGACTCTATTTTATGGTATTTAATATAACAAACTTAAAACATAATTTTAAGTTAACTAAAACCATCCAAATTATAATTACAAGTCATGCCCGCCCAACGGCCGGGCTTTGAAGTCTAACATAAATTTAAAACTTAGTTATTGTTGTAAAACGGATAGTGCATGAATTCTTTATTCATTTTCAAATATAAGCTATTCAAGTTTAGGCTAGATACACTTATATGCCTCCGGCGTGAAAGAAAATAAAATGCTTCGTATTAGTACAAATAATAAAGGACGAAATATTCACATCAAAAAACAACCAAACAACAAATATGGGTGGCTATATTTTATTGTTTTTACATATACGTCACTACATTTTATTGTGTTTCATGTAACAAAATTGAAACATAGTTTAAATACGACAAAAACCACCCAAACTATTATTACAAGTCATGCCCGCCCAACGGGCGGGCTTTGAAGTCTAGTATATATATATATATATATATATATTTTATATATATATATATATATATATATATATATATATATATATATATTAATTATTTCATTGATCATTCATACGTAAAGTGTGCAATCCCATGGTCCCGTGTTCGATTCTAGTCATACAAGATTTATTATTTTTCCATAAACTCTAACAGCTCCCACTTGGAAATCTATTAAAAGGGTAATGACATTGGTTAGCTCTAGCAACACGCCAATTCCCCTAGTACAACTCGGGTGGTGGTCTCCTGGAAAAACCACTTGATGATTAATCATCATACTTATCTTTTTGTTTCTAATACTACATTAATAAAGATATAAAGATATGGATCTTAGTCATTCTTTATTAATAATTCTGTTTCTCGTTGGTTTTGAATGAGCAAGATTACCAAATATTCTGAACATATTCAGGGGAGATCTTGGGCGTGTGCACGCAAACATCTTGTCAAACCTACGAGGGGCCCAGCAGTATTAAACTTTAAACAAATTTGAAGGAACAAATTCTATCTTGACTACGAGCATAACCCACGCACTTTGCAACACTCCTAAAAACAATCCTTATATCTACCAGTTACGTATAGCATTAAATTGAATCACAGAAATGCACTACATGCATGACAGTTATCTGGCATCTCAAGTCTGAGGATAACTATATTCACATGATTTACTTGATGACTAGATCCATAAAGTAAACTCATGAAGTTGGAATATGTCCTATATTCAATTCATTGAATATCATGTGAAATTGGCATGTCAACGCATCAATATACTTTCAAGTATATTCTACCAATACTTAGATTTGTCTTAATTTAATGATATTCCCATATCAATAATCGACAACGGACAATTTAGAATAACATAAGTTATTCACGGATTTAAACATGCAAATATAGGATACAATCTATTATTAATGAAACAAACGTACCAAGTACTTTAATTCATTGTAAATAATAATTGCTTAACATCCCTTATCCAAATACTAAAATAGATCAATGCATGATAATTCTTATTAATGAATTATGCCTCAAGTCATGTCAAACATACTTGTTGAAAAGGCATAAATCAACTAATCTTGATCTATCGGAATTTTGAGAATACTTATTTCAAGAATTCAATTAGTGAAATTCTTGTATGTGAGCATTCAATTAACTTGATATTGCCACATAATATTTCATAAAATGCGTGACATCCTCAACCACGAATTTATGACAATTAAACTATCAAACCTTTTATAGTTTAAAGTATTCTAATTCTTTAATATATAATGAAACTATGCTCACATTTAAGCATAACTAGTACTCATGGCCATTAATAAGGATGAAATCCCACCATGACTAGTATTGAGTGTCATCTCAATCTTATTAGCATCATTGTAAGCAAACAACAATATGCTCTTTAAAATTCCGTAAACTTTAATATCCATTGTGTAATCTTTGATACCTTCAAATCTTTCAAGATTTGTCGGCTATAACAATTACGCAACAATTTGCCATATGGTTCATATTTAGAATTTAGTAGCAATTCGAGGATGAAGATGTTAATTCTATATCCAACCATATCCATTACACTTAGTTATCTAATAACTTTCAATTAGATATTAATGTTGTCAAATCATCTTTCATTCAAGCAAGATACAACAAACAACATGATGTACATGAAAAATCCTTGTGTGAAACTTAGATTTTATTCATGTGTTATCTTTTCAAAGATATTTTTCTATCTAGACATTCTAATAGTATATCATGTTTTATTAGAATCAATTATTTTACCGCTTATGTTTATAACAATAAACATATATTCCAAGGTTGTATGTTTATTTTCTAAATCTTCATGTGAAGTTTCATTCCAAACTAAGACTTAACATTTAATGCTTATGGAATGTTACTTCCTATATGTTATACAACATATATGAAATAAGAAAATAAATATAACACTCCCACTAGCTTTCAGGAATATTAAGGAAATCTATTATTTTAATTATAAATCAAAACTTGGATTTAATAACTAAACATAAGTATATCTCCTAGATGCATGCATTAATCCATTCATGAATTATTGCACTTTTTATACTTCCAAAGATTATTTGAATTCAAATACTCCTTCCAATTACTTATCATCCTCGCACAAGAAATTACTTAAGAAAGAGTTTGAAATTCCATTGTTAATTTCATATAAATGAAACTAAGAATGACAATCATAATCTTTATATATTTAATGTGCCTAGAAAGAATTTCAATCAAAGTTAATTGCTTAAGTGTGATTAATAACCTTTTCATGCATTAAATATGTATACACAATATGTCCATATGATTTCTACACAAAGATTTAAATTACTAGGATTTTAATTCCCTTTGAAGAAACTCAACTTCATTCTATAGTCTAACTATAGAGTTCAAGATTAACTAAGTTTCCAAAACTAGTTATCTTTCTGGACTGCATCGAAACATTCATAGTATGAGTAATTTGCCAGATTCAATATTTGCAATTCATCTTAATGATCAACAGGTTTACCATAATCCTGTAACTCATAATCCTCAACATATTATACAAATATTTGAGATATCCTTGCGGATCTATGAATGATAATTCCATCATCTTGAGATTTAACATTAACATGTTTAATTCTCATCATGACATTTACTAGTGTATTTTTAGAAGATTATGTATCTTGTAGTTTTATCTTTTCAAGATAAAACCTCCCACTTGTCTTTTGCAATTTATAGACTATCTATAAATACTTAGCAAGTAGAGCAACACAAAATTGTTCTCTTTTGGGACATTACAAATACATATTGACAGTTCCTTACATTAAGTTTGTTAATAACCTACTCATAAGTAGTTTAACAAATTCAGAACTTTAATTTTAAGACTTAATGTGATTCATCACATTCCATAATAAATAGTGTCTTATTAATCTTCTAGATTGGAGTCTAATTGAGTATATACTACTCAATTTCTTAACCTTCATAACTTTTGGAAGAATAGAAGATATAGTTATCTTTAATCAAACAATATAACAAGAGTTTGATTTTCCTAACTGAACGTACCATGACATTATGTATTTCATTAGGATTAATATTGTAAGACAATCTTACAATATGTAAGATAAATATATTTCGTTTGGCTTATCTATTCACCAACTAAGTCAGCTTAACGGTATAATAGACTTTACAAGCCAATTTCATGCTATATAACATAAGTACTTTTTGACCAAGTCACTTCATGTCCATGTCTTAACAAGAAGACATAAACTGTTATAATCCCAATATACGTTATAAATCATTGATCAACTCAATGACTTCTTGTATATGTCTTAATTAAAAAACATAACAAGTTAATGTCTTACTTTATTATAAGTCTTGTAACAATTAAAATACTTCATATTTATAACTTTACAATAAATTATAAACATGCATAACTAAAGTAATCATGAACACCACAATTTGGTTTCAATAGTAATTTCAAGTTAATTTATCACTTCATATATTTATGACATTCCAAGAATACATAAATATTCAAATATGAAGTAGTATTAGATTACTTCATTTATGTCATTTCAATAATACATAAATATTTAGTTTGAAGTAGTCTTATTATCATATTGACACTTGTTCTAATAATTATCTAATTTAGAAACTTGCAAATTAACATAGTTTCATTACATCAGTTGATCTGCTAGTAATGAAAGTATGTAATTTACCTTGTCATTAATATCTATGTCAAGGTTTCACTTACGCTAGATATTAACTCCAAGTGTTCTATTAATTAGATGTGAATAAATCACATGAGAATATTAGTCTCTTACCTTGCAGTCAAAATAATCCTTTAAATTATATTCCTTTGTGTTGTTCCTTGCACACAATAAAGATTTCTCCCACTTGTGCATGGAACAACATCATGTATCAGATAAACAACACGTCAATTTTTTGTTTATGTGATCAATATGATTGTGTCATAGATATTAGTAGATATAGAACCACCTTGTCTAGTAAGGAAACGTGCATGACTATCCTCACACCACAAGTGTCTACAATTGGAAAGTTATTATCTCAAGACAATCTAGAGATAATTTGGGTTACTACCAAGATATCAAAGCTTGTAGCTCCCACTTAATTACAGATCATTACATTAATATATATATATAATTCAGTAATTACAACACAATGCTCCCACTGGATTTTACAACATTATAAGTGTTTCATAACCAGTAAAAGAAAATAGTGTGCTATTTACTTTCCTACACCTTTGAGTAATCCCATACGTAACAATTACTTAGGTACTAAAAGAATGTATTCTACTTTGTGAATGGTGGACTATCCATCAATGCAATTAACTTGAAAGATTGGGCAGACAATTTCTTCCTTAATTTAACTACCATTCCCACAATGGTATGTAGCATCCTTAAGTGGTCAAAGCACAACAACTAGATAAATCATTCTAGTTTGCATTTTACCAATTTGCGGTAACTAGTCTAGCTTCTAATTTAATAACTCATAAAATGTGCAATTTTCTTAACTATTAAAATTTGCTATGAGTTATTTGTTAGAATTTAGACAATTCTAATTTTCCTATCTTACCTTTCTCATTCATGAAAAAATATAGGATTAAGTCTCACTCTTCTCAATGAAAGTTGACTAGGTTTATTCTTTTAGTAAAATTGGCTCCAACCAAAAACCCCTACGGGTGTAGATCAAATTACCACTAAAAGAATGCCCCACGTTTACGATTTTAACGTTGTATTAATACATTAAAAGAAGTTGTAATTCTATAAGTAGCCCGGTCTATTGAAGGGTTGGCCTTTTATAGCCCCAAATAAGGCGCTTTCTCAAAATAGCCCAGGCAAAAAAGCGAGTAAATGTGGGTGCGACACGTGTCACCGTATTTTTTAATCGACTTTCCGAAAGCGACTTTTTGATTAATAAGCGACTTTCTATTTTGTCCTTTTCTAGCCAAAAGGTCAAACCTCGAAAATTGTTATTTTATTCTTTTTGCTTCTTCCACACCTTCAACGAATTTGTTTTATTTTAAGCGCCTGACGCATGCACTTTGAGCGACTTTTTCACCTGACAAGTTTTTTTTACTTTTGCCAGTTAACTTTGTGCTATCCAAGTTTTATACTTTTTATATTATTTATACCTTTTATAGTTTTATACTTTTATTTTCAAAAAGAAATACAAACAATAATACAAAGAAGTGTATCAAACACTCTTCGTTTAAAACTTTTTTATCTTGATCTGGCAATCAGAGCCACACGAATAAATTCAGCCGACGTCGGTGAACAACAAATCGAACGCCCAAGTCTAGCAATTAGACACACACAGGCCTGAAGCACACGACAACAACCTTTTGTGTATATTGTGGTTGTTAGATACTTAGATGGCTTCTATACTGTGTTTTAGTGTTACAGATAATGTTGGAAACTTTAGTTTACCTTGAATACCAATAAGGAAAATAGCTAGAGCATGGCGAATAAATTTCATCAGAAAAGGTTGAATCATTTGTAAAACGCGGTTTAGCAAATGATTATCATAAGCATGAGAAGAGGGTACATGCAAATCTAACCATGGACCGAAAACACTTTCTCGAAACAGGCTGATTCTAGATTGATTCTTTTCCAACTTAGTTTTAATGTTTACTAGAACAGATACCTGCGACCGAATGGTGATCTTTGCATCAAACAGAGGAAAATACTCCATATTGTGTCCAGCGTAAGGTTTTGTTTTGTCTGGAGATGCTGCTGCTCAAAATATATACAACTGCTCATGGCGTACCAACGAAAATACTCCATGCGTCATACTACTGCTAGTGTATTGTATAGTTACTTATCGTGTTGGAGATTTTGCTGTTGTAGAGTTCTACTGCTCGATTAAAAGATACTGCTCTTGTTGTAGAATACTACTGCTCGAGTTTGATATTCTGCTAGTGTATTCTATACTACTGCTCGTGTTGGAGAATACTATTGCTCGATTAAAAGATACTGCGGTTAAAGTAATTGATACTACTGATTTAAGTGTAACCATATATACATCTCATTATCCAATCTAAATACTAAACATACTAGATACATAAAAACAACGTCATCCTAAACTGCTTTAATGCATTTCACCCAAACTTGTTAGAACCGGAGCTCTCTTCCTTGCTTTCCCCCATATTCTTACTGTCCTTGAGTCATTTAAACACAATTTCATGATCGCTAATCCGTAGGTATAAATAGGTCGGATAGGTAGATGAATGGTCCCCAAGACTTTAGGCGGGAAAATGGACCAAAGTCGCCCGCCAAAAGTAAACTGTCAATTGTAGCTGTACGAAATAGTTTCCAACTAGTGTTACCTTTTACCAATTTTTGACTATTCTTGTACAATGACTTGATGCAACAACCAGTTGTATCTTATGCTTTGTGGATAAATGTTTGCCCCTTATTAACTCGAAAGGAAATATTAACTCATTTTTTTCGGCTTTAGATTGTCTCGACTTGTACCAAAAATAAAATAACCAAATAAAAAGATTTGTCAAACTAAAACTTGTTCACATATTAATATGGTGAGATTTTATTCAAATCCCATGGCTCGAAAGGATCTCCTAATTTTTTTCATAAAGGGTTAAATTGTTCGTTACTGAACATTTTCAAAGATATAAATGACTTGTAGGGTTGTGTAAGATTCCGTTGAAATGTTCGGAAGATAGACATAGGTTAGATGATGATAAATGTCATATTTATCTGGCATTATTGAAACCTATACAAGACTAAACAAAATGATTTTTTTATGAGGGAACTTTTATTTTATGGCCCCTTTATTTTATTGACTTAGACGAATGAAAACACCTGATTTTAATAATTTTTTGGTTATCAATCTGCAGGAACAATTAAAAAAATTGTTTTTGAGGAAAAATGAAGCCTAATTACGAGAGGTTTTTGTTTTAGACTGATATGTATGTATCGTCAGGTAAAGATTGTTTCTTGTTTTTTATTTCAACCACTTTTGCGACTTAGTATACAATTTAATCGACTATATTTTCTTTAAGCGGGATTTTTTTTAAAAACACCCTCCCAGTAAGAGATACACTCAAATTCCACCAAGACACATATACTCAGTGGAACTGTGGAACAACCTCTTCATTTACCTTTACACCTGCTGTGAATCAAACACATAAATAAAATCAAAATTATAGTATTGCAAACATTACATGTATCTTCTATACTCGAGCTCCTAACTTTAATAATGTTTCGCATACGGGTATTTATACTCTTATTTTTTTAAACTCTTATAGTTTTATTTTTATTCCAATCATCATGCCTTTTGCAGCCTAGTTAATTGATGAATGTGTTTTTATTTTTCTTTATTACTGTATTTTACACCAACTATATTTGTTTATTTGATGTCTCTTTGTCTGGCCCCAAAAATATAATCATTTATGTCTATTGGAGTACTATGCAACATAGATCTGCTTAATGATATGAATGTTACCTTAAACTGTCCAAAAAAATATAAAAAATATGAGCATTTATAACACAACCCGTTTGTTGTTATTCATTTACACCACACCTTGTTTCCATATTAGCATTAAGAGTATTGAAGTGGTTTTTTTTTTTTTTTTTTTTTTTTTTTTTTTTTTTTTTTTTTTTTTTTCCGGAATATGAGCATTTATAGCACATCATGTTTCACTATAACACCTTTTAGAGCTGCTTATTTTTTTCTTTTCTTGTAGGAATATGAAGCCAAAGCCATCATCAGAAGTAAACCAAATTATTTATCTTTAATTAAATCCAAATTGGATTCGAAACGAAGGAGTTGTTTCGTGCAACTTGTTTTGGTAAATGGCTGGACCTTTCTTATTTTGACCACGAACCACATATGATAGATTATATCTTACAGAAACAATGTTTGCCGAGTAATGCTCATTATGATATGCCGATTATATATTATGTTGAAGAACGGCCTATACATTTCGGCCGACCGGAATTTTGTCTTATCACTGGTTTTCGTTTTGGCAAGGTAAGTTTTACCTCATATAACTCGGGACACTTAAATTTTAGGAAGCGGGTTTTTCCACTCCGTGTAGGTAAGAAAGTAACCAATCTAGATATTCTTGGTCTAATTGAAGATGAGCAGGCATTTGGTATTATATTCGACGAAGATGCAGTACGTCTTTGTCTATTGTTAGCATTGGAGGTCATCTTTATGGGCAGATTACTAATCGAAGAAGTTGATGATACACTCTTCCGATTGATTGAAAACCTTGATGACTGGGATGCTTTTCCATGAGGGGAGCATATTTGGAGGCACTTGTATGATCAAATTTTGGACGTGGCGGATAAACATAGATATAAATTTCTTGAAGGCATTAACAAAGACCGCAAGTTTGTTCCAACATATACGCTTTCAGGATTTGTTTGGGCTTTCAAAGTTAGTATATTTTTTATTTTATTTTATTTTATTATAGACAGAGTATGCTATTGAGGTTATGTTTCTTGCATTGAATTCTAAGAAGTCGTTCACATTTTATAGATATGGATAATGGAATCTTTTGAAAGAAGCATTATTTGGTGGAATAAAACGCTAGAAATGATACCAAGAGGAGTATCATGGTCAAAGAACGCTACATTTAAAAGATCAGATTATAAGTATCTGTTTGGAAAGGTAAAACTCTTCATCAAATTTGTCGTATTAATGCTTGCTATTATTGTAAATTTTATGTTTTTACTCGCTGTTAAATAACGCAACATTTAAAAGATCAGATTATATCTTTTTTTGTTTTTTTCTTTTTTGTTTTATTATTTTAATTAATTAATTTATTAATTTTTTTTTATTTTAAAATTTTTTCTTACTAATATTATTTTATTGTGATTTTGTAAGGATGCCAATGTTGTTCACGATCTTAGAACGACATTAGCTGAGAGGAAATCTGATTGGTATTTACAGTTTATGGATTTTTTCCATCATTACATACCTAGAACTCCCCCAGTGAAGACCACACATCTCGCTGATGCGTATTTCAAGAAGTTGGCCGCAGCACGCAAACGTGGAAAGATTGAACGTAAAGATTTACCTATTATACGCAAAAATGAGAGCAGTATAATAGAGACCAGCATAATTCAGGATGCTGTCATCACAGAGTTGAATGCCCGTGTGTTCAAACTCGAGGGAATTATTCAAGTTCTTGCTCGAGAGAGAAATGGGGTAATACATCTGGTTGACTTGTTCACTTACCTTGACATGTCTTTTTTCTTCTTGATTTTGTTTTCTTAACCACTATTGTTCATTCGCAGGAGAAATTGGTTTTTGATGATGAGCTTTGGAATCTCAGTGCAGAGTATTGCGACGAGCTAAATCATGATTTCCTTGAATTGTTCCATTCAAGTGTGTATACCATTGGCTCTCAACGTGTAGATGTGAATGACGATGACGATGACGACGTTGCAAAGGTAAATTACATATTTACTCTACATGTAAACTCGCACCGTGTCGTAAAATGATACATCAACTTTAAACAAAGTTAACTTTGACAGGAATTTATTATTCAAGAAGAATTAAAATTGCGACATGAAGAATTAGAAAAGGTGCGGTTAAAAGAGCATGAGCTAAGCCAAGAGGAGAATAGGTTAAGGATGGAAGAGGATAACAGGATAAGGATGGAAGAGGCAAAGAAATTCAACGATGAAAGGGATAAAAAAAAAAGGAAAGAGGCGCTTATGAATACTAATCACTGGAAAAATGCCATGGCGCGCATAGCCCATACAAAGAGGAGTGAAAGTTGTGGTGAAGCTAATGCATATTATTGGAGTAAGGCATATGCTGAAAAGAAAGCACAATGCTTTGGCCTACGTAATCCCGATATGACGGAACACCTTTTGAATGTCAAGCCATGGGTTGAGGTATGAAAACTACTAAACTGATTGTTTAAAATAGATCAAATTTATCATTTATGCTCGTAAGGGTAACTGTGTCGTATACTAGGATATGAAGCGATTGAGCAACGAGGCGAACAAGGTTCATTTGACAGATGAATTTGACCGATATCTTGGTCAAATTGGTCCGCTTAATTGTAAATTCCCATGGTGCGAAGATGTGAATGTGGATAGAAGGTTTTGGGAAACGTTGGTTTGCTTAGACCCGACAAGGCAAGGTTGGCTAATGGATGAGGCAAGTACTTAAATAACTGTAATTCACCCTATACTATTGAATCAATTTATTTTAAATTTGTGACTTCGTTTATGATTCAAAATTTACAGCACATAGAGCTGTGGGTAAATTACATGTGGCATGTGAGACTTGATACGGCTGATTGGGCGATGGTTAGTGGCTACTTTGTTCAGCTTCTACTTCAAAACTCGCTGCCTTTGTGGTATGCTAATGGGGAAAGGTACTCTGTTCCATGGTCCGATGTTAAGCACGTAAGTCCTTTCACTTCCATCTTGCTGGCATAATCTGCTTACTCGCTTCATTGGCTCCACTATTTTGTTCAAGTAACCCAATACTTTTTTTATTTCTGCACGCCTGCTTTGTAGGTTTATATGCCTATTAATGAAGCGGCTAGTCATTGGTTCCTTGCACGTTTTGAGATAGAGACAGGAGTAGTTACATTTTTTAATAGCGGTGAAATTTATGTCGATGAATTGCCACAATTTTATATTGCAGTGATGGATTGTTTACGGGTTAGGCTAGCCGCTATATCCATATAATTAAGCTTCAAACTTTATATTGTTTTAACACTTTTAGCATTTTTCCTGCAGTCTCAACTACCAGAGGTCCTAAGTCAAGCGCTAGTATTCGAGAAGAAAGGCATAAATCCTTCAACTTACAGCATTACGTTTTCTCATGCTGACAAAGTACCTAAGCAGGCCGGGATATATGGTGATTGTGGTATTTGGGTTTGTATTTTTTTATACCGCTTAGCTTACGGTAAGTCGTTGGACGTTAAGGATCCTATTCAGGCCGCACTTGCATACCGCGAACAAATGGCTAAGTTTTTTTTCAAACATCGCGTTCGTATTTAGTCATGTATCAAGTGTGTTGTAGTATGTAAAAAACAATTGCTGATCATATGATGCCTTTTGTATGTCAACTCTTGTTCAATGTCTTTAGTGATATATCCGGACAAAAGCACTTTTTATTAAATTTCAAATCATTATCCGTAAATTTTTATTGTTGTCTTAATTTGCATACGCAAAATAAACAAGAGCCTCGCAATAAAATAAACAGCATAAACTATGTCAAGTTGTATGGGTTAATATCCTTATATACACCTACTAAAAAGGATAAGCAATTAGGCCCACACCAATTAAAGTAGCCAAGGATGCTTCGGCTGGTAGTTCAGAACATTCTGCTGCTGGCGTTAAAGACACTGCTGCTGTGACAGATAAAGTTCCTACTGCTTGTGCTAAAATTCCTGCTGCTGAGAATCAGGGAGATTCTACTGTCGAGAGAATTGTCCATGATGATGTGAGTTTAGCCGAGGCAAAAAACACAACTTAAAACAACACCAGCACCTAAACACCAACCACCTACTCCTCAATGATAACCACAACCACAATGAAAACAATAGCAAGTAACACCACCACCTCCAAGAGCTCCTGTCAAAGGAGTTACAATTATAGTGATTCTGCATGAATCTAATCATGAAGTTCCCTTTGAGTACCGGCCAAGGGAGATTCAAGAAAAGTTTAATGAAGAGGCTGAATAACAAGCAACATTGAATGTTTGGGACGAGGAAGATGCAAAAAAGAAATGATAATAATAATAATAAATAAATAAAATAAAATAAATAAATAAATATAAAAATTATGAATTAGAAGCAACAACAAGGTTTAATGAAGACTTCGCAATTAGGAAATTTGTGTTACCACGAACATAAACCTATAAACTTCATCCAACAAAACCCATCCATTATGTATTTTATTTCTTTCAAATGCAAATCTTTATGAGTAAATTTTTAATGTGTTTATCGAGTATGTTGTAGTATATTATATGTCTTTTGTCATATTCTCGGACAAATTAAGGTTATGTATTTATTTTAGGGGCCCTTATTTTAAATTGCAAATCACTATTAGTAACTTTTTTTAATGCTGTTTTATTTAGATATATCCTTCTAAACAGTAGATATATTGTACAACATGTAAGTATCTGTAGTATATAAGAGCTTCACATGCATTTTATTGTTGGACCTATCAACTAGTATCATAAAACAAAAATAAAAACAAAATTAAAATAACCACTTTGTTTTCTCTATATTTTAATTTGTTCATCAAAGGGATGTCATCTACTGGTTCAGGATCAACAACCTGTAATGATATTGGGTGTGACCAATGCGTGTATGTTTCTCTATTAATTTTTCTATCCTTTTTAAAGGTTTACTGTTTGTGTAATGACATATGCTTGTTTTAATTTTTTTCCATTGTTACACAGGAACTCTAATAAAACTGACGAGCTTGTGTTTGAGGTATATTATGGTAGTGTTTTTATGTATCTTCCCTTAAGGTACGCTGGTGGCGAAGTTATAGACTTGAAGTTGTCTAGGTCAAGTAGGTTATGTTATTCTGAGATGTGTGATATTTTGTTGAAAAACATCAAAGAGGATATATGGGCGTGGTTTTATTGTAAACCTATGTGTAGCGTGGAAGAAGGTTTGACCATTGTCGAAACTGATAATGATGTCAAAAGATTGTATGAATTTGCTGAGATTAATGAGGTCATTCAGGTATTTGTTTGTGCAATTCCGCAAGCACATTTAGTTACCCACTATCATAAGAACTTGGCCTTTGATGACTCTGACGATGCGGTTACATCTAAAGTCAGAGTGCATGAAAAAAGAAAGAAAGAATATGAAAAAATGTCTTTGGAAGAAATAATTGCCTGGGAACAAGCAGAACAAAACTCTCCAGGTATTCTTAAGACACCTTATCCCAAGCCTTTTGTCGAGGCAAGTCTCTTTAGAGGGAGGGGAGATATGGAATACAATGATGACAGCTTGTATTCTCCGGAAGGGTTCACGTCTGTTAATGACCCATACATCCCAAAGGATTGTGACTGTGGCTGTAGGTGTCCGAGTTTTCTAAACTACCTTGTTTACTTTGCCGATGATTTTGCATCTGTAGTGTCTACTCCTGTTAAAGGTAAGAGGGATTTAAAGGACCTTGATGATGATGGCACAGCTGCACGATCTACAGTTATACAAAAAGCGCCAAAGGAAAGTCGTTTTCAAGATATCAGTTCAAAAGGCAGGAAACTTTTGAATGATTTTGAGTCCGTTGGTGATGATGTTCAGCATATGTGTGATGGAAACTTTGTTGTTGGTGTTACAAATGAATGCAATTGTGTTTGAACTTTGTTTCTTTAACTTTCCTATGGTAACAATATATTGAAATAGTTAGGTTAGGGAAACTTTATCGCGCTTTAGGGATAATTGTTGTCATAGGGTAAGTTGCATACGCTAACAGTATGATTTTTCAGAGCGTTTTGGTTGTTGATGTACGCTTACAAGTGCCTTAATGAAAGCAACTTTTGTATTTTTAGCTTAGTTAAACAACCTATGAAAAGTCTCCGTAATCGACTTTTAGGTGTATAGCTAAGCGACTTTGTAAAATCCATCTCTAGGGTGCAACTGCACTGTAATGATGCCTGCATTGCGTGTTTCAACCGAAGCCTTTTTTTTTAATGACATTTTATGATTTATTTTTTATACCGACCTGTTATCCAACCAGCAAATTTTAGTGTGTTTTTTTGTTCTTTTCCTTTACTAGGCTCTTGTACTAAATAATACTATATTTTTGCGAATGTAGTATGTCTTTAATTTGTTTGTGCGCATCTGGTAAGCATGTATTCTTTAAAAATCTAATAAAAGAAAGGATTTATCACGTTTGAAAACTTAAATTGTTATGTAAACGTACATGTCGCTTTATAACGCGGGTGATTGGTTTTGTCTTTATAGCAAGACCACAGTTTCGTTCACTTGGGTTTAACGCAAGTAATAATCATATGAAATGAGAAAGTGAAGCACAAATACGCACAATAAAACGTATAAAAAAATTTAACCATACATGTTTAAATTCAAATTCAGTTGCTAAAAGTGGTAAATAATTAAATTAAAAAAAAATATTTTTTCATGTCTTATAATTTTATTTTTTATTAATAAAAAACAATTATATCCAAAACATAATATTAGTAATAGTAAGTTAAAAATATAAAGGTAAAAAATATGAAAAATTTATGCATATTAGCCAAGGAACAAAAAAATCTATTATGCGACTTTCAACTGGGTTGTCATGCGACATTCTAATTTCCAACGGTTTACCCAACAGTAACATGTAATGATGACTTTACTTATTTGTCAGCGATAAAAGGGCGGGTTAATAAACTAATCTGGCGGGAACAACGTTTTTTAAGCGACTTATAAGGGGAATATAAGCGACTTCTAAAATCCACCCCCAAGGGTACAAGTGGCATGTAATGTTAACTTAGGTATCAGTAGTCTGTCTTCATCGCCCACATCTCTTTTGATTTTGGATGCTCTCTAAGCTGTGATTAGGCTAAAAGGGGGAAATTCACCGTGTGATACTACTTCTGGTAACAATGATACTCCTGTTACTGTATTTCATATTACTGATCGACGTGATGAAAACGTAATTAGATACAATTGGATACTACTGCTAGCCGTAGAATATAGTACTGCTGGACATAGTTTCTACTACTTATGTTATACGGAGTAACTGGGTAGATAACTGAGTACGATAACTGAGATCCAAATTTGTGGTTGGTCTTGTATGCTTTTTTCAACACTTTAGTACCTACCTACCTAAATATCATATTACGAACAAAAGCTGGACAAAGAGAATGATGAACCTAAACCTAAAAGATACATTCGGGTATGTTGTAAACATCTAATACACTAACATGCGAGTTTTGATTTAATACCATAATTACATACTTCAAAGCACGACGCTTGTACAAAATATAACATAACTTATCATCGGTTGGCCACAAGTTAACCATTAAATTACATAACTAGCCCAAAAAGTTTTGCACCAACCTAGACAAACCATAACATAACCTAAAACCCCAAAATAACTAGTGCCCATCAAAAGAAGCCCCAAAAACCACCATGCAACGCATCAAAGCATGTCGACGAAGTTAACCAAATCAAGAATGCGCACACGCATTTGTGAAGCAACAAAAAGTAGCCTTTCAATGTCACGAATATCTTCAGCATTCATACGCAGCATGTCATCAATAATTTTGATTGTCGAGTCTGACCCACCAAGTTGGAGAAGTTCCTCTGCAGTTTTGATCCTACGATCAAGGCGATCACTTATTTTTGTAGCCTTGGACCTAAGGTCTGATTCATCCCGAACAGTTTCTTTCACTTCCTCCCAGTAATATACAAGCATTAGGTCTTTAACTAGCCTGGTTTTTGCAACTTTCGCTAACTGATCTATAATTGGTTCGGAGGTGGACATTTTTTTAATAGAGATATTGTGATTTTAGGTGTAAGAAACTTTGGTGGATGACGAGTGGAATGGGTGGATGTTTGTATATATAATTAAGGGCCCTATAATTAATGATAACATCGAGACACAGTATCGACTAACAAGTAGTGTTGTAAACGAACTGAACATTTAGTCACGTTGTTTAGTTGTATGATTTTAAAATTAGTTAGTTTAAACAAAACAACACTTATAAAAATTACGTTCCTTTGTCTATATTAATTTAAGTTCGATCGTTTATGTCCATTTAGCGTTTTTACAGTGTCTTAAGAAACGTACATAAACGTTGTATTTTCAATTTTTTTTTATTTACTCCTTTTTTTTAATCTTTTTGTTTATTTATTTATTTATTTATTTTCTTAGAATTGACTTAAAAACTTCTAGTAATTTTCAATTTTTGGTATCAAAATAAAATGTTCACAATCAAAAATATAGTACACAATCTTTTACACAACAATCAAAAATATAGTACACAACAATCTTTTAGTAAATAATTACACTACTAGCCCACTAGCATAGTAGCCTTACCAGTAATAAGTAGCTTAAGCGACTATTTTCCCGCCTTTTTTCCCTGCACAATTCAATAATTCATCATGGCACTTATCTACTAGACTAACGTCATCATTACATCCCACTTTTGACTAAATCGCTTAAATACACCTAACAAGCCGATTAAGCGACTATCATGCCATGAGTATATTTTGATGGTTTTTATAAAGTCGCATATCAATCTGTTTCAAGTCGTTTACGATACAAATTTGCAACGTGTACCATTGAAGTGGATTTTATAAAGTCGCTTATGAACCCCTTCAGCGCCGCTTGCGAGACTATGCTTTGACTAGTAATATACATGTGGATTAATTCCGCATATGGACCTCTTTAAAGTCGATTACGAGAGTAATTTGCCACTTGCACTACTTAAGTGTATTTTATATTTTTATACATTCGCTTCTATAAAGCCGCTTACCAACTCCTTGAAAGTAGCTTGAGATAACATTTGGCGACTAGAACTTTTCGAGTGGATTTTCTTAAGTCGCTTTTAAACACCTTTTACAAAAGATTACGAGATACAAACAACACGTGACACAATATTAGATTAAAATACCTATATTAGATTAAAATACCCATTAAATAAAAATAATGATGTTTAGAACGATGTTTTTTTTTTTTTTTTTTTTTTTTTTTTTTTTTTTTTTTTTTTTTTTTTTTTTTTTTGTAAGGCGTGAACATAGTCTCTTAATAGACTTTTTTGGGTTAATCTTATCTAGGGACTAATTAAATAAAAAGAATGATGTTTACAATTATGTGTTTTTGTTTTGGTTAATCATTATTTATGGACACGTAATCTTCTTCAGACCTTTCATTTCTTAGGTCAATCACGTAATTAATACTTGTTTCATTTATTTCGATTCATGTATCTACTTTTAATTAAATATATACTTTGGTTTACTCAATCTGCTACTTTCATTCTTTTATTAAACTTTTATCCTGAAATTCCACTTTTGTGAAAATGCCTGGAAAACCGTATTTATGACTTATGTTTATTTGCATTATATTTTATTTAGGGTGAATTGAAGTAAGTAAAAAAAAAATAGGGATAATTACCAAAATAGCCCAAACACAAATGGGCGGTTCCCTATCTAACCCGAAATCCGAAAATAATTGTGTTGCCCAGGGCAACCGGCATTTTTTGGGGCAACCGAAGGATTTCCAGTGTATTTTTTGGGCAACAATCGCCCTTTTTTAGGCAACTGGGGGCATTGCCCAGGGCAACCGGGGTAGAAATATCCCATTTGGGTTTTGGGCTATTTTAGTAATTATCCCAAAAAAATAAAAAAAAATGTATATATATATATATATATATATATATATATATATATATATATATATATATATATATATATATATATATATATATATATATATATATATATATATATATATTATTTTGAAAGAGTTCTCATGGAACCATCTTCATTTTCACCAGCAGTAGGATGAATCAATCCGGCAGTAGAATCAGTCTTAGTTTTTCTACCACCAGCAGCAGTATTTTGCACCTTAACAGCAGTCTTAACTTGACGGCCAATTTTACCATTACTATTGTAATACGCTTTTGCAACTTTTACCATTGAATTGGAATTTTCAAAAGTCGCTTATCAACGCCTTAAGAGACGCTTGCGAGAATATGTTGCGTCTAGTACTTTACATGTGGATTAATTCGCATATGAACCTCTTTAAAGTCGATAATGAGACTGTTTTGCCACTCGTAATATTGAAGTGTATTTTATACTGTCGCTTATCAACCCCTTGTAACACAAGCTTATTCACATACTGAAACAAAAATAGAATCAACATGTAACACAAGCTTAGACAATATATATATATATATTCTACAAATAGCCCGGTCTATTAAAGTGTTGTCCCTAGCGATAAGTCGTTTAAAAAATCAAAAAGTCGCTTAAAATTTAGCAAACGTCGCATTCCCATGTTAGGGTGGAGGGAGTCATCACTCCCAACCCTCCAACCCTCCCAAAATTAACCAATCAAATTCATCCACCTCATTTCAACCCTCCAACCCTCAATTCAACCTTTTTTACTGGCGCTCATCACTCTCAACCCTCCCAAATCTTTTTTTAAATATTCATAATTTGTCCTTCAAATTTATAAATTTGCAACATTAACCCTTCCAACTTATAGTAATACTAAACAATTATATAAAAAAAACAAATATTTTATTAATAACTAAAATTAAAAGTATAATTAATGTTTTACTAAAACTGAGTAAAACAAAGATGCAAAATTTTGTAAATGAAACAAAGTTGAATCTTGTAAACCGTACATTGAATGTTCATGTTTGACACGTATTATTTTTTTTTTCTTCTCAGCATTGCCAATATAAGGGACCAAATAAAGAAATGAAGCAAAATAAGGGACCAAATAATTTTTCTCCAGCCATTTATTTCTTTCTTCTTCTTCCTCGTTAAACTCTTCTCCAGCCATTTATTTCTTTCTTGATCTTTTCAGTTGGATTTAAAGAAATGAAGCAAAATAAGGGACCAAATAATTTTTCATTTTCTCCCCTTTAACGGTCATGTGACCATTGCTATCTCTCCAACTTGCTGCGAGCTTTTAGCCCGCAAAACCAGCCCGCCCACCTAGCCCGGTGCACCGGCAGCGGTGTGCCCGCCAGCCCGCCCACCCAAGCCCGCTGCCCACTCCCTCCACCTAAAAGGTTAAAAAGTCAAACTTTTTGGCTACTAAAAGACACAAATAGTAGGTCGTTTACTGACATCACAAAGACCAATAAGCACTGAGATCATCCAATAAGCAATACAAGGTCTGCTGATATGCTATGCTGCAGGGGAAAAAAGGGTGATTGCAAGCTTCTAAAAACCTACTAAAAGCTGATTAGCAGCCCAATAATTATAGTACCATGACACCTATGTAACAGACCATAATCATTAATTAAGTTTCTTGCCTTCTTCTTCAATACTCTCCTTAGTTGGTGTTGTTGTCCCACTTCCATGTATACCACCAACTGCACCACCCCCTGCAGTTTTGTTTCCACTTCTAATATGTAGACCTATATAACACCCACAACAGACAATGCATCTTTCGTCCAACACCTCTACGTGTGTATCATCAGCTGCAGTCATTTTCTTTCTCTTTAGTTTTTGAGTTGAAGGTTGTGCCATTTCTATGTTGGAAGGCAAGTTGGATGGAGACTTTACTTAACTATCCTTAATTTTACTGGGCGACTTGTATGACTATTACAAAAACCTACCAGATACTTGACTTATGTTAATGGCAACTACAATGGGGGTTGATACACAATATAAATGTGCAAGTACAATGGGGGTTGATTCACATTTAAGTCTTAGGCAACTAGATACTTGACTTATTAAGGGCCCTATAATTAATGATAACATCGAGACACAGTATTGACTAACAAGTAGTGTTGTAAACGTACTGAACATTTAGTCACGTTGTTTAGTTGTATGATTTTAAAATTAGTTAGTTTAAACAAAACAACACTTATAAAAATTATGTTCCTTTGTCTATATTAATTTAAGTTCGATCATTTATGCACAATTCAATAATTCATCATGGCACTTATCTACTAGACTAACGTCATCATTACATCCCACTATTGACTAATTCGCTTAAATACACCTAACAAGCCGATTAAGCGACTATCATGCCATGAGTATATTTTGATGGTTTTTATAAAGTCGCATATCAATCTGTTTCAAGTCGTTTACGATACAAATTTGCAACGTGTACCATTGAAGTGGATTTTATAAAGTCGCTTATGAACCTGATGTGTTTTTTTTAGGTCTATAAAAATCTACCAAGTTTTAAATTTATTTATTGCCGAACAAACCTATAGACTCTAAACACTCACGAGCAGTGTACCCGATCAATGTAGATAGTTTTTAGGTAAGCAAGGGTCGTTCACTAGGAGCGAAGCTAAGATGATCTAAAGGTATTCTAATTACTAAACTAACTATTCTAACCTAGAAAGCAAGTAAATATTTTTGGGGGTTTTAGCCTGAGAGGCTATCACGATTTTATGTGTTTAATTAAACTAAATACGAGAAAATAAATATTAAACTAATTAAAAGCAAATTAAAGATAGATGAAGATAGATAGGAAGAACGGGTTAGCCACGTCTAATCCATTTTATAGTTATACATGCTTATGTCTACTTGTTTTAATTCATTCAATTGTTTTGTCGCCAATCCGATTATTAATCCTGTCACGATTAAATAACCTACCATCGTGGTGGGAAAGAGGACATGATCATAGTGACTCGTCTAGCATCAATACTAACTTATTGCTTTAAACCATCTAACCTAGTTCGGTATTACACGCTACTAGTCTTATTAGGTTGTAGACACGTTCCGTTTATGCCAAACAATGATTCCTAATAGAGATTCGGGTTAACACGCATATAACTCAACCTAAGCAACCACAATTATAGGTAGTTAAGTCACATCAATTAAAGTTATAAGGATCATAACCTAGTTACATAGACTTCTACTAGTTATAAGCAATAAACGAGTTTTTATCGACAAGCACCCAATCCAATAACAAAGCAAACACATCGACAAAATCATAAAAACTAATAAAACTTCATAAACATGGCTAACACCTAAGGGTGTTAGCCCATAATCTCTGTAACAAAATACAAAAATATAATCAAGACGAATAGAGTATTAAACATAAAGAATATGATACGCTAACCGAATGATTAAGTAGTATAACAATGATAAGAGATATTCTTCAAGTATAATTGGGTCTTCAAGGGTGATCTTCTGCTGTTTTGAGAGGCTTACAGACGCCTGGGAATGATCCCGAGGGTCCCCAATGATGCCCTAATTCGTTAATGAGTTCGGTATTTATAGATTCTGAAATCTGGGTCGATACGGCGCATCTAGAGAGTTAGATGCGCCGCATCTATAAGTAAACGTAGCCTCCAAGTCTGAAACTGACCCGATATGGCGCATCTATAAATCTGATATGGAGCATCTCCCAATACGGCGCATCTAAAGACCTGATGCGCCGCATCTCCTTCAGATACAGGTAGATCTCCTTTTTCTCTTTCCGTGGCCGCTTGAATCAACTAAAACGGAGTCCGGATGAAGATTTTATGGCCAAAATACGAAAGCATCTTCAAGTGTCGACTTGTAATCTTGACTTCTTCATTAAGCTTCTAATCTCCACTTGATTTCTTGGTAAGGATTGTGTATGGCCGATACGGCGTATCTGGAGTAGAACAAGTTGGTTCTTCTTCGTTGACCAAAGTTTCATATGCGACGCATGATAAAATCAGATGCGGCGCATGCTTCAAAGTCAGGCAATGGTCTTTAATCTCTAAGTCTTTATGTACGACGTATCTATCAAGAATGATACGGCGCATCTTCCTTCAGTTCAGTAGACTTTTCCAACTTGATTCATTTTGCTCCAATTTCCGTCCGAAATCATTAACATTCACCTAATGCTTGTTTATAACTGAGAATTACAAAAGTAAACGATTAAGTATCAATTCTCATATAAAGTGATATAAAACAAGTCAATACTATAGGATAAATGATGCTAATAATATGTCGTTATTTGATGTCATCAAATATCCTCCCACTTGAACTTTACTTGTCCTCAAGTAAACCTTAGATTAAAACTTATGAAAATGTATCCTGAATAGGATGTATTTTTACAATTAAGCATTTATTCGTTTTATCATAATTGCACAACCAAACACTTAACGAATTAGAAACAAAATAAAATATTTCGATAAAAGCAAATCTAATCGTTTAACTATCCAGTCGTGACGAATATTCTATCATAAGCTTGGCAATGATACACATCTCCCCCACTAAAGCTAAGGAGTAACAAGTCTAAAGCGGTAAAAAGGGTTTTTTTGGTTAAGGGTTGATCATCCTTTTTAATCTCTATCGATCTCAAATTCCAGAAAAGGCGACAAAATCACAAATACATGATCGAATCCACGAACACGATACTTGCAATTGCTCAAATCCTTAACTCGAATAGGCTAAAGATAGGACCAAGTAATCTTTACCAATAATATTATATCAAAAAGGGCGACAAAATCATAAATACATAGTCGAATCCACGACTACGATACTTAAGATTGCTCAAATCCCTAATCTCAATAAATCAAAGGTTTGGATAAAGAATAATATAGGGTATGGATAATATTTGGGATATAAATTGGTGTAAAATGAAAAATAAACAAAACAAATAGATTAAAATCCTAAGTGTGGTTAATTACTTTCCCAACCATCCCATGAATAAGACTCATATCATTGAATAACTCACGCTTTGACACTTGAAACTCACGCTTTGGGTAGACACGAATTAGACTCAATAAAATCTCAATCAAAGAATAAACCTTAGTTGGCGTTCCCATAACGGCCAACTCCCATTCAATCAATAAATATAGTACAACAACAATAATGATAACTTTACATAACTTTACAATGTTGGTAAAAACAAACATCCAACTTTTTCTTTCTTTTTCTTTTCTCATTTTTTCCTTTTTTTTTTTTTTTTTTTTTTTTTTTTTTTAATATCAACATATATGTGTAAAATTTCACAACTTTACTATCACTTTTTTTCCGGATAATTTTTTTTCATACTCTTCATACTTTCAGAAATAACTGTAATAGTGAAAGTAGTAAACACACGAAAAATAACAAGACTCAAATTATACAATATCTACTTTCACTCCAATTGCATTGTGCAATTTCCCGACCTTAACAATAGATAATGAATTACGCACGCGAACACAGTTAATTGTAAGGAAACACACTTTGCCTAAAGTAACTAACCACGGACTTTAATCTACAGGGTAGGCTAAGGTGTAAGGGTGTAACGAAACATTTTAAACATTGGTGTAAGAAACGAAAGGAATGGCTCTGAGGGTTTTTGTAGGGGTATCTTACTCTAAAAATGAGAGTAAACAAAGGGTTTATACGGGGGTTAACTAACCAGTGTAGTTAGTTAATAACACAAAACATATAATAGGCTTTTTGGGTGAAATCCTAGAAATTTACCAAGTTAGACAAGTCACTCCAATTATATCAATAATACTCATTATGGTGGTCTCGAATAGTATACAAGCCAAGTTCTAAAGTTTACAAGTCACCGACACACTCATAGATTTGTGAATTTTGATAAGTTCACAATTTTTGAAAATAAGGTTATGTGTGCAGCTATGCAACTTAGATTAAACAAAAACATGCTAAAAAAATTTTTTTAATTTTTTATAATTAAGCATAGATTAAAGCATATTTTTGAAAAATTAAGGACAAGTAACGTTCTAATTCTCCATCCCCCCACTTAAGTTAAACAACGTCCTCGTTGTTTGTATTTGAAATTAAAAACAAGAGATAGAAAGAATTAGAACGGAGAACTCCCCTGAGATTTGCTCGGTATGATCCACCATGTAAGAATGCGAGCATATAAAATGTGGGAGTTCATCAACATCTTCATTCGTCCAGACCTGTAAATATATAGAGACCACAGAAAAAATAGACTCGAGAACATCTCGTTAATCATTGGTTAGGAAAATAAAACTACGGGAAATTACAGGCTAGAGTGTCGATGCGCCGTATCCATGGAATATTGGATACGCCGCATCAACTTCCTGTAACTAATACGCCGCATCCACTAAAAGTGCATGCGCCGTATTGACCAACTGACAGAAATACGAAAATAAAAATAAACTAAAAACAAAATAAAAGACAAGCATGGGTTGCCTCCCAAGAAGCGCTTGTTTTTGTTAGAGTCACGAGCCTGACTCCACCCTTATTTACTAGGCAATAGGGTGTTTTTCCCCCACTTGCGGTCAAGTGCGGGTGATAGTAGCAATAAGCACCATAACGGTGTAAATTTGCTACTAGAGATGGATAGAATATGTAAAGATAATACCTTGGCAATATGTGTACTTCGTTCATTACCTTACCCGGTTTGGTTGTTAAATTGGATGACATGAACATTACATGTGAGAGAGTAGTATGTTGAGGATCAATGAATCTCCCTTCTTCTTCGTTTGTTCTATTGGTAGTAAGGCGTCCCTTGACTTCCATAAAAGATGAGTGATGAAGCGAAAAGTGTACCGCTTTTAAGGGGTCATTTAAGCCCTAAATCGTATTTATTTGATCAAATATCGCCCTAAATCGTTCCTTTTGTCATTTTAGGTACTTTTGAGGAGAAATCTGGAAAAGGAGGCATTTTGGACGTTTTTGGAGCATAAAAGTGAAGAAAACGGCAAAGTCTCAAAAATCGGCTGAAAGTTACCTTTGACGGCGTCACATTTAACCCCAGACGGCGTCATGCCTTGGCAAGAAAAAGTGGACGTGAAATTTACTCATGATAAGCCAGTGAAAATAGCATGTAAATTCTGACGGCGTCACGCTTTAACTTGATCAAGGGCGTCACGGCTTAAATCAAAGAGGGACGGCGTCACGTACAAGTTCTGACGGCGTCAAGCCTTGATAAGCCAGAATGGATTTTTGAAGAGCTAAAGAGGGACGGCGTCAAGAAGGTCATCCGGGAACCCTAGAAGCGGCGAGGTGACGGCGTCACAATCCATAAGGTGACGCCGTCAGATGCAAAAGTCTATATATAGTTTTCTAATTTTTTGTCATTAGAGAGAGCTTAGTGTGTGGAATTTTGGGAGAAAACCCTAGGACGAATTTAGCTTCTTTTTCAAGGCTTTTTGCCTTGAGATCTTCCATGCTACATTGAAGATAAGTTATCAATTAATCATTCAATATGTCTATGTGTTGTTTGATTTTATCTTATTCTTGTCTTTTGATTAACATGTTGGGCTAAATTTATCTTGTGTTTGCTTAGATCTAATGAAACCTAGCTATTGATTATTGGTTATTAGTGTGTTATTAGTTGTATTGGATGATTGTTTATCTATGTTAGGCTTAAGAAAACTGGCTAACTTCCTATTCGGTAACTTGCTTGAACGTCTTAAGAAACATGAACCAAATGCGTACTAAAGGTTTTTATGGTTGTATTTAATGCACAAGCGAATTCTAGTGATCCCATGTTAGGAGCTTCCTAGCCGGCTCGACATAGGAGTGAAGTAGGAGCTTGTAGAGTTGGGGAAGTAAGTACGCCACCCCACGAATGGTATTAAGGAATACACCCGTCATCCACGCGACTAATACACACTAATTAACCGGTGAAAGATAGTTAGGGAGTAAGGAAATCTAAGTAAACACATTTCTCTACACATAAGTTTCTCACCACATTTTCATTTTTGTTATTTATTTTATTTGCATTCGTAGTAATTTGGGTTAGTTGACTAGCAACTAATTCCGCCCACTCTTTCAAACCCGAGATTTTACTTGCTTTCATAAAAATTATAAAAACATAAAAAGAATCTTCCTCAACCCTTAGACCTAATTAGAGTAGCCTTTCACACCTAACGAACACTATTCCCTGTGGAGAACGATCAATCCCCGTACTTACCACTACACTATACTACATCGGTCAGGTACACTGCCTGGTGGGGTTGTAAGCCTCTTGAGATCCCTCGAGAGGTAAAACCTGTTGTAAGGTTACAAAACCACGCATCAAGTTTTTGGCGCCGCTGCCGGGGAATAGTTATTGTTTAGGTTGAATTGTTATTTCTATTAGGTCTACTCACTAGATTCCTTTCTAGTGAGATTTTTATTTTCTTTTTCTAGATTTTCTTTAGTCTATCTATTTTCTTCGTGTCTTTGTTCGTAACCATACTATCCGACATCATGGAAGATGGTAATATCCTTAACCCCCACAACCCACCACCACAACAACCACAACCACCTCCTAGAGCTCGTACTTTAGGAGAGTATTCCCGTCCTAGCCACCATGGCTATCGAAACACCATTGAGCTCACTCAAGGAGCCAATATCACACCCTTGCGATCCGACACCATCCGGTTGGTGCAAAGCGGATGCGCATTCCATGGACTTCGTTCTGAAGATCCTAATCAACATCTCAAGGACTTTCTCAAAATCGTTGATTCTATAGACCTTGATGTTGCCACTCGAGAGACGACCCGATTGCGTCTCTTCCAATTCTCTTTGCGGGACCAAGCTAGTCAGTGGCTAGAACGTCAACCTGCAGGATCCATCACCTCTTGGGATGATCTCACCACTCGTTTCCTTGCTCAGTTTTTCCCACCGGGAAGAACTACCAAGCTAAGGAATGATATCTTGATGTTCCAACAACGTCAAGGCGAAACTCTCTACGAGGCATGGACTCGATTCAAGGACTTACTCCAAAAAGTCCCTCACCATGGCATAGAACTTTGGCTCCAAGTCCAAATCTTCTATGACCATATCAATCTCTCCACGAGGCAAACCATTGACCAATCGGCCGGTGGTAAGCTACGTGATCTAAGTGTGGAACAATCATGGGCTCTCCTAGAGGATCTTGCTCTTTATGACAATGAAAGTTGGAGTGATCCCCGTGATTTGAATAAAACGGTCAAGGCAATATCTTTGCCTTCGAACAATTCAAGCACTTCCGACCGTAGGATCATAGAACTTGAAGACCAAGTCAAGTTTCTTATGAAATCTTACGAGGCTCCTAAACCTTCAAGCCAAGTGAACAAAATCACTTCTTCATGTGAATTATGTAGTGGTCCCCACGACACTCGTGATTGCATGGAACTCCCCGAACAAGCTTTTGTGGACTACGCATCATCGCGTACCGACGGAGCGGGAGACAAGTGGTACACTTTCAAACCCGAGCCAAACCATTACGGTGATTCATACAACCCCTCATGGAAAAATCACCCGAACCTTAGGTGGAAACAAAACCAAAACGCCCAACAAACAAATTCTTCCAACCCACCTAATCGTTTCCAATCAAGCGGTTCCAACTCGAACCGTACTTTCAACAACAATCCTTCCGGCAATGGTAGTACCGATAACTTTGAAGGATTAATGTCTCAATTTATGGCATATCAAGAAGCTCGTTTAGCCAAGTTTGAAACCGATTTCAAACAAAAACAAAGCGAGATGACCGATAAGATTGACACCTTGTTGAAAGCCCTCAATGACCGAGAAATGGGAGCACTCCCTAGCAACACGGTTAAGAACCCGAAACTAAACGTCAACGCTATTTCATCGGTTTCGTCCCCTAGTTCTTGTCCACAATATTATTTGGTCAATTCCATGAGCACGTGTTTCAAACAAGCCCAAGTCGTTCCAAATGACCAAGAAGTTATGACATCCAAATTGGTCAACAACATAGTTGAAACACCTCCCACTCAAAACCTTGACGAAGAATTCAAGGAGCTCCACCTTGAAAGTCCGGTTGTTGATGAGTTGGATGAGAAGAAGCTCAAGTTAGGCGAAAAAGGGACCGCCTTTGTTCATAACAAGCTACCTAAGAAGTTAGATGATCCGGGCTTATTTGTTCTACCTTGCAAGATCGGTAATTCGGAGGCTTATGACACATTAGCCGATCTTGGATCAAGCCTTAACCTACTTCCGTTACCTCTCTACACCTCTCTAAAACTTGGAAAACTTGAAGAAACCGAGGTGATAATAGGTTTAGCGGATTGGAGTGTTGCTTACCCGGTTGGAGTAGTTAAGGACGTGTTAGTGCACATTGGAAAACTAACCATTTTAGCCGATTTCCACGTCCTTGATATGGTTAGTGACCCTACATGCCCCTTGTTGATAGGTAGAGGATTTTTGGCGACCGCTAGTGCTATGATTGATTGTAAGGAATCCAAGATAGCGGTAGGAGAAGGAGATACTTGGTCAGTCTATGATGTTAAGAAACATGCCTGTGATACTAGTGAGGAACCAACACCACATTGGCTAGAATCAAATAGGAGACCATCTAGATATGGACCTTGGATTGATAGAGACTTCATAGGACCCCAACGCCCATTTTACCTAGAAGAGGACTTTGTTAACCGAACGCATTCGGTAGAGCAACTCTTGGCTAGGGACACCGAATTGGATCCATTTGAAGATTCTCTAGTTTTTAGAAAGATGATTGATTTCCTAGGAGTTTTGCCAATTAACCTAGGAATGAATAAGTGGATTTGTGAGGAAGATGATCATAAGTGGAATTGGGATAAACCACCCAAAGATGGAGATGGGTCATGGCATATTAAGATGACATTGTATGACCCGGATGGAGAGAAGTTTGAAAAGATATATCGTACTAAGCGGACCAATAGGAAACTTCAATCCAAGCTTAACCCTAAAGACGTCCTCGATGACGAGCTTACTTACATAGGGTAGCGTGACTTTGAGTCTAGCTACAAGACTCGTTAATAAAGAAAAGCGCTTCTTGGGAGGCAACCCAAGCTTTATTTGTTTTATTTGCTTTGTGTGCTTATTTATTTGTTTGTTTGTTTTTATTTGTTTCCGTATGTATGTTTAATTTTTATCATTATTGATTCATGTTCAAAAGTAATTTGTGAAAATGCTTTATTTTGTTTTTAACTTCGTCTTAACTACATATAAAGGTATTTTGCAAAAGATAAGTGTAAGGGAAATCTAAATCGGTTTATTAGAACACAAATGAACATGAATCATAATAATACTAAATTAACATACATATTAGTGTTTGTTTGAGTCAAATGCTTGTATCGAGTCATAATGATGTTTTGCAGGATTTCCAGGAAGTAAGGTAAAGGTTTTTCCAGAAATTTTCCGGAAACTTAAAATGAAAATTTTTGTCAGGTCATTTCTGACGGCGTCAGGGTTTATAACCTGACGGCGTCAGATTTAATTTTCAGAAATTTTTGAAAGTTTTGTTTTCATAAAAAGTTTTTATTAAAATCTCCAGGAATCTGCAAAATTATCATTCCACAAGCATTATATCCTTATATATAGATTTTTCCCGCCGATGTTATGCAGGTTTTCGTGTTTGTTTTCTCAGGTTTAACAGGTTATTTTGGACAAGGAAATGTTTTGAATCAAGCTTGTGGCGATGCATTAGTCATGGAGCTTCAACATTACTTTGGAGGAAGATCTAACCGTGTAATTTCATTATCCACCGAGCGAATCAGGGGAGTATTTGATTTCATTCTTTTACTTTTTGCTTTTACATCTTGTTATTTGAACATTGGGGACAATGTTCATCTTAAGTGTAAGGGGAGGGTAAAAGTACGATTTTAGAGAATACAATTGCGCTTGATTTTTGTTTGTTTAATAGTAGATGTGTAATAAAACTGAGAGAAATACTTGTTAAGGTAATTTTAGTGCCAAATTTAAAATTTTTTACAACATGTAGGAGTGAAACTTTGATCTTAATGAGCGTCTCACGGATAGGAGTTATATGACTAGCACAAAAACCGTACCACTAAAAAATTTTCCACCCCCAAATATGTGAGGTTCACCCCTAGAATTGGTAGGAAAAGCATTTATGCTATGATGTGTGTACCGGTAGCATTTAGATTCTAGAACTTGCGTTAGGACCATTCCAAGGCCACAAGTGAGACTACATTCGTGTAGTTAGATTTACTACATGATAAGAGGCATTAGGATTAACCCATTGTTTTACACCTGTGTTTTTGTTATAATTACTTTGGCTACATTAGTCAAGTAATTCTCCCACACCCTTTGCGTTGTACTCATTTTTAGTACACGATACCCCTAGTACACCCCTCAGAGCCTATCTTTTCGTTTCGACCTTTAAGCATTTTACTTAAAGGAAGAATTTGTTACACCCCACTAAAATGTACACCCAAATCGCCTTAGCCTACCTTGTATGCACTCATTTTTAGTGCATTATTGTTACAACATTTGTTTAAACCCAAGTTAATTATCTAGTTGATTACATGGTTGCTAAGTCGAGTCATATCCTTGTACATATTGTTTTGGGACGATTGGGACTCATGGGTAAAGTACTAGTGTAATGGAGTAATGGGGAAGAATAACATTATTACCCCCATATGTGCTAAATGTTTTAAAAGTACTCCAAGTTTTTCAATTATCTTAATTCGAGTCATTAGATTAGTATTTGTAAAGTTATGTAAAAATTCAATTATAAGGGGAATGCAATGCCCCTATGATGTATTATTTTGGATGGTAGGGCAAGAGTGTATGCAAAAAAAAAAAAAAAAAAAAAAAAAAAAAAAAAAAAAAAAAAAATTGAAAAAATCAAGAAAAATACAAAAAAAATGAGAAAAAGAAAAAGTAAAAAAAACATACGGACTACCATCCCGTTTCATTTTACGTTTGTTTTATGTTTGTTTTTGTTTTTGTTATTTCGTTTCTAGCTTAAGATCGAGTCTAGTCTTGGCTTAGCAACATTGTATAGTACATGTAATTGATCAAGATCTTTAACTAGCCACCAGTAAAATATCCCTTATCCAACAAAACCGTGTTTTCCTTTTCCCTACACCTAACGTTATAACCCATTTAAAAGCCCTATTTGATAGTTTATCTTAGGTGCTTACGCCTAGTGGAGGAGGTTATCGATCCTTTCCCAAGCCTATGGTAATCTATTTGCTATGACAGGTAGTGAGAGATATTATCCGTTTTCATTTATGAGATTTATTTTGATGACACTTGAGAGATGTGAGTATCTAAACACTACTTGTGAGGTGCTAGTATGTAATCTCCGTGCTAATTATGATTGAAGTGGAACGATTATTTGTTGTAATTACTTTTATGTTTGCATTAAATGACCCCTAACTTGTATTTTTATTAGAATAAAAGCGCATTTGCTTGAGGACAAGCAAATCTCAAGTGTAAGGGTATTTGATGAAGCGAAAAGTGTACCGCTTTTAAGGGGTCATTTAAGCCCTAAATCGTATTTATTTGATCAAATATCGCCCTAAATCGTTCCTTTTGTCATTTTAGGTACTTTTGAGGAGAAATCTGGAAAAGGAGGCATTTTGGACGTTTTTGGAGCATAAAAGTGAAGAAAACGGCAAAGTCTCATAAATCGGCTGAAAGTTACCTTTGACGGCGTCACATTTAACCCCAGACGGCGTCATGCCTTGGCAAGAAAAAGTGGACGTGAAATTTACTCATGATAAGCCAGTGAAAATAGCATGTAAATTCTGACGGCGTCACGCTTTAACTTGATCAAGGGCGTCACGGCTTAAATCAAAGAGGGACGGCGTCACGTACAAGTTCTGACGGCGTCAAGCCTTGATAAGCCAGAATGGATTTTTGAAGAGCTAAAGAGGGACGGTGTTGGGCTATAAAAGTCAAAGTACTGCTACTCAAGTCAAAGTACTGCTATTCGATTAAAGTACTGCTGCTCGTTAAAGGACTGCCATGCAAATAGTTTAAGGACTAATGTGTAATTCTAGAATATTCGTATTAGATTAGAGTTATAATTAGAATTTACTTGTCGTTCAAGTATTGTAAACCGACTAGGGTTTTCCTTGTGCGTATAAAAGGATCCCTAGGTTGGCATTAGAGATATATGTGTTTTAGAGAGACAAGTATATGCGATTAGTGATATATGATTATTAGAGTTTAGAGTTTGTTAGTGAATCTGTGTAAGAAAGCAGGTTCAAGGTTTTAATAATATTCAAAGTCGTTTATTAAATTCTTCTTAGCTTTGTTGAAGTAGATTCCGCATACTTAGCAAAGTATATCAGTGTTTCACTATTAATAGTTTTGAATTCATTCAAAGTTGTTAAACCGTAGACAAGCTACAAGTTAGTTTGGTCAGAGTATATCGATCCAACAAGTGGTATCAGAGCTTGTGTGGAGACTCTGATTAAGAAGAAACCCTTAAAACCGATTTATCAACAAACCCTTAACAATGTCGACTGAAGCTGCACCTATCCCATCCATCACCTCACTTAGAATTCCTATCATCAAGAAGGGAGAATATGATCTCTGGAGCATGAAGATGAGACAGTACCTTGCTATTACTGACCATGCTCTATGGGATGTAATTGTCAATGGTAATGTTGTTCTTGATGAACCTCTACAAATTGAAGGACAACCCAAACCACCTCAACCACCCTTACCAGCAGCTACAAAGAGAAATCAAGATAAGGCTCTCAACATACTGCTGTCTGCTATTCCTGATGGTCACCTATTGAAGTTTCATGATGCTAAGGATGCAAAACAATTATGGGCTGCTATCAAGACAAGATTTGGAGGTAATGATGCTTCAAAGAAGATGCATAGAAACTTATTGAAGCAGCAATTTGAAACCTTCACTGTTGGTGAAAGAGAAAGTCTTGATGCTGCCTATGACAGATTCCAAAACCTACTTAGTATGCTAGAACTATATGGAGCAGAGGTATCTGTTGAAGATGCAAATTTGAAGTTCTTAAGGAGTTTGCCATCTGTCTGGCATGTGGTTGCTACTATGATTAGAGGCCAACCTGGATTGGAGTCTATGGACTTTGATGATCTCTATAACAATTTGAAAGTCTACGAGCAAGAGATGAATGGTCACAGTTCTCAGAAAACTCACAACATAGCTTTTGTATCTTCTGAAAACAGAAGCAGTACTTCCACTAAAAGTACTGCTTATCCTTCTCAAAGTACTGTTGGTGATTCACAGCATGTTTGCACAACCACAACTACCCCCAACCCATCACCAACAAACAACACCAATTTTGATGAAATTGTATGTTCCTTCTTTGCACAACAAGCCACTTTACCTGTTACTTATCAAGAAGACTTGTTGCAGATTGAAGAAGATGCTTTAGAAGAGATTGACATAAGATGGCAAGTAGCTATGATTACTGCTAGGATCAAGAAGTTCATGAACAAGACAGGAAGGGGAATTGATTTCAAAGCCAAACAAGGTATCACTTTTGACAACTCTAAGATTGAATGTTTCAATTGTCAAAAGCTTGGACACTTTGCAAGGGAATGCAAGTTTGCAAAATATCAGGCAAACAGGATGATTGAACAACCCAAGGTTGAAAGAAAGGAGGTTCCTATTACTGAATCACAACCAAAAGCTTTGGTGGCTCAAGAAAATTTAGCAGAGATTGACTGGAGTGCTGAATTTGATGATGAACCTGTAACCTATTCTATGGTTGCAATGGAAGAGTTTGATTGGGGCACAACTTTTGATGAGGAACCTGGATATGCTGCTTTGGAATCAAGAGATGGTCTTGGAAGCTTTGACTGGAGCATGGAGGATGAAGATGAACCTGTTCAGATTGCTATGGTAGCCACTTCACCAAGTTCATCCAATGTCTCTGAGGTATGCTCTAAGTGTAATGATGTTTATCAAAAGTTGCTTAAAGATTATGTGACTGAAAGAGATAATTGTAGAACAGCTAGGTCTGAGGTAGCTGGTTATCAATTAACTTTAGAGTCAATGGAAGCCAAAATTTTAACACATGAAAATAATGAAATAGCTTGGGCAGAAAAATATGAGCAACAAGATTACCAATTGAAATTAAGTGAATGGAAGTTAGGATGTAAGGTGTCTGAATTAGAAAAGATTACTAAGGAAAGAGATACTTTGTTAGAAAGACTTGGTAGTATTAAACAGGCTGGTCTATCACATGTTCAATTTGTTGAAAAACAAAGAGTAATAAATAGTAGAGCTGGACTAGGTTATGGTGAAGCTAGTAGTTCAGATGAGACCTCACCTAGTGATAAGGAAGAAACTCCACCTAGTGCTAAGGAAGAGATTCCACCTAGTGATGATGGCCTTACAAGCTCAGAAGAAAACACATCTAGGAATGAGGAACCAATTAGTGAATCACCTCCTGAGTTTAAGAAAGATAAGGAGTACCATTCAGTTCCTCCACCCACTGGTCAGTTTCAACCTCTTAGGACAGATGTTTCTCGTTATGGTGTAGACAACCTAGAGTTTAGGAAGAAGCTTAATGGTAGAATTAGTTCTGAGAAACCTACGAATGATTTTCAAAGGGGTAATGATCAAAAGTTTCCTACAGCCTTTCAGAAACAAGCAGTACCTCCACAAACTTTTCAAAGTACTGCTGGACAGTCAGCAGTACCTCCAATAGAAATTTTTCAAAATACTGCTTACTACAGGAAACCTTTTAATCATAGAAGAGGATTTGGGAATATGGAGAGAAAGTTATGTTATGTATGCTATAGTCCTGATCACTTGATTAAGCACTGTGACTTTCATTCAGAATACTTAAGTCAGTTTCCAAAGAAAAGACCTCCCACCCATAAGCCAAGAGAGACTAGACCAGTTTGGAATCACTCAAATAGGGTCAACCATAGTAATTTCTCAAAAGACTATAGGTACCCTCACCAGAAAAGAATGTTTTCCAAATCACCAGTACCTTCACAATCTGATAAGTCTCAAGAAATACCTTCTCAAAGGACTGATAAGTTTTCACCCACTCATGGTACTGCTCATACTTTTTCACATAGAAGACCTAAGAGATTCAATTCATATAAAAGGTCTTCCACCTCAAGCAGAGTACCTATCTCAGAGAAACCTAAGGTCAAACGAAATTGGGTTAAGAAAGAACGTACTGATGGGGCACAAGAAGTACTTTCATCAGATAAGGGTGAAACAGGGAGTGTTGTTGATATTGCAACACAGGACATGGGACCAACTCAAATAATCATTGACCATGCCTTTAAAACCAGTGGAGATTACATACTGAAGGAATTCAAGTATGTCACTCCACAAGGGGAACACAAGTCAGTAATGGCTTGGGTTCCTAAAAGAAACTAACCCTTTTCTTTTATGTGCAGGGCAACCCAGAGGAGGAGCTTAAAGATCATATTATTGTTGATAGTGGTTGCTCTGGCAGCATGACAGGGGACAAGGAGATCCTGTCAGACTTTAAGGCATATTATGGAGGAAGAGTTGCGTTTGGTAATGATCCTGATGGAGGAAGAATCACTGGCAAAGGAACAATCAAGGCTGGATGTATTGATTTTGAGAATGTTAGATATGTAAAGGAGCTCAAGTTCAACCTATTGTCAGTATCTCAAATTTGTGACAAGAAGTATCCAATTCTGTTTACTGATACAGAATGTCTCATTCTCTCCCCTGAGTTCAAATTTGTTGATGATCACTTGGTGACATTGAGAGTACCAAGAACCAATGATGTATACAGTTTAGACTTAAAGAGTCTCAATTCTGCTGGAAGAGCAACATGTTTAGTAGCAAAGGCATCATTGGAAGAAGCACATCTGTGGCACAGAAGACTAGGTCATGTTAATTTTAAGAACATCAACAAGCTGGTCAAAGGAAATTTAGTTAAAGGTTTACCTTCCAAAACATTCAAGACTGATCATTCATGTTTGGCTTGCAAGAAGGGTAAACAACATAAAGCTTCATGTAAGAAGCTTGGGGAAAGAGATATTAGAGAACCTTTGGAGTTGCTACACATGGATCTGTTTGGACCAGTCTCAGTAGAAAGTTTAAACAAGAAGAAGTACTGCTTGGTTGTGACAGATGATTGTAGCAGATTTAGCTGGGTCTTTTTCTTGGGATTCAAAGATGAAACCTTTGATGCTATCCATGACCTGATAGTAGCCCTTGAAAATCAATTAAGACTCAAAGTAAGAGGTATTAGATGTGATAATGGAACAGAATTCAAGAACAAGCATATGGATGAATTCTGTGCCAAGAAAGGGATCAAGAGAGAGTTTAGCATTGCTAGAACACCACAGCAGAATGGTGTTGCAGAAAGAAAGAATAGGACTTTGATAGAAGCAGCTAGAACAATGCTTGCAGATTCCCAATTACCTATTCTCTTTTGGGCTGAAGCCATAAGTACTGCTTGCTATGTGTTGAATAGAGTTTCAGTAACTAAACCTCAGATGAAAACACCTTATGAGTTACTCATGGGAAAGAAACCAAACATTCGTTTTCTAAAACCTTTTGGCTGCTCTCTGACTATTCTAAATACCATTGATTCTCTGGGTAAATTTGATGGTAAGTCAGATGAAGGATATTTATTGGGATATTGTACAAATAGCAAAGGATTTAGAGTTTATAACAGGAATACCAGAAAGGTACAAGATTGTCTTCATGTTGAATTTTTGGAAGATAAAGAAACTCAGAAAGGTAAAGGTCCTGATTGGATGTTTTATCTTGATCTCAAGCTTACACCATCTATGAATTATGTCCCTGTTAGAGAAGAGAATCAGGCTAATTACAAAGAAGATGATTCACAGTACATTGTTCATGGAGTCAATGTTACACCAGAAGAAGTTCCTGACAAAGAACCTGAAGTTACTGTTAAGGAACAAAGTACTGCTCAGCCAATCTAATATAGTATCTGATGAAGATCAAGCCATACAAGATGAACTTAATAGGATGCTTTTTCAAGAAACTATAGCATAATCCTATGAAGATGACCAAAGGAAGGCTTATGAGGCTGCAAAGAAAAAGAGTAACTTTCAAGATACTGCCCACAGTACTTTAGATCAAAGTACTGCTGATCCTTTTGACAGTACTTCTGATGTATTAGAGCAATCAAATTGGAACAATGCTGATGATTCCAATGTTGATGATGATGATTTAGTTAATGCTAACATTCCTGGATTAGAAGAAATTGATGATGAGCTTATTCCAGAAGGTATTTTCTCCAATGAAGGCATTGATTTTACTAACTTGGAGTCTGATCTTCCAGTACCACCAACTCCTACATTGAGAGTTCATAAAGCTCATCCTCAAAGTAATATTATTGGATCACCCTCTTCAGGAGTGGTTACAAGGAACAAAGTTAAAGGGCTTTCTAAGCAACATACTGCTTTACTTAGCTTTGTTTACAAACAAAACAGGATGAATCACAAGGATCAACAAACATGCCTGTTTGCTTGCTTTTTATCTCAAGAAGAACCCAAAAAGGTAGCTCAAGCTTTAGCAGATGAAAGTTGGGTTGAAGCCATGCAAGAGGAGCTTCTACAATTTAAGCTTCAAGAAGTCTGGGTATTATGTGATTTACCAGATGGCAAAAGAGTCATTGGTACAAGATGGGTTTTCAGAATCAAAAGAGATGAAAGAGGGAATGTTATCAAAAATAAAGCTAGATTGGTTGCACAAGGATATCGCCAAGAAGAAGGAGTGGATTATGATGAAGTATTTGCTCCTGTTGCAAGGATAGAGGCAATAAGGTTATTTCTTGCCTTTGCATCATACATGGGATTTCCTGTCTACCAAATGGATGTGAAAAGTTCTTTCCTTTATGGCACAATTTCTGAGGAAGTTTATGTTAAACAACCTCCTGGTTTTGAAGATCCTGCACATCCAAACAAAGTCTACAAAGTGATCAAGGCACTATATGGCCTTCATCAAGCTCCCAGAGCTTGGTATGAGAGACTCTCAAATTTTCTATTACAACATGGTTATAGGAGAGGAGCAATTGATAAGACTTTGTTCATCAAGAGGGATAAGAAAGACATTATGTTAGTCCAAGTATATGTGGATGATATTATATTTGGAGCTACAAAGAAGTCTATGGTGAAAGAATTTGAAGATCTTATGCAGAAGGAGTTTCAAATGAGTTCTATGGGAGAATTAACCTTCTTTTTGGGTCTTCAAGTTAGACAAACAAGAGATGGAATCTTCATTAACCAAGAAAAGTATGTTGCAGACATACTCAAAAGATTTGATCTTCCAAATCTCAGGCCTGCCACCACACCCATTGATAAAAATAAACCTCTAGGCAAGGATGAAGATGGACAAGCTGTGGATGTCAAGCTTTACAGATCTATGATTGGTTGTCTTATGTACTTAACTGCATCAAGACCTGACATCATGTTTGCTGTTTGCTTATGTGCAAGATTTCAGGTTACACCCAAGGTTTCCCATATGTATGCAATCAAGAGGATTTTTCGATATCTCAAGCATCAACCAAAGTTAGGATTATGGTATCCTAAGGAGTCACCTTTTCACTTAGAAGCCTTTTCAGATAGTGACTATGCAGGGGATAACTATGATAGAAGATCAACCTCAGGAGGATGTCAATATCTTGGAAGAAGATTAGTCTCCTGGCAATGTAAGAAGCAAACCATTGCTGCAACCTCCTCTACTGAAGCAGAATATGTTGCTGCTGCAAGCTGTTGTGGACAAGTTTTGTGGATGCAAAATCAAATCTTGGATTATGGATTCAATTTCAAGAATACTCCTATCAACATTGATAATGAGAGTACCATCTGCATTGTGAAGAATCCTGTTTATCACTCCAAGACCAAGCACATTCAGATTAGGCATCACTTTATTCGGGATTGTTATGAGCACAGGCTTATAAATGTGGTTAAGGTTCACACAGATGATAATGTAGCTGATCTACTCACTAAGGGATTTGATGTTTCAAGATTCAACCACTTAGTTGTGAGCATTGGGATGATTAACTACTAGGCTACATTTGAGGGGAGGCTTTAGTATTAGTTAGAATACTTTATATTCGGTCTTAATGAAAGTATTGGTTATTAGTGATTTAGTTTAGCCTATATGTTGTATTTGAGGGGAGGCAACATTAGCTATTAGTTAGAACTTAAGCATGAATCTTTTACAAGTTCTTGGTTTTAGTTTGGAGTATCGATTGTGGATAACAAGATGGAACGTACTGCTTTGTTGCTCAAAGTACTGCTTCAGCAACGTACTGCTTCAACGTACTGCTTACGTGGACGTACTGTTCCAACGGTCAAAAATTGTGGGGCTCACGGTTAATTAATTCCTTACGGCGGAGATAATAAGTTAATCCAAACGGTAACTTTATTATTAAGAGTTTGATTTATTTTCATCCTATTTAAAGAAACTCACTCCTATTTCCCCGCCTTTTTACGTATTTGAGATCCCTCATTCGCTTTTACACCACAATCTTTTTATCAAAACACACACTCAAAGCGAATTCTTCTCTACCAACTCATCATGGCTAATCGCCTTACTGTTAGCAAACATAATATGATCGCTAATTTGGACAAGACAAGGGATAATCTTGATTTTCATGCGATCATTGATTTCTTAACTGGGTCTTCCATCAACTACTCTATTTTAGTTGACCCTGATGTTATTGGTCCCTGGATGCAAGAATTTTGGGCTACTGCAACGAAAGAAGGTGATTCGTTGATTAGGGCTACGGTTGCTGGACGAGCTATTAGGATTACTGAGGCCACGATTAGGGATGTGTTGATGTTTGATGATGAAGGGGGGGCTGTTCGTTTTGAAAAACAAGTGCTTTGGGACACTTTAAGTGATTTAGGTTATGAAGGCGATCTGACGAAGCTTACTTTTCAAAAGCCTTTGTTTTGTTCTCATTGGAAGTACCTAATTCACGTTCTACTTCATTGTTTGAGTCCCAAGAGTACTTCTTTTGATCAATTTGGTCAAAATATTGCATCTGCATTAGTGGGTTTAGCTACCGATCGAAGATTCAATTTCTCAAGACTCATTCTGGATGGTATGCTTACACATATTGGTAATGGTTCACCATTTTTGATGTATCCAAGGTTTGTTCAGTTATTCTTGAACAATCAACTTGAGGATGTCCCTAAACCTCAAAGTTTTTACCCACTGTCAAACTTCCATCAAAGGTGTTTACTTTTCTATCTAAACAAAGTGCAAAGTTTTCTGGAACCAACACACCTTTGACTGCTCATATATTGGGAGTTGCACAAGTTGTTAGAGATGCAGAGCAAGAGCAAGAGCAAGAAGCAAATTCTGAGTCAGCAAGCCAAGAGTCTCCAGTTTCTAGAGAAGTTAGTATTCCTCAACCCACTGCTTCTCAACATACTGCTTCTCCACATTCTGTTACTAGGGAAGGTACTGCTCCTATGGACATTCCTACTCATGAGGAGTCAGACCAAGGTATGAATAATCCACCATCTCCTATTGATGATTCTTCCACAAATGTGTCTAAGCAATTTGAAGAAGAAGAGGTAGAATTGGACAATTATGCTTTAACAAGGGAGTTAAAGAGGTTGAAGAAGGAGAGTGAGGCTCAAGCTGCTAAGATAGACAAATTAAAGACTAAGTTTCAAAAATTGAAGAGGTATGTTTGGCCACTAGTTCAACACCATAGATTATGGGTGAAGTCTCAGAAGAAGAGTGGTAGGATACCTACAAAGATTTCTAAGAAGAAAAAGTCTAAGAAGCAATCTTCATTCCAAATGGGGAGGAATTTAGAGAATTTGAATGAAGATGATGCTGGTTTTGAACAAGATTTTGAACAAGATGCTGGATTTATGGATGATACTCAGAGGACACCACCTGAAAATATTCCTCAAGATACTGTTGAGAGGAAGAGTGATGAAACAGAGCAAATAAATTTAGAAGAAGCTACTGTTGAAGTGAGAAGTGGTGATACTGAGGAAATAAACTTAGAAGGAGCTGAAGCTGAAAGTACTGCTCAAGAAAGTACTGCTCAACAAGGTACTGAGAGGCAATTCATTGTTACACCTAGAACCTTAGATTTTGAAGAAGATATTGGTCCTTCAATTCAAGTTCAAGAGGAAGTAGGTCCTTCTAAACCAGCTCAAGAAGAAGATGATATAGCTCATACTAACAGTGATGATGAAACAATTGCTGATATCATGCTTAATATGTCAAGTCAAAGAGGTATTAGTATTCATGAGGTTGAACAACAACATCATACTTCTTCTCAACCTGCGCAAGAAATAGATCCAAAAGATAAAGGCAAAGGGATCTTGGTAGAAAAGAAGAAGAAGAAGATGACATTGGCACAGTTAAGACAAATTCAGGTTGCCAAAAATGAGGAAGCAGCTAGAATATTACAAGCAGAGAAAGATGCTGAAGAATCAAGAAAGAATGTTCAATCAAGAAGGCCAATTAGTAAAGCTAGAGAAAGGAATGATATGATGGCTTATCTGAAAGGTCAAGGATACACAGGTTTAGTTAGATTGACATATACAGAGATGAAGGATCTGTATGATGCTGTTAGAGAAGCTATTCAAAGAGATCTTGCAGGCATTATTTCTTTTGAAGATGACAAGCTTGAAGATAAAAGAAAGGAAAGAGCTGCTACAAGAAGCTCAAAGAGGAAAAGAGTCACTGATGAACAGCCATCAAAGAAGTTCAAGGAAGCTGTTGAATTAAGAACAGACACAGTTGATGAGCTCAGAAATTATCTTAGAGTTGTTGACTTTGAGAATCCAAAAGAAGATACTGATAAGAAGTCCAAGATATCTACTTTTTTAGTTGTAGAATCTAAAGAAGGAGATTATCTAATCTTTCATAGACTAGATGGAAGTTTTAGAGTGTTTAATTCATTATTGGATATTCTACATCTGATTGATAGAGATGATATGCTTCAGTTATATCTCCAAGTGCAAACTTATTTTGAGCATATTCCACCACAAGGAATAGGTTTGATATTGTTAGGAGATCTCACAACAATCTGGGACACAGAGGAGTCTAAGGACAGTGCTTTGTGGGAAAATCAAGACAACTGGGAGATTAACAGATGGAGATTCTTTGGATCAGTTGGGATACATGTTTTAGAGTTAGAAGATGGCACTATGATTCATATGCTAGCAGAACAAAGATATCCACTCACAAGAGATCTGATGATCAGAATGCTAGAGCATGGAATGGAAGTGGAACAAGAGGATGAAGTAGCATTGATGGTCATAAAATTATTCATCAAGTGGACTACTGAATTTGAAGATTAATGCATAACTACTGGTATGGTTTCATTATTATATAAATCTTTTGAAAAATAAAGTACTTTCTTCAAAGTACTGCTGGTCAGACAGTACTTTCTCAAAGTACTGCTTGCAGCATAAAACCAGTAAAGTCTTTTGATAAAATTAGTAATTTTTGATAAGTGCAAAAACATTTTGAAAGCACAAAGATTAAACAGCAACAAATGGTTTTGAAAGCAACAGCATGGTGTTAGTACTTGTACTACACAACAAATGGTAGTCAACTCACCATGTTTAATAAACAAGAAAGAGTTTGACTCATCATGAGGGTACGGCTCTGATGTGATTATCAAATCCGTTTTTAGTTGGCAATTTACTAAAAATTGTATGGTTTTCAACTCACCATATCTATATTAGTGAAGAGTTGGCTAGCCCACAAGATAATTGATTGCGTGGTTTTGTAACCTTACAACAGGTTTTACCTCTCGAGGGATCTCAAGAGGCTTACAACCCCACCAGGCAGTGTACCTGACCGATGTAGTATAGTGTAGTGGTAAGTACGGGGGATTGATCGTTCTCCACAGGGAATAGTGTTCGTTAGGTATGAAAGACTACTCTAATTAGGTCTAAGGGTTGAGGAAGATTCTTTTTATGTTTTTATATTTTTATGAAAGCAAGTAAAATCTCGGTTTTGATAGAGTGGGCGGAATTAGTTGCTAGTCAACTAACCCAAATTACTACGAATGCAAATAAAATAAAATAACAAAAATGAAAATGTGGTGAGAAACTTATGTGTAGAGAAATGTGTTTACTTAGATTTCCTTACTCCCTAACTATCTTTTACCGGTTAATTAGTGTGTATTAGTCGCGTGGATGACGGGTGTATTCCTTAATACCATTCGTGGGGTGGCGTACTTACTTCCCCAACTCTACAAGCTCCTACTTCACTCCTATGTCGAGCCGGCTAGGAAGCTCCTAACATGGGATCACTAGAATTCGCTTGTGCATTAAATAAAACCATAAAAACCTTTAGTACGCGTTTGGTTCATGTTTCTTAAGACGTTCAAGCAAGTTACCGAATAGGAAGTTAGCCAGTTTTCTTAAGCCTAACATAGATAAACAATCATCCAATACAACTAATAACACATTAACAACCAATAATCAATAGCTAGGTTTCATTAGATCTAAGCAAACACAAGATAAATTTAGCCTAACATGTTAAACAAAAGACAAGAATAAGATAGAATCAAACAACACATAGACATATTGAATGATTAATTGATAACTTATCTTTCAATGAAACATGGAAGATCTCAAGGCAAAAAGCCCTGAAAAAGTAGCTAAAATCGTCTTAGGGTTTTCTCCCAAAATTCCACACACTAAGCTCTCCCTAATGACAAAAAATTAGAAAACTATATATAGATTTTTGGATCTGACGGCGTCACCTTATGGAGTGTGATGCCGTCACCTCGCCGCTTTTAGGGTTCCCGGATGACCTTCTTGACGCCGTCCCTCTTTAGCTCTTCAAAAATCCATTCTGGCTTATCAAGGCTTGACGCCGTCTAACCATGAACGTGACGCCGTCCCCTTATGATTTAAGCCGTGACGCCCTTGATCAAGTTAAAGCGTGACGCCGTCAGAATTCACATGCTATTTTCACTGGCCCGTCATGAGTAAATTTCACGTCCAACTTTTCTTGCCAAGGCATGACGCCGTCCAGAGTAAAGTCTGACGCCGTCAAGAGTAACTTTTAGCCGATTTTTGAGACTTTGCCGTTTTCTTCACTTTAATGCTCCAAAAACGTCCAAAATGCCTCCTTTTCCAGATTTCTCCTCAAAAGTACCTAAAATGACAAAAGAAACGATTTAGGGCAATATTTGATCAAATAAATACGATTTAAAGCTTAAATGACCCCTTAAAAGCGGTACACTTTTCGCTTCATCAAATACCCTTACACTTGAGATTTGCTTGTCCTCAAGCAAATGTGCTTTTATTCTAATTAAAATACAAGTTAGGGGTCATTTAATGCTAACATAAAAGTAATTACAACAAATAATCGTTCCACTTCAATCATAATAAGCACGGAGATTACATAATAGCACCTCACAAGTAGTGTTTAGATACTCACATCTCTCAAGTGTCATCAAAATAAATCTCATAAATGAAAACGGAAAATATCTCTCACTACCTGTCATAGCAAATAGATTACCATAGGCTTGGGAAAGGATCGAAAACCTCCTCCACTAGGCGTAAGCACCAAAGATAAACTATCAAAGAGGGCTTTTAAATGGGTTATAACGTTAGGTGTAGGGAAAAGGAAAACACGGTTTTGTTGGATAAGGGATATTTTACTGGTGGCTAGTTAAAGATCTTGATCAATTACATGAACTATACAATGTTGCTAAGCCAAGACTAGACTCGATCTTAAGCTAGAAACGAAATAACAAAATAACAAAAATATAAAACAAACATAAAATAAAACGGGATGGTAGTCCGTATGTTTTTTCTATTTTTCATTTTCTCATTTTTTTTGTGTTTTTCTTGATTTTTTTTTTTTTTTTTTTTTTTTTTTTTTTTTTTTTTTTTTTTTTTTTTTTTTTTGCGCATACACTTTTACCCTACCATCCAAAATAATACATCATAGGGGCATTGCATTCCCCTTACACTTGAACTTTTACATAACTTTACAAATACTAATCTAATGACTCGAATTAAGATAATTGAAAAACTTGGAGTACTTTTAAAACATTTAGCACATATGGGGTAATAAATGATGTTCTTCCCCATTACTCCATTATACTAGTACTTTACCCATGAGTCCCAATCGTCCCAAAACAATATGTACAAGGATATGACTCGACTTAGCAACCATGTAATCAATTAGATAATTAACTTGGGTTTAAACAAATGTTGTAACAATAATGCACTAAAGATGAGTGCATACAAGGTAGGCTAAGGCGATTTGGGTGTACATTCTAGTGGGGTGTAAACAAATTCTTCCTTTAAGTAAAATGCTTAAAGGTCGAAACGAAAAGATAGGCTCTGAGGGGTGTACTAGGGGTATCGTGTACTAAAAATGAGTACAACGCAAAGGGTGTGGGAGAATTACTTGACCAATGTAGCCAAAGTAATTATAAGAAAAACACAGGTGTAAAACAATGGGTTAATCCTAATGCCTCTTATCATGTAGTAAATCTAACTACACGAATGTAGTCTCACTTGTGGCCTCGGAATGGTCCTAACGCAAGTTCTAGAATCTAAGTGTTACCGGTACACACATCATAGCATAAATGCTTTTCCTACCAATTCTAGGGGCGAACCTCACATATTTGGGGTGGAAAAATTTTTTAGTGGTACGGTTTTTGTGCTAGTCATATAACTCCTATCCGTGAGACGCTCATTAAGATCAAAGTTTCACTCCTATATGTTGTAAAAAATTTTAAATTTGGCACTAAAATTACCTTAACAAGTATTTCTCTCAGTTTTATTACACATCTATTATTAAACAAACAAAAATCAAGTGCAATGGCATTCTCTAAAATCGTACTTTTACCCCCCCTTACACTTAAGATGAACATTGTCCCCAATGTTCAAATAACAAGATGTAAAAGCAAAAAGTAAAAGAATGAAATCAAATACTCCCCTGATTCGCTCGGTGGATAATGAAATTACACGGTTAAATCTTCCTCCAAAGAGAATGTTGAAACTCCATGACTAATGCATCGCCATAAGCTTGATTCAAAACATTTCCTTGTCCAAAATAACCTGTTAAACCTGAGAAAACAAACACGAAAACCTGCATAACATCGGCGGGAAAAATCTATATATAAGGATATAACGCTTGTGGAATGATAATTTTGCAGATTCCTGGAGATTATAAGTTGGAGATTTAATAAAAACTTTTTATGAAAACAAAACTTTCAAAAATTTCTGGAAATTAAATCTGACGCCGTCAGGTTATAACCCCTGACGCCGTCAGAAATGACCTGACAAAAATTTTCGTTTTAAGTTCCCGGAAAATTTCTGGAAAAACCTTTACCTTACTTCCTGGAAATCCTGCAAAACATCATTATGACTCGATACAAGCATTTGACTCAAACAACTACTAATATGTATGCTAATTTATTATTATTACGATTCATGTTAATTTGTGTTCTAATAAACCGATTTAGATTTCCCTTACACTTATCTTTTGCAAAATACCTTTATATGTAGTTAAGACGAAGTTAAAAACAACATAAAGCATTTTCACAAATTAGTTTTGAACATGAATCAATAATGATAAAAATTAAACACACATACGGAAAATAAAATCAAACAAACAAATAAATAAACACACAAAGCAAATAAAACAAATAAAGCTTGGGTTGCCTCCCAAGAAGCGCTTTTCTTTATTAACGAGTCTTGTAGCTAGACTCTAAGTCACGGGGTCTACGTTTTTCCGTTTTGCTTCTCAATTGCCCCTCTAATCATCCTAACAACCTCCATATCAATTTTGTATTTAGGTCCAAGGTTTAAGCAATCTTTATAATAAAGGCTTCTCTTATTCCAAACATGGTCCATGCCTTTTTCTTTATCCTCTTCATTGATGTCCTCAATCGCACCAATGTAGTCCATGTCAAATCGAGGCACAAAACGAAATTCATTAACCCGATAAGGCATCCTATATGTGATCCTATCTATGTGATTAGAAAACTGAACCGTGCCTTTCAAACGGTCATACCTTAAATTGGATGCTTCGATAAATGGCTTACCTAACACAACGCGAGATAGGCGGCAGTCAACAACACTTGCCATATCTTCTAAAATCATGAAGTTGGTGACAAAGGTAAAGTTCCCAACAAGGATATGTATATCCTTAATCCTTCCAACGAAGTTGCAAACTCCGCCTGGACACTTGGGGTCCATCCTAGGCTCAAGTGGTGTGTTTATGATTTGGCTATAAAGGCCTGAGGACATAACGTTGATTGGGGATTCACAGTCAATGTAAGCATGCTCAACGTATTGGTACCCAATCATACATGGTATCTTCACATTCCCGGGATCACCTCTCTTAATCTTTGGGTCAATTCTAACAAAAGGTGGTCGAGGGTTATCAACTAGGTTGTTATAGTAAGCAATCTCCTTCTTAGTGGGGTATTCATTGAAACAATCATCCAACCTAGGATCTACCTTTACTTCCTCAATTTTCTCAATCAACTTATCAACCGTAAGATTATTACGTTCTAAGTAATTATCTGAGTATATGGCGGTCCCTAAGTTGTTCAAGGCATAATCAAGCTCTATATCAATCATTCTACTGAGCTCCCTGAGCTCACTAATCTCATTCTCAAGTTGGCTACGCAACAAAGCCACTTCGCCAGGTGTAAGGGGTGGATTCGCGTTTTCCATAATGGCAAACTGAATAGTCAATGAAAATCTGTTACGAACAAAAGCACAAAGAAAATAGATAGACTAAAGAAAACCTAGAAAAATAAAATAAAAATCTCACTAGAAAGGAATCTAGTGAGTAGACCTAATAGAAATAAAAATTCAACCTAAACAATAACTATTCCCCGGCAGCGGCGCCAAAAACTTGATTGCGTGGTTTTGTAACCTTACAACAGGTTTTACCTCTCGAGGGATCTCAAGAGGCTTACAACCCCACCAGGCAGTGTACCTGACCGATGTAGTATAGTGTAGTGGTAAGTACGGGGGATTGATCGTTCTCCACAGGGAATAGTGTTCGTTAGGTATGAAAGACTACTCTAATTAGGTCTAAGGGTTGAGGAAGATTCTTTTTATGTTTTTATATTTTTATGAAAGCAAGTAAAATCTCGGTTTTGATAGAGTGGGCGGAATTAGTTGCTAGTCAACTAACCCAAATTACTACGAATGCAAATAAAATAAAATAACAAAAATGAAAATGTGGTGAGAAACTTATGTGTAGAGAAATGTGTTTACTTAGATTTCCTTACTCTCTAACTATCTTTTACCGGTTAATTAGTGTGTATTAGTCGCGTGGATGACGGGTGTATTCCTTAATACCATTCGTGGGGTGGCGTACTTACTTCCCCAACTCTACAAGCTCCTACTTCACTCCTATGTCGAGCCGGCTAGGAAGCTCCTAACATGGGATCACTAGAATTCGCTTGTGCATTAAATACAACCATAAAAACCTTTAGTACGCGTTTGGTTCATGTTTCTTAAGACGTTCAAGCAAGTTACCGAATAGGAAGTTAGCCAGTTTTCTTAAGCCTAACATAGATAAACAATCATCCAATACAACTAATAACACATTAACAACCAATAATCAATAGCTAGGTTTCATTAGATCTAAGCAAACACAAGATAAATTTAGCCTAACATGTTAAACAAAAGACAAGAATAAGATAGAATCAAACAACACATAGACATATTGAATGATTAATTGATAACTTATCTTTCAATGAAACATGGAAGATCTCAAGGCAAAAAGCCCTGAAAAAGTAGCTAAAATCGTCTTAGGGTTTTCTCCCAAAATTCCACACACTAAGCTCTCCCTAATGACAAAAAATTAGAAAACTATATATAGATTTTTGGATCTGACGGCGTCACCTTATGGAGTGTGACGCCGTCACCTCGCCGCTTTTAGGGTTCCCGGATGACCTTCTTGACGCCGTCCCTCTTTAGCTCTTCAAAAATCCATTCTGGCTTATCAAGGCTTGACGCCGTCTAACCATGAACGTGACGCCGTCCCCTTATGATTTAAGCCGTGACGCCCTCGATCAAGTTAAAGCGTGACGCCGTCAGAATTCACATGCTATTTTCACTGGCCCGTCATGAGTAAATTTCACGTCCAACTTTTCTTGCCAAGGCATGACGCCGTCCAGAGTAAAGTCTGACGCCGTCAAGAGTAACTTTTAGCCGATTTTTGAGACTTTGCCGTTTTCTTCACTTTAATGCTCCAAAAACGTCCAAAATGCCTCCTTTTCCAGATTTCTCCTCAAAAGTACCTAAAATGACAAAAGAAACGATTTAGGGCAATATTTGATCAAATAAATACGATTTAAAGCTTAAATGACCCCTTAAAAGCGGTACACTTTTCGCTTCATCAGTGAAGAGTTGGTTAGCCCACAAGATAATGGCTTTGTGGTAAAGGCTGTGGAAAACCATTATATGGTAATTAGTTCACCATGGTAGTGATTGTACTAAAAGAACTAGCTAGTCCAAAAGCAAACGGCTATTTGGTAAAGACTACTCAAATCCGTTGATAGCTGATGATTTGCTAAAAATCATATGGTTATCAATGTACCATGGTTTTTCCTAAATCTAAACATTGGCTACTCCAGAGTTAATGGCTTTGGTAAAGAGACATCAAAATCCATTAAGTTTTCAATGATTCACCTCTCACAGGAGTTAACACACCTGGAAGTGATGAGAATAGTATGAAACTCTTAAGATCTGATGTACATATTGCCAATATGATGCTGAGTTGCTGAAAAGATCTGATGCTGAAAAGAATTGTTGCTGATGAAGATTGAAGATACTGTTTGCATTGATGATGACAAAACAATAACGAGTCAGGTTTGAAGAAACAACCTTTCCTTGAAGATAAAGTATTGAAGTTAAAGACATACAAAGAAACTTGAAATCAAGCAAGTAGAATTCAAGTTAGGGGAGGATTGTTGGGCTATAAAAGTCAAAGTACTGCTACTCAAGTCAAAGTACTGCTATTCGATTAAAGTACTGCTGCTCGTTAAAGGACTGGCATGCAAATAGTTTAAGGACTAATGTGTAATTCTAGAATATTCGTATTAGATTAGAGTTATAATTAGAATTTACTTGTCGTTCAAGTATTGTAAACCGACTAGGGTTTTCCTTGTGCCTATAAAAGGATCCCTAGGTTGGCATTAGAGATATATGTGTTTTAGAGAGACAAGTATATGCGATTAGTGATATACGATTATTAGAGTTTAGAGTTTGTTAGTGAATCTGTGTAAGAAAGCAGGTTCAAGGTTTTAATAATATTCAAAGTCGTTTATTAAATTCTTCTTAGCTTTGTTGAAGTAGATTCCGCATACTTAGCAAAGTATATCAGTGTTTCACTATTAATAGTTTTGAATTCATTCAAAGTTGTTAAACCGTAGACAAGCTACAAGTTAGTTTGGTCAGAGTATATCGATCCAACAGACGGCGTCAAGAAGGTCATCCGGGAACCCTAGAAGCGGCGAGGTGACGGCGTCACAATCCATAAGGTGACGCCGTCAGATGCAAAAGTCTATATATAGTTTTCTAATTTTTTGTCATTAGAGAGAGCTTAGTGTGTGGAATTTTGGGAGAAAACCCTAGGACGAATTTAGCTTCTTTTTCAAGGCTTTTTGCCTTGAGATCTTCCATGCTACATTGAAGATAAGTTATCAATTAATCATTCAATATGTCTATGTGTTGTTTGATTTTATCTTATTCTTGTCTTTTGATTAACATGTTGGGCTAAATTTATCTTGTGTTTGCTTAGATCTAATGAAACCTAGCTATTGATTATTGGTTATTAGTGTGTTATTAGTTGTATTGGATGATTGTTTATCTATGTTAGGCTTAAGAAAACTGGCTAACTTCCTATTCGGTAACTTGCTTAAACGTCTTAAGAAACATGAACCAAATGCGTACTAAAGGTTTTTATGGTTGTATTTAATGCACAAGCGAATTCTAGTGATCCCATGTTAGGAGCTTCCTAGCCGGCTCGACATAGGAGTGAAGTAGGAGCTTGTAGAGTTGGGGAAGTAAGTACGCCACCCCACGAATGGTATTAAGGAATACACCCGTCATCCACGCGACTAATACACACTAATTAACCGATGAAAGATAGTTAGGGAGTAAGAAAATCTAAGTAAACACATTTCTCTACACATAAGTTTCTCACCACATTTTCATTTTTGTTATTTATTTTATTTGCATTCGTAGTAATTTGGGTTAGTTGACTAGCAACTAATTCCGCCCACTCTTTCAAACCCGAGATTTTACTTGCTTTCATAAAAATTATAAAAACATAAAAAGAATCTTCCTCAACCCTTAGACCTAATTAGAGTAGCCTTTCACACCTAACGAATACTATTCCCTGTGGAGAACGATCAATCCCCCGTACTTACCACTACACTATACTACATCGGTCAGGTACACTGCCTGGTGGGGTTGTAAGCCTCTTGAGATCCCTCGAGAGGTAAAACCTGTTGTAAGGTTACAAAACCACGCATCATAAAAGATGAGAAAGGGTCTTTGGCGAGTAAAAGTTCGGGTTCCTCTATATCCTTCATAGGATTGAAATCATCCTCTTCAATCATGGTCGTGTCCATCAGCTCATCCTTGAATTCTTTTTCTATTTCAACCAAAAATGGGTTGATAACAGGTGCTTTATATTCATCATTAGTTGGTGTAGTAAATTCCACCTCATCATTCTTTCGTTTTGCAACCTGTTTAGGAAAACTAGCAAGATTATTAGTAACGGGATTAATAATATTAAATAAATTAGTACCACTTTTTGTTGTAAGTGACTCCAATTCATCTTGTGAGTCTCCATCTTCAACTAGTGGTCTTGTAATTTCATCCTTTTCCCGAATAGCCGCCTCAAATAAGTCATCCCACATTTCTTCAAAATCCTTTGTGGGGTCATAATCTGGCTCATTTGTTCCACGCATGAATATTTCATTTTGTTGTGGCAATTGCGGTATGGCATCGTACACAATACAATCAAAACTTTCAATATTAGAATACTCATTATCTTCATCCGATGGAATATCATCATGGTGTTTTTGATATGATGAGAATATATTTTCCAACTCGGGTGAAAAATCACAAGTAATAGCACCATACACCATTGTTCCACATTCATCTTCATTTTCATCATAAGCACTTTCGGATGAATAAGCTTCTTTGTAAACAATTGCCGGATTTTCATTCAAATCAAACACTTGTGACTCTTCTTCATCTTGGGCAACTTCCGGAGAAATAACATCATCAATAACTATTGCCGGAAACCTAATTGCACCAAAATCGTATGATTCTTCTTCATCATCATCATTGGATAAAGTCCAAGTGTGTCGAAATGGCAATTTGTTTCTTTCTTTCCCAGATTTTTCCTGCTTTGATAATAAGTACTCTTCCATCGTGGGTTCTTTATCATTGATGACTTGTGCACCATATCTTGCTCTTTCCCAATCGTAAACCTTTTTATTGCACAAGGATCTTTCTTTGTTAAGCCTAAGATATTCTTCCATAGTTATGTCCGGATTGTCCATCATCATTATTACCTGAAAGATAAACAACCAAGAACAGCAGTAACCTAAACAAAAATAAAAACTAAACTAATAAAAATTTAATAAACAAAAAAAAAAAAAAAAAAAAAAAAAAAAAAAAAAAAAAATTGGTGTCACAGAAAATCGATGCGCCGTATCCAACAGACAATGGATACGCCGTATCGACACAAGATAATACGCCGTATCCAACAGACAATGGATACGCCGTATTAGCTTTCTGTAACAGATTTTTCAAATTATATAATACTAAAAAAAAAATCACACAAACTAAAAAAAATTGTCGCAGAACGTCAATGCGCCGTATTCACAGACAAGAATACGCCGTATTGAAATCAGACAGATGCGCCGTATTCACAGACAAAAATACGCCGTATTGCCTTTCTGAGACAGAAACACAGAATGACAAAAACACACAGAAACTAACGAAAACAAATAAAAACTAAAATACCAATAAATCAAATTAAACAATCACTCCCCGGCAGCGGCGCCAAAAACTTGATGTGTTTTTTTTAGGTCTATAAAAATCTACCAAGTTTTAAATTTATTTATTGCCGAACTAACCTATAGACTCTAAACACTCACGAGCAGTGTACCCGATCAATGTAGATAGTTTTTAGGTAAGCAAGGGTCGTTCACTAGGAGCGAAGCTAAGATGATCTAAAGGTATTCTAATTACTAAACTAACTATTCTAACCTAGAAAGCAAGTAAATATTTTTGGGGGTTTTAGCCTGAGAGGCTATCACGATTTTATGTGTTTAATTAAACTAAATACGAGAAAATAAATATTAAACTAATTAAAAGCAAATTAAAGATAGATGAAGATAGATAGGAAGAACGGGTTAGCCACGTCTAATCCATTTTATAGTTATACATGCTTATGTCTACTTGTTTTAATTCATTCAATTGTTTTGTCGCCAATCCGATTATTAATCCTGTCACGATTAAATAACCTACCATCGTGGTGGGAAAGAGGACATGATCATAGTGACTCGTCTAGCATCAATACTAACTTATTGCTTTAAACCATCTAACCTAGTTCGGTATTACACGCTACTAGTCTTATTAGGTTGTAGACACGTTCCGTTTATGCCAAACAATGATTCCTAATAGAGATTCGGGTTAACACGCATATAACTCAACCTAAGCAACCACAATTACAGGTAGTTAAGTCACATCAATTAAAGTTATAAGGATCATAACCTAGTTACATAGACTTCTACTAGTTATAAGCAATAAACGAGTTTTTATCGACAAGCACCCAATCCAATAACAAAGCAAACACATCGACAAAATCATAAAAACTAATAAAACTTCATAAACATGGCTAACACCTAAGGGTGTTAGCCCATAATCTCTGTAACAAAATACAAAAATATAATCAAGACGAATAGAGTATTAAACATAAAGAATATGATACGCTAACCGAATGATTAAGTAGTATAACAATGATAAGAGATATTCTTCAAGTATAATTGGGTCTTCAAGGGTGATCTTCTGCTGTTTTGAGAGGCTTACAGACGCCTGGGAATGATCCTGAGGGTCCCCAATGATGCCCTAATTCGTTAATGAGTTCGGTATTTATAGATTCTGAAATCTGGGTCGATACGGCGCATCTAGAGAGTTAGATGCGCCGCATCTATAAGTAAACGTAGCCTCCAAGTCTGAAACTGACCCGATATGGCGCATCTATAAATCTGATATGGAGCATCTCCCAATACGGCGCATCTAAATACCTGATGCGCCGCATCTCCTTCAGATACAGGTAGATCTCCTTTTTCTCTTTCCGTGGCCGCTTGAATCAACTAAAACGGAGTCCGGATGAAGATTTTATGGCCAAAATACGAAAGCATCTTCAAGTGTCGACTTGTAATCTTGACTTCTTCATTAAGCTTCTAATCTCCACTTGATTTCTTGGTAAGGATTGTGTATGGCCGATACGGCGCATCGGATTGGTCCGATACGGCGTATCTGGAGTAGAACAAGTTGGTTCTTCTTCGTTGACCAAAGTTTCATATGCGACGCATGATAAAATCAGATGCGGCGCATGCTTCAAAGTCAGGAAATGGTCTTTAATCTCTAAGTCTTTATGTACGGCGTATCTATCAAGAATGATACGACGCATCTTCCTTCAGTTCAGTAGACTTTTCCAACTTGATTCATTTTGCTCCAATTTCCGTCCGAAATCATTAACATTCACCTAATGCTTGTTTATAACTGAGAATTACAAAAGTAAACGATTAAGTATCAATTCTCATATAAAGTGATATAAAACAAGTCAATACTATAGGATAAATGATGCTAATAATATGTCGTTATTTGATGTCATCAGAACCCCTTCAGAGTCTTTTACGAGACTATGCTTTGACTAGTAATATACATGTGGATTAATTCCGCATATGGACCTCTTTAAAGTCGATTACGAGAGTAATTTGCTACTTGCACTACTTAAGTGTATTTTATATTTTTATACATTCGCTTCTATAAAGCCGCTTACCAACTCCTTGAAAGTAGCTTGAGATAACATTTGGCGACTAGAACTTTTCGAGTGGATTTTCTTAAGTCGCTTTTAAACACCTTTTACAAAAGATTACGAGATACAAACAACACGTGACACCAGCAGCTGTAGGATGAATCAATCCGGCAGTAGAATCAGTCTTAGTTTTCCTACCACCAGCAGCAGTATTTTGCACCTTAACAGCAGTCTTAACTTGACGGCCAGTTTTACTATTACTATTGTAATACGCTTTTGCAACTTTTACCATTGAATTGGAATTTTCAAAAGTCGCTTATCAACGCCTTTAGAGACGCTTGCGAGAATATGTTGCGTCTAGTACTTTACATGAGGATTAATTCGCATATGAACCTCTTTAAAGTCGATAATGAGACTGTTTTGCCACTCGTAATATTGAAGTGTATTTTATACTGTCGCTTATCAACCCTTTGTAACACAAGCTTATTCACATACTGAAAGAAAAATAGAATCAACATGTAACACAAGCTTAGACAATATATAGGTCGTTTAATGTCGTTTAAAAAGTCAAAAAGTCGTTTATTAAAGTGTTGTCCCTAGCGAAAAGTCGTTTAAAAAGTCAAAAAGTCGCTTAAAATTTAGCAAACGTCGCTTAAAAAGGTTAAAAAGTCAAACTTTTTGGCTACTAAAAGACACGTATAGTAGGTCGTTTAATGGACAAAATGGTCGCTTTAAGCGACTTTCGCTTAATTTTTTGCTATTTTGGGTAAGCGATTTTTTTTGGGGCTAAAAAGAGATATCCATACTTTTTGCTTTTGATCTTCTGGGAAAAAATATTTGACTTTTTTCGAATTTTTTCATAAAAAGGTGTAGTTGACATGTGATAATATATATAAAATCATTTATTTGTTTTTTTTATTTTTTATTGACAGGTGATAAATATGATTTAAAAAATATTATAATATAATAATTAGTAACTTAGTGTTCATTCAATGCACATTGTATAAGTGCTCTAAGCATGCATGTATTAGTTCCTAATGCATAATATATAAGTTCTTAATGCATCACCATTTTTTATAATATTGACATGTTTAACTCAATATATCTATCGTATCATCATCTTTTTAACTTTTTCATATCATTTTATTTCATGAAAATCTAACTCATTTTAAAAGATGTTGCCGTAAACTTAATGATATAAAGTAACTCTATATTTTTAGATGACAATATTTTTAATAACAATATAGTTTGCTTTTTCACCAATAATCGTATATTCATAATTTTTTGACTAGGAAAATATTCTAAAATAAATCATGTGGGTGGGGCCTTGAAAAATATCCAATAGATTTAGAAGTGTGATGTAAGCTTTTTCAACAAAGTACCCATTTTGGTAAATACTTTTAAAAACACACCATTTTGGTAAATAAGTTTTCCAACTACACTCTTTTGGGAAAAAACTTAATTTTTACTACAATCTAATATGCCACTGGTCTAACCGAAGCAATTGAATCATTGGAAAACTTAAAAAGAAATGATAATACTTACAAACAAAAATAAATAAAAAGAGAATCTTAATAAACTCAATTTAATATAATTATTCAACCACATTTTTTGTACAACTGACATAACTTAATTTTCCAAATAACATACATTATTTTCTCTCACTAAACTGCTTTGTTGCTTCACCATGAACCCGCTTAGCGGCGGTGCGCTTCATGCGCGTTCCATCAGGGTATATGCTGCCCCGGCTTGATGTGGGCAGCCCCGGCTTGACATAAAGTAGTCTGCCCCGTCATTTCAATGTCTAGGGAAGCGGCATCATGAATACTCTGTTAAGCGACTTTAGGGGTTAGATAAGCGACTTTGTAATTAACCCATCTATCTTGATGGATTCTTTTTAACTTATTCACATCTTATCCCAATAAACTAAAACTCAAGGTGCAAGTGGTATGATGACTTCATTTGTGTCAGGCGAACCTTGTCAGTGAAAAAATGTGGCGGGACCGAATAAAATCTACCACGATATCCTATGGTATTTATGGATTTCTTAAGTTACACTATCAATTTTGTAAAATGTTAATTCCTCACGATAAATTAGTAAATCATTGGGGTATAGGCGTATAGCATATATATCAAAACAATCTTTTACAAAATATTTACACTACAAAAAACGTCGTGTTAAAAAATAAAATAAATAAATTAATAAATAAAAGAACAGTAAAATAATAATAATAATAATAAATAAATAAATAAACATTTCGCTAAAAAAATAACAATACAACAGTAAAATCAACCTTTGCTTTTTATTTCACCAGCAGCAGTATGTTGCATCGTAGCAGCAGTCTGATTAACACTACATTATTTTTTGAGTCTAACATAGTGACAATTACCTGTTCTGTTTAAAAGAAATATAAAATATATATATTCTTGGGGAAAGTATTTTAATACAAAATATAAAAATTACATGCAATTTACTTCTATAATCTTGTCAATCAAGGTTATAAATAAGGTTACACGCAATTTTACAACTTCCTAGATGATTATAAAAAATAAAAAAAAATAAATAAATACATAAATAAAAAAAGAATAAAAGAGTATTGATGCGTAGGATCAGCAGCATCTACATTTTCACCAGCACTCCGGTGTCTTAATGTGATGGCCGACTTAAACCAGTTTTTTCTTAAACTTTTTGTTACTACGCCATAAGTCTAGTAATCCTAGTTTTCCAGATATAACCCAAGTGGCCAATTAGCATCTGATGTATGGAACATATGTTCAAACCAAACCCAAAAATTGTGAAAGGTTACATTTATGCAAAATGAAAATGGTGATACAAACACCCACTATATTCCGAAAGGCAAATCGATCAGTTTTGTAAAAGTCAAACTAAAAAAATTACCAACAACAACCAAACTTTTATTGATCGGTTTCATGTTTACAACCATTACAAACTTCCCTATCATCTAAACACACAATTAGCTAGACCCACAACTTTCCGTATCACCCTTTTCGTTCATTTCCTTCACTTCCTTTAGATATTTAAACACAGCTTCAAGATTCTTAATCCTTGTTTCCAAATCAGAAACCTTTGACAACCCGATGTCGGCGGCCTCTTCCTTGTCCTTCTTAACACCCAAACGATCTTCGTTGCAGCGATCCTCTTTCCTGAACCCACCATACAAAGCCTTCCCCTTATCGTTTTGTGACATAGTTAGTGTATTTCGGATTTTGGTTGAATGTGTGTTGCAGTTTATTTAGGGTGAATTGAAGTAAAAGGGAAACAATACTAGGGTACAATGTTTGGGTTACATTTAAATAGATTATACAGTAATGGTTATGAATGTGGTTGGACTATTATACCCTTGGGAATATAACACACAACTTTTCGTTGACCTCACGATTATAAAGGACGAGGCTATTACACCCTAGAGACCGACACGAAAATTACCAACTCAGGGTTGAGGCTAAATAAGTTTCGGGTAATTTTTTGCTGTCAAGTATGATTAAATCGGGCAGACAAGATAATCCGTTTAAAATGTTATAGAAAATACTAAAAAGAATAAACAGACATTCGTAGTTAGATGATGCACGTGAAAACTGAAAAGGCAAATCTTGAGTAAAAAGAAAATACTAAAAAGAGTAAAAAAGCAATATATTTGAAAGTTGAAATAATGCACTTGAAAACTGAAAAGGCAAATCTTGAGAAGGCAAATATTGGGTAGGCAAATTTTGAGAATCAGAAAGAGATCTTTTACACCTGCCACTTAGATCTTTTACACTTACCACTTGCACCTAATAGTGGATTTTAGAAACTCGCTTACCGAGGCATTGAAAAGACGCATAATAGACTTTTTTGCCTCCCTATCATAGGTGTTGGCAACATTAAAAGTCGGACGTAATCAATAGTAATATCTCATCTATATAAACCAGTTCCAACCAAAGCATAACGTGCGCGTTCAACGAGAGTTAGCAGTGAGAATAGCATAACCTAGTTAGAGTGGTAGAATCCTCAACAAACTTACAACACAAGCGTATCTTCTTTATTTTATCTCTCTTAATCCTAAACTGTGCGCATCATGAATCCTAAAGTCGTTATACTTTCAATGTCGAAAAGGCACGTGTTTATGTTTATGTTGTTAATTCATGAGTTGCTCAAGCTTAAACAAGACCAATCTGTTGTTTCAGACCGGGTGGGTCATTCTTACGATCTGGATCCGTTCTTAAATGACTGCTAATAACTTTTGTCCGTTCTTAAATGATGGCTAATAACATACAACCACCATCCTCTACAAAATCCCTAACATTAAAATCCCCTTCTTGTTGTTGTCGAGTACATCCTCACGTTGAACCTTTCTGGTGCGTGAATGTGCTTGGAATGCCTATCCACAATCTTTCCCTTCAGTCCTCCTCAGCACCATCAGTTCTTAAATACTGGTGGAATCTTGTTGGGGACTTACGCCCATGCAAGATACTAGAGCTTGAAGATCCAAGGGTGTAATATGGTTGCTCTGAGTAACAACCATATTTGAAGGGAAAAATGGTGGATCATCAGGGGCTATTAAAGGGGAAATAAATGGGAAGAGGATACGTCATTGGTGGATCAATAGATCGTTGTCAGGCGTTGATCTTCATGGAACATCACCTAACGTGTCATGCGAATCATTCCTGAAATAGGTTGATCACTTGATTTCCTCAATTTTTGCCTGACACTGTAAGTCGATGTTTGTTGAAGATCAGGCATTACATCGATCCGTGATGTATTCGAGCTCCAGTCTATATTTGTACTAAAGATATCAAAAATGAAGAGGTTGCAGAATTGAAGATCACATATTCAAGCTCCGGTCTATATTTGTACTTCATTAGCATCAATAGAATTATGTGTAACAAAGGGCTAATAGCCTCTAAACGTATCCTAGTTGTAATCGTTTCCTTCTATATGTATCTAACAATTTTCTTTGCTATATTGTGCACTAAAATTGATTTTTTTTGGCATTTTTGTGTACTTTATGACCATTTTGCCCCTCCCATTCTAAAAAAATGAGGGGTAAAATGGTCATAAAATACAACAAAATGAAAAAAAATCAAGTTTACCACACATAATAGCAAAGCAAATTGTTCCATACATATAAAAGGAATAAGTGACAACCATAATGCATTTTGTTCCCATTAGCCCTAAAATAAATATTGTACTTCTTAGATGTAATAAGCATTATGTAAAAAGAAGCCAAAGAAACTAATCCCCTTTATCGTTTTGTGCAATTGTTGCTTTACGTGTTGCTTCAATGTGTGTTGATGGTAATTATAAATGTGGTTGGACAATCATGCCCTTGAAAATATAAAACAAACCGTTCGTTGACATGACAATTAAAATATAAAAACATTTTATTTATTCATTTACCAAAACAACAAATATTCTCATAATACTGCTCCTATCATTCTACTGCTGGGCTTAACCCAAAATATTTACCAGCCATTGTAACTAATGTGTACGAAAATATTTTCCTAGCCGTTGGGTAAAACCGTCGGTTACCATATCTATAGGAATCTTCTAGAAAAAAAATAATGTTTTCTTACCAAATATTTTCTTATTTTATTTCCAAATATATTTTTACAAGTAACCCAGAATTCTCAAACCCTAACAGTACAAATATAAAAAACCGATTGGCGGTGAACAACATCAATTAACCCACATAAGAACCAAGTTCTGATGAGCATGAATCTGAAGGAGTAACCGCAGAAGATATAAAGAGGGTAATGGTTCTGCTGCTCATGGTTCATCATACTGCTCTTGATTGTTAGTGGAAAAATGTCCAAGTGTTATTCTACTGCTGGGTTACTGAACTGGTTAAGGAAATGTGCCAAGTATGGTTCTACTGCTACAGATACAAGATTCTGCTGCTGGTGACTTTATTCTGCTTCTTGTCAGGTAAGCTGTTAAGTTTGTTATATAATCAGCTTGTATACGGAAGTCTCTGTAACAGACCTTGGTATATAAAAGGAGGATATGTGGTTAGACATAGTGTACGTACTGTTTTGTAACTCGATTCACTTCAAAGTTTTTGTAACCCTGTTACTTTTGAGTAACCGTATTAATATATTGAAGTGTTTACTAAGAGTTCGTTTGTGTCCATTAATAATTCGTATTAAGATTAAATACTTGATTCCGCATAGGATTCAATACTTTTGCTCCACAACAGTTTCTATACCTGTTGTCTTGGATTTGTATCTAAGATAATTAATAAGATCGTTAGCTCAACTGGGATCAACAAAACTGAAAAAAATAGACAGGGTAATGGCTATCACATACATTTAAAAAAAATTAAAATAAATAAAGAACCTGATACAAGGGTAATCTACTCTTATCCAACCGATCAAAATTTATTCAACATAAATCATAGTTAAGTTCATCCGTTGGTGCAACTAAAAAATTAAAATGAACAATCCATGGTATCATAATTAACACCATATGTTACAACTTTCAAAAACTTCGCTAGAAATCATCCAAATGAACCAAGTGCGGGTGACCTGAGGGCCCCGGTTGTGTCTGAGTGTGGTTGTCAGGAGCTCTGTTATTAACTGACGACCCCAGTTGTGACTGGCTGCGGTTTCTGCGAATGTTGCTTCGAGGAGTAGATGATTCACAATTCCATACGAAAGGACCGTTTGACTCACCAGTTGGGTCTGTCCGTTGGACAGCTTCACGACTGCTCGGTACTTCCTGTCGTTGTTGTTCAACTGCCTCCTCGGGAGCAGGGGTGCAGGATTCTCTCTTTCTTTTACGTTTCTGATATGTAATGTCACATTAAAAAAAATAAAAAATAAATAATACTACACTAGAAAGTAAGTAACAAAAGTGTTTACATTATACAAAACAGAAACAAGTACCTTTTTTTGGCCCAATGGTACATTACATGACCGTCGTGTGTGTCCTTTCTTGTCACACCTCGAACATCTTGTGCTTTTCGGTTCTTCCCCCTGTGATCGGATACGGTCTTTCTCTTTTGGCCTCCCAGGTTGACGCTTAACAATAAGCGGTGGTTTTACCACTGGAAGGTCATCAGGAGTACGCCACTGTTTCATGTCTTTTAGAGGATACACCTTAGCTTGGTACGTATTTTTTAGCGCTGTTTTCTTAAACCATTTCGACGCCCAACTACTATTGTTATCCAAACATTCTGCTCTAGAAACAGCACAAACATGCCCACACGGTAAACCTGATATTTGCCATTTACGGCAACTGCATTCTTTTTTGTTAAAGTCAACAATATGAACCCTTCGTGAATCAGCAACTTCATACATTTTGAACGTCTCAATCCCGCTAACAACCCAATTAGCACTCTTTACCATTCTATCGTTTACTTTTGCTGCTGCCCATTCAGTAAGTTCATCCTTTGATGCATCTAAAATTATAAAATAAAATAGTCTTACAAAAATTAAATGTTAAAAAAAAACATAATACAAAAAAAAAAAAAAAAAAAAAAAAAAAAAAAAAAAAAAAATTACCTTTGTATTTTGCGCGACGCTCACAATACCATTTTTGTAGAAGCTTTCTGTAGTACTCCATAAGCATGGTTATTGGAACTTTCCGAACGGATGCGGTCAAAGAGTTTACTGATTCTGCACTATTTGAGGTCAAATAATTGTACCTGTGTGCAGGGCAATAAGCCCGTGACCAGTTGCCAAATCCAGCGTCTTGTAGTTTTCTGTACACATCTGGTTTTCCGTGTTGAATTTCAGATATTGAATCGTCAAAGTTCTTCTCTGTGTATGCTTTGCATGTCCTCCAATATATAGCCTTCCACTTTCTACTCTTCAATTTGCAATTCATCATTAAATGACGACAGCAGTACCCATGAAAGGCACCGGGAAAAATGGCACGGCACGCATGTGCAATTGCCGGATGCCTGTCAGAGATGATGGTCAGACCGCCAACATCACCAATGCATTCTTTAAGTTTACTCATAAACAAAGACCATGATTCGTTTGTCTCGCCTTGAGAAACACCAGTGGCAATAGGTATGATCTGGTTGTTACCGTCCATTCCAACAACGACCATGTTTGTTCCACGGTATCTCCCTTTAAGATGTGCGGCGTCAATTATTATCAATGGCCGCATAAAACCCAAGAAGCTCTGAATCTGTTTTATCAAACCACATGTTGGTTAGTGAATACTAGATAGACAGTAATCAAGGTAAAAATTAAAAAATATTTAAGACAAGCTTACCGCAACACCGAACCCTATGAATACCATCTTAAATCGATCTTCATCATCTGTCTCGATGTGTGTTAGTCCACGATCAAGCTCTTCTAGGATTATAGAAACAATGATTGTTGCACAGCGGAATAAGAACAAGAACACAATCAATGTAACTAACAACGTTTTCAATAGAAAAGAAAGAAGAATAACTAATAATGCTTGATCCTCTATGGATCTATTATTGATAACTGAAAATGTTTTTCTTAAAATCATACAATCATCAAGGCTGTATGTTTCTTATATAGACCAGAAACCCTAATACAGCCTGGCTAAGAAAACGTATAAAGATGATATGCACTATCACTTCCTAATATATCTCATGCATATCCTTATCATCTAATAATACGGAAACAAAATAAACACGACCAGACCTAACATAGAAGGTCAACCAGACCTAATATAGAAGGTCAACCAGACTTAATATACTATACCAGACCTAATTATAACTACAAGACCTAACTGTTACATTACAAGACCTAACTCAAACCAGACTTAATATCGACACTACAAGACTTAAGTCTGTCTTCACTTGTACCATATGATAATTCCCAACAATCCTCCCCTAACTTGATCTTCATGCTTCATAAAGTTCAAGTTCTTCTGATTAAGCCTTTTGAGGATTGACCTTTGAACACTTGGAATTATCTTGATCTTCAAATCTGCAAATTTTAACTATTTGTGCAGCAACTTGATCTTCTCAGCATCTGAAATGCATTTCACTTGATCTTTCCAGCAACCATGACATTTTGTACATCAATTCATATTAAGTTTCATATCTATTCTCATCACTTCCAGGTGTGTTAACTCCTGTGAGAGGTGAATCATTGAAATTTAATGGATTTGATGTCTCTTTACCAATAGCCATCACTACTGGAGTAGCCAAATGTTTTGGTGTTTAAGACCATGGTACACTGATAACCATATGATTTTTAGCAAATCATCAACTATAAACGGATTTGAGTTGTCTTTACCTGTAGCCGTTTGCTCAGGACTAGCCAATTCTTAGGTTGAAGATAACCTTTGGTGAATTGATTACCAAATATGGTTTTCCACTGCCTTTACCACAAGCCATATACATGTGGGCTAGCCAATTCTTTGGAAACCCCAAAAGGAGTAAAATCCATGGCGAATTGAAAACCATTCAACTCTTAGAAATTAATCATCGGTGAGTTGAGTACCCTATAGTTTTGAGCAAACTATTACAGCTTTCAACGGATTTGATTATCACACCAGAGCCGTACCCTCATGATGAGTCAACTCTTTCTTGTCGGTTAGACATGGTGAGTTGATTACCATTTATTGTGTAGTTAAAAACCAACACTGGACCTGCACAAAAGTTAGTAGACAAAAAGAAAGAAAATAAACATAAAAGAAAATAAAGAAAGAAAAATGATTTTTTTTTTAATGAAAAGTGACCAGACTTAAAATCGTATATGGATCACTTGTTGGTCCACAAATTGTATATGGATCACTAAGTAGTCTTGAATACCTAGTAGATGGTTAGGATAAATCCGAACCAATCTAAGTGAGAAACCCTAGGTGATTGTTATTGTTAATGCGGAATCTTAACAAGAACAATTAAGAACACAAGCAGGGATATCACTAACTTCGTATATTGATATTCACTATAATGAATTCGTACAACTCACACAATTCAATTAAATTACCAGCAGCAACCACTCACTTAATAACAGAAAGTGACAAATTTAACAGCAGCATTATTTTAGTAGAGAACACAAATCAAAAAAAAAATATTAGTTAACACAAAATATACAACAATAAGCCTCCCCTTAAGCTTATACCTCCCCTCAAACACAGCAATGATGAGATCCACCATTTCTGTTGGATCCCTTTCTCAAACAATGACCATTGTGTCTCCAAGGCCAACCTCCTGTATACTGAACATCATGATCCCATCTTTGTCCCCCCACATACATTGGGTCATAGTAAACAGGCCTATAATAATTTTGAAAATAAGCACTTGTAGGTCTGTTAAATGGTCGAGCAGCATTGCTTTTCCAACTAGCAGAAACTGGTATACCAGCAGGAACAACTGCTGGTCTAAAGGGCCTACTAGTAGGAAATGCATTTGCTCTAGGGACAAATGGGGGAATATTCTCTACATTTCTCCATACAGATCTAGGTTTTCGTTGTTCAGCACACACACCTATTTTACTCTCATAATAATTACAATCCTTAATGAGATGAGAGTAACTACCACAAACAAAACATGATTTCTTTTTAATCTTTTTGTTCTTTCCATGTCTTGTTTTATTACACACAAAAGTCTCACTACCAATACTTGGAGGTGAACTGATTTTAACAAAATTAAGTGAACTATTTTCAGAAGGATCTGTTTTAGAAATGGATTCATCATCAGTCACTTTTGTGGGTATGTCACTAGGCCTGGGTGTGGCAGACTTATCACTTGAATCACATGTGATATAGTCATCAGACTTGGTTTGAGAGGATTTGTCACTGTTAGAACTAGAGACAAAGTCTTTGGTTTCACAGTCTGAAGTAGGCAAGTCAATGGACTTTTTGCCATAGGACATATGTGATTCATCTAAGTCTATGTCAAGGTCTGAGTGGATAGGGACAGGTTTAAACACTCCTCTTATAGGAGGAGGAACAGCATTCATTCCTCCTTCTTTGACAAACTTAACAGGAATTTGATAGTCTACAGGTTCAGGGTTAAAAGTACTATACTCATTAGGGTCATAAACTTGATCTGGCCCTATATAATCTCCAAACCCTAAACCAATTTTAGATCTTATTGACATAGAACTATCAATTAACTTGTTTAGGTTTTTAGATGTTTCTTTCCATTTATCAAACCTAGCCAAGGAATTGTCAAGCTTAGTCTGTAAGTCCTGATTTTCTAATTTGACCTTAGCATTTTGAGACTCAGAATATTTAAGCTCATCAGTTTTGATTTGTAAGTCTCTTTCCAAAACCCTAATTTTCTCTTCATATGCTAACTGATTTGCTTCGTGCCAGGCTTTTTGTTTTTCCAAAGTTTTAAGAGCATTTTTATAAGCTTTAACTTCAACAAACAGTTTATTATACTCAGGCTCTATTTCATCATATTCTTTCTTAAGTAGAGCATATAAATCATGACAACCAAAAAGACAATTTTGTACCTGAGATGGGAAACCCATCAAGCCAGATTCCTCAGTCGCAGAGATCTTGACCTCCTGGAACTCCTGCTTGAGCATAGACTTTCTCATCTTCTTGGACTTATCATTCCCTCTAAACTTAGCTTTTACAGCAAGCCAGATTTCCCTAGCATCATGCAGGTGATGAAAGTCACCCATGTGATCTTCTCCGAGAGCCCGAAGCAAAAGAGCTCTTGCCTTCTTCTCCCTTTGAACAGCAACATGCTCCTCAGCTGATTCAGGTGGAAGAATGATGATGTTCCCCTTTTGATCTTTACCAATCCTCTTCTTGCTGTTCCCATTAAGGATAACATCCCACAGGTTATGATCCCTGTTGGAGATCCATTGTTCCACCTTCATAGCCCATTTCTCATATTCATCTATTTTGGATGTGGTCATTTTATGAGATAAACAATTTGCTTATTAAATACAGAATACCAGAACCCTCACAAATTCTTTATTACCGACAGTAACCGACAAGCAGATCCAACCAATTTATTAGAGTGAATCAACAGTTGCAACTTTAATCAATTAAACCCACTTATCAATTTTTCAATTCGTACGAGCACAAAAGTCAACAAAGCAGCGGAAACCAGTACACGACAACCAATACAATAATTAATCCTATATACTGACAAACAGATCAGTATACAACAACCTCTTGACCAAAGACCACAATTAATTTATACTTAAGTGCCGCCGACCAATTAAATGTTATACGAGGATCAATAGCGCCGCCGACCAAAACAAATTAGTTGAACAAACAGGAAGCGACAAACCAAATTAAAATAATACGAGGCTATTTCACTTTAGAGCCGCCAATCAGATCTGTTAAAAAAAAATAAATACGAATACCTCCGATCTGCTACTGACTTCTTCGAATCTTCTCTTCTTTCCCAGATAAAAACCTTGTTGAACCCCAGATATTGAGAGCAACCCGCTCTGATACCACTTGTTAGTCTACGATCAAGCTCTTCTAGGATTATAGAAACAATGATTGTTGCACAGCGGAATAAGAACAAGAACACAATCAATGTAACTAACAAGGTTTTCTTTAACAATAGAAAAGAAAGAAGAATAACTAATAATGCTTGATCCTCTATGGATCTTTGATTGATAACTGAAGATGTTTTTTCTTGAAGTGTTACAATCATCAAGGCTGTATGTTTCTTATATAGACCAGAAACCCTAATACAGCCTGGCTAAGAAAACGTATAAAGATGATATGCACTATCACTTCCTAATATATCTCATGCATATCCTTATCATCTAATAATACGGAAACAAAATAAGCACGACCAGACCTAACATAGAAGGTCAACCAGACCTAATATAGAAGGTCAACCAGACCTAATAAACTATACCAGATCTAATTATAACTACAAGACCTAACTGTTACATTACAAGACCTAACTCAAACCAGACTTAATATCGACACTACAAGACTTAAGTCTGTCTTCACTTGTACCATATGATAATTCCCAACAATGTGTGTTATCGTCCCTTCATTTTCCAACTTTAAGTTGTAGCAATAATAGGGTAACTGCTCAAAAGAATCCGTGGGGCTACCGTTTACCAACTGTAATGCAATGTTTTTCCCACCCCAAGCTCGTTTATAAGAAACGTCAATTTTCCATTCGATATTTAAATCCTTTTGTATGTCCTTATATGTATAGATCCTTCTGCTATCCTTCAGTTTGTCTACCAGCAATCGACCCAGCAATTGTTGGGTAGCATTTCGATGATTAGGGTTAATTCTAGTTCGCAAACATGTATGCACATCATTAATGCTTGACACATAGAATCTACTTGTTATAATACTTTTTCGTGCGTGAACGTACCAGTTGCAACCCTTTTCCACACAGTTGACACTCAACCTACACTTGCTAGACCTAATTACTTTAAACTCAAAACGTTCAACTAAAGCTTTTATTCCTATTGCATAAAAGCACTCAGACTTATCATCAAACCAAATACCAGACTGAACTTTTGATACCACATCGTGTCTAAGGGTATTAATCATTTTAATTATAGGATCAGGTGCATTGGGTGGGTCAGGCATGTTTTCAAATGTGCATTTCTGCCAACGGGGCTGAACATCATCAAACACCTGATCGCTTTTAAAATCATTATCATGATTTTCAACTTTCGGTATTTCATAATCACATTCTTCAGGGAACAAAGAAACATTAAGATCGATATCAAGAGGCCTAGAAGAAGAAGATGGTTTTACCTCCAAAGTTCGATCGATACGTTCGATGTATATTGTCTGATCAATCGTACCACTACGACATATTTCATTAACCAATAAGGCAACGTCATCATCGTCATAGACTTCAATTTTTTTGGATCCGGATATGTAGTGTAAGCTGATGTGCTTAGCTGTGATTTCGAATTTTGCCTTGATATATGTTACCAACATGATGTAATTAACGTATACTGGAACTAAAACTCAGTGAGCTAAATTTTTATACTCAAATAAAACTTTTAATTTTGAGGGATTAGTTGAGTTCATCTTGTTTGGCGTGTAAAAATATCACAAGTTTTGCTTTATTTGTGAACCACAAGTTCAAAGTCGCTTAATAGTTCTGGATCTAGTCGCTCAAATCAATAAGTCAATTTAAATTTTCCCTCCAAACATTCATTTCCCTCTTAATTGCACTGTATGTTTCCCTCCAAGATTTATTCTCGCGCTCATTTCGTATGTACATATGGTTGAAAAATAATTTGCCAAAATGACATAGATCATGGCTTCATCTTCTGAATGCAACACATTGCGAATGTCCAAAACCATTACAAGTCGCACTACAAGGTAGAAACTGCTTGGTCCCCGACAAACCCTGTTAGAAGCTGCAAGGCCTGTCCCATTTATGTAAGATTGTTTTCCTCGAAAGCAGTATACAACTTGTTTAAATTGTTGTGTTGAAAATGTGAATCAGAAACATAATTTGTATAGGACAATGACATGAAATGTATAGTTTATGGGTGCATAGACACGGATCTACCAAAATGAATACTACAAAGATTTGTTTTACCATGAACATGCGGAAAATTACCTGATATACCAGAACGTGGGAAAGATCTCAGTTCCAAATTAGGGTGTTGCACTTTAACAAAATGAGCTGATGATGGAAATGTATGAGACTTGACGTTTAACAAGTCAAATATGATAGTTCATGACAAAGTAGTACGGAGTATTTGTTATGGCTGGAATACAAGTTAGCGTCTCGTTTTAATGCGCATCACATGAACTCACAGTTGTGGTGCTCTACATAGTTTTTTTTTTTTTTTTTTTTTTTTTTTTTTTTTTTTTTTGGAACGGCATGGTGTTCTACATAGTTGAACAGTCGATCAATATACAGAAACATACAATTAATATATAAAAAGATACAGAAACCTACAATAGTTAAACGTACATGAGTTCAGACTAGACTACCATCTCAGACCAACTAACAAGATTGATCCCCTCCACTATACTAACACCCTTTTGTAAACCTCCACACGAGATTGATCCAAATCGTGACTCGGGTTTCGCTGCGCTAAAACAAACTTCGTTCCTCCACATCCAAAGATCCATACAAAAATCACAGGTCGCAACGTTTCCTAACATTCCTAAAAGACACTCTACATCCCCAAAACTCCATCCAACCATCACCCACTGTCCCTACATACGTTAACAACACAAAAAAAAAAAAAAAAAAAAAAAAAAAAAAAAAAAAAAAAAAAAGGTACAAAAATAGATATTTACAACGTACATATAAACCATGATCTATTCAACATCTGAATTGACAGGCACCTTATACTTCCAAAAGTACCTTACCATGTGTTCTCGATAGGCTAACGCTACCTGGAGAGGATCATCAACACTCATACTCAAGTTGTTAGCTAACCGATGCAAAAAAATACACACCCAAACTCCACAGTCACCATATACGTCACCTTGTCTAGGGATATTGTGGAAAACTAGAAGGGGGGGTTGAATAGTTTTACGTTCTTTTTAAATTTATTGTGAAAACTTTATTTTCTTTTTAAAACTTAGATTCGAATTTTATGTGATCTCAATTTTTGAACAATATGAACAATACGTATATAAGTAAATATAACTAAGTAATGCAAGTAAGGTAATAAAATGAAATGAAAGCTAGAGATGGAAAGATCTAACCGAGAGACAAGAGATTTATAGTGGTTCGGCTACAAGGACACCTTCCTTGCCCTACTCCACTCCCCGAGCACCTAACTCGAGAGTTTTCTTCACTATGTCAACAAGCTCCCTTATGGCGGAGAAAACCTTTACACAACTTTAGCTTACACCGGCTTAACGACACAAAGCTAGATGTCGAGTTCTAATCGTAGCTAGAACCAATCTCACACCTTAAACACGACTTAATCACACCTTCTTCTTCACGACTAGTTTACGACTTCTTCACGACTTCTTCACGACTTCTTCACAACTTCTTCACGACACTTCACGACTAACTACAACCTATGTTCACTACTACTTCTTCACACCTTCACTACTTTCACACCTTAACAACACAACTTCTCTACTTACACACTAACCTATCCCAAATAATTATACATACAACTATCTAATAACAATACACAACTTATATACAAATATATGTGATGATACAAACAACTTAGGTATCTAAGTTGCAATACTTCTTCTTTAGTTGTTGAAGGAGTATTCTTCTTTTGCACTTGAATGGAGGAAGCTTGGATCACTTAGAAACCAAAGCTTAAGATTATATGATCAAAGGATTTTGAAGATATGAAATGTGATTTAAAACAGAAAGTTTTAGTGTGCAAAAGGTGAGTAAAAGTCCAGGAGAAGACTGGTATTTATAGGAGAAAAATTGGACAGTTGGAAGTCTACTGGAGCGGGGGCGGTCCCCTTAAATAGGGGGCGGTCCCCTTAATAATTAAGGGGGCCGCCTAGTAAAATTAAGGGGGCCGCCCCTTCTGTCCGTTGGCCAATTTTGTCCTTTTGTGGGGAAGGTTTTTCTGGAACATTTTAACTGATTTTGGCTAAAAATTTGAATTCATATTTTTATAAAAGATTAAACATTTTTATTTAATGCCAAAAATGTTTTTCAAAAATATATAAAATGTTTTTGATGTTTTATAAAAAATCTAGTTATTAAGAAAATGTTCCTTTGATCATATAATGCATTAAGCACTTGTTTATTCATACCTTAAGTGATTAAGTTGTAGAAGTGAATATTTACAACTAAATACTTGTTTATTTGATAAGTTTATGTTTAATGAGTTTATATTTTGTGATCATTAAAACATAGGGATATGAATAATGTTTTTAGGCATTATTTATGTCAACAATCTCCCCCTTTTTGATGATTACAAAACTTAAACTTATTAAATCTAAAAATTTATTTTTGGACAAGTATTTAGTGAGTTTACATTCACTTCTCCCCCTTTTTGTAGAATCAAAAAGGTTATGCCGAAAAGTTTTAGAAACTAAATTTGTCGGGACGAGAACTCCCCCTTGATGGTTACTCCCCCTCGTTCGAGGGCACCAAGGAGACGAGCTATGGAAATCTTGGCTGCAAAAACAAGTTAGGAGACACAAGATACATATACATAGCAAAAATATTTAGAACAACCAACTAAAACATTCAAGATGATCATATAAAATATGAATCATCATTACATTTCATAACATACTTTGAAACATAATGATTACAACAAAACTAGAAATACTAATGCTTCTCATATTGCCAAAGAGAGCGATTGGACTTGCTTGCAACACAAAAGGGTGAGGGATTTTATTTTGAGGCGGAAAGCATGTGGATGGGTTTTAGTTATGTGATGTTGAGGGAAATGGAGCGGATCCATTGATGTTATATCGTTGTAGTGGAGGAATGGGATGGGGACGAGTGAGTAGATATTCGATCCAAGAAATATCTTCACTTAGGTGGAGGATTTGTTTTTGAAGGAAGATGCAACAAGGGCAATAGTGGGTGTGGTTTGTAACTTGATCCAAGTTAAGAGAGTGGGGTAGGCAATTTGAGTAAGGTGAGGATGGAGGTTGTCCCTTGTTGCGTTGTGTGAGGTGCATAGCAAGGAGATCATTAAGATCATGGATTTGGTTAATCTCTTCATGAAGCTTATGTCTTTCATGAATGGGGATTTGGTTATTTGGTGGAAATGGATGATATTGGGGTGAAAGGTTTGATGTTTGACCAAGGTGATGAGGGTTTTCAAGTATTCCATTGAAGTTGGTTTGTGGTTTAGGTGAGAAGTTTGGAATGAATGTGGAAGTTTGGCCAAAATGGTAGGGTTTGTGAAATGGTTCAATGGAGTGAGATTGTGATCTTGGAGAGTAGTTGGGGATGAATGATGATGGAGGTGTTGGTTGTCTAGTTATGATGGGCTTGTGGTGAGGGTTAGGTTTTCTTTTCCACCCGGGTTTTAAGGTCATCCTTGCTAGCTTAGAGGTTTTTGGTTTTGGGTTGATTGAGGAAGACATGATGGGATGATTGAATGTGGTGATATATGGGGTTATTTATAGTGGAGGATTTGTGTTGTTTAGGAATGAATAGGCTTGTTGGGTGATTAGGACAAAATGTGTTTGTGAATTTGGGGAAGTATAGGATCAAATGGGCTAAAAAGCAGAAAAAGATTCTCTGAACCCGTCCAGCAGATGGCCGGTCCCCTTAATTATGGGCGGTCCCCTTAATAATTAAGGGGGCCGCCTTATAAATTAAGGGGGCCGCCCATCTGGTACCTTTCTGGGTTCCAGAAATGGGTTTTTCTGCAGAAATATGTGAGGATGGCTATGTTTTGAGCTTTTGGTTTTAGGCAAGTCCCACTCTTTGAGGCAATAGAAAAACATATTAAGCATACATGGCATATAAGACAAATAAATAAGCAAGCAATAATTAATGTCTAGCAATTAAGAGACTTAAGGAACCTAAACATCTAAGGCAAGGGTAAAGAAGCAAAGGCACTAGAAACTAATGGGGAATAGGTGATGGAACAATTGTGAGGATGTGATTAATAAGCTTGTTCTAGTGTGTGCCTATATGCAACAAATGTGGAGGTGTGATTGTTTCGACTCCTAAGTGCAAAAATTTCCTAAGAAACAATCCAAGGTCTCCTTGATTTGATTTTGCTCAATATATGAATATCAAAGAAATATATATTAGATTATATACTTTGACAATTCATGTGAGATCTTTATGCATGAAAAAAAATGTTTTTAGCATTATTCAACAATGTAAGAAAAATGTGTTTTCCTAGATGTGAGAATGATTTGTTGAAAATGGATTGGGTTTTATTTATAAATATGTTTATGCAAGGAAATATCCCAATCTTTTATTTTGTGCAAAACAGATTCCTAGACTCAGATAAGAGAAAACAAAAAAAAAATTTACAGTCAGATGGCCGGTCCCCTTAATGACTAGCCGGTCCCCTTAATAATTAAGGGGACCGCCTTTATAACATTAAGGGGTCCGCCCATCTGGAAAAAATTTTACCAAAAATGCAGAGAATTCAGTCAATTTGTTCCATCATTCCTAGGCCTAAACGTAAGTGGTTAAAGAGTTCACGCTTAAGGGGCTTAGTGAATATGTCTGCTAAGTTATCTTCCGATGCAACCTTTTCTATTGATATGTTTCCTTTTTGAACGTTATCGCGGAGGAAGTGGTGGCGTATTTCTATATGTTTACTCCTAGAGTGTTGAACGGGATTCTTACTTAAATCTATAGCACCTTTATTATCACACATAATTGGGACGTCATCTAACATAATGCCATAGTCTACGAGAGCTTGTTTCATCCATAGTGCTTGTTGACATGCCTTTCCAGCGCTTACATATTCGGCTTCTGTGGTAGAAATAGCAAGAGTGGTTTGCTTCTTCGAGAACCAAGATGTTAGACAACATCCCATTAACGTGCAAATTCCGCTAGTGCTTTTTCTATCCACGTAGTCTCCCGCATGATCCGAATCCGCATAGACGATGGTTTCTATGCCCGATCCCTTAGGATACCATAATCCTAAGTGTATAGTGCCTTTAATGTATCGGAAGATACGCTTAACCGCTTCTAGGTGAGAGGTTTTGGGATCCTCTTGAAAGCGAGCACAAAGGCAGACACTAAACATGATATCCGGTCTACTTGCCGTTAAGTATAGTAAACTACCTATCATTCCTCTATACTTAGTGTTTTCTACGGACTCACCCTCTTCATCTCTTGTGAGTTTTACTTCCGTAGACATTGGTGTCTTCATGGGTTTAGAGTCTTCTAATCCAAATTTCTTAAGCATTTCCTTAATGTATTTAGATTGATTAAAAAATATTCCATCTTCTAATTGTTTTATTTGTAATCCTAGGAAGAAATTAAGTTCACCCATCATACTCATCTCAAACTCATCATGCATGATTTTGGCGAATTCATCACACATATCCTGACAAGTCGATCCGAATATAATGTCGTCGACATATATTTGGACAATGATGAGATTTGGGCTTTTCTTTTTCGTGAAAAGAGTGTTATCTACCATTCCCATGGAATAATCATGTTTAATAAGAAATGCCTTTAATCGATCATACCAAGCCTTGGGAGCTTGTTTGAGTCCATATAAAGCTTTCTTGAGTTTATAAACATAATCAGGTTTTGCGAAGTCAATGAATCCTAGAGGTTGTGCCACGTATACCTCCTCATTGATAAAACCGTTAAGGAATGCACTTTTCACGTCCATTTGAAATAACTTAAAATCTAAGGCGCATGCATAGGCAAGTAGTATTCTTATAGATTCTAATCTAGCTACGGGGGCATAAGTTTCGTCATAATCTATTCCTTCTTGTTGATTATATCCTTGGGCAACTAACCTAGCTTTGTTTCTAGTAACTATTCCATTTTCATCTAACTTATTTCTATAAACCCACTTAGTTCCTATGATGGTCATGTTCATGGGATTTGGGACTAGTTTCCAAACGTCATTAGTCTTAAATTGATTCAGTTCTTCTTGCATAGCCATAACCCAACTTTCATCTTTTAATGCCTCATTTATATTTTTAGGTTCTATAGTTGATAGGAAACAAAAGAAGTTATTTTTATCTTGAGCTTGTGATCTAAGGGTTCTTTGATTTAAGTTTCCTATTATATTGTCTAATGGGTGTGATTTAGATTCTTTAACATTTACTATTTCGTCTTCACCTAATATTATATCTTCATTATCATCACCTAAGGGTTTAATTTTACTAACCTCAATAGCTTCTTCTTCAACTAGGTCATCATCTTCTAGGGGCAATGTCTTAGGTGGTGGTGGAGTTTCATCAAATGTTACATTTAAGGACTCTTCTACTTTCATAGTATGTTTATTAAGTATTATGTATGCTTTACTATTTTGTGAATACCCTAGAAAGATTCCTTCGTACGACTTAGGATCAAACTTAGTAAGGTAATCTTTTGTATTGAGAACAAAACATTTGCTCCCGAATACCCTAAAGTAGTTTAGATTAGGTTTTCTACCTCTTAATAACTCATATGGAGTTTTTCCTAATATTCTCCTAATTGAGACTCTATTTATTATATATGTTGATGTATCTACGGCATGGCACCAAAATTTTTGTGGGATAGATTGTTCATTTAGCATTGTTCTACTCATTTCTTGTAAGGTTCGATTCTTCCTTTCTACTACCCCATTTGATTGTGGAGTGCGAGGAGCGGAGAAATTGTGAGATATCCCATTTAAATCACAATATTTTCCGAATTGCACTTCATTATCAAATTCCCGACCATGGTCCGTCCTAATTGATACTATGGAACATCCTAATTTATTTTGAATCATTTTACTAAATATTTCAAATTTATTAAAGGCTTCGGTTTTATCACTTAAAAAACTAGTCCACGTGTATCATGAATAGTCATCTACAATTACTAAGGTATAACGATTACCTCCGTAACTCCGCACAGCGGTTGGACCAAAAAGGTCCATGTGTAATAATTCTAGGCATCTAGTAGTGGAGACTATATTCTTAGCTTTGTGACTAGCATGTGCTTGCTTTCCTATTTTACATGCATCGCAAAAGTGTTGGTCATATCTTAGGTTAGGCAAGTTTCTAACTAATTCTTTAGAGGCTAGGGATTGCATTTGTTGCATATTTGCGTGACCTAATCTTCTATGCCACAATGTAGAGTTTTCATCTAAGGTTGCTAGACATATTTTATCTTCCGGTTTATTTCCTAGTTTCATAACATATACGCCACCTTTCCTAACTCCTCTACCTATGACCTTTCCGTCCTTAACTATTTCGCTATCTTTACTTGTAAAAGTAACCCTACACTTATTATCGCATATTTGTCCTATACTAAGCAAATTATATGTTAAGTTATCTACATGCTCAACATTTTCAATAGTTAGGGAGTCTTGAGAGATCGTACCTTTGCCAATGATTTTTCCACGAAAATCACTACCGAAAATAACGTTACCTTCGTTGTATGCCTTGTAGGAGGAGAATAGCTTCCGGTTTCCCGTCATGTGCTTCGAGCATCCACTATCCTTAATCCATTCGTCGGGCTCCAAATTTATTCCTAGACATATTTCATCGGTGGCTTGAGCTACAAGGCACTTTTCGTCTTTTGCTTTGTCCGCTTCATCTTTGTCGCTATCGCTCCATGTTCCACTAACAAATGCGCTTTCGTAATCATAACCCGGTGGCTTTGGACATTCGCCAATGAGATGGTTTTGACTTCCACATCTAAAGCACTTTCTTTTCCCGTAGTTATCATTTCTATTTCTTTGTAGTGATCTTCTTTCATCTCGCGGTTGTCTCGTGAATCTTCCTCGTCTCTTGAAGAATTTCTTGAATTCTCTAACGGCCATTGCATATTCTTCGTCTTCACTTTCGTCACTTGAATCATCGTCATCACTAAGTTCCTTTTTGGCTTTTAGCGCGAGAGACTTGATTTGATCTTTCTTGCTCTTGACCGTTTTCGAGTCCCTTTTTATAATTTCTTCATGAACCTTTAAGTTGCCAATAAGCTCATCAAGTGATAACGTCATCAAGTTCTTTGAATCTTCAATCGCCGTGACCTTTGCGCGCCATTTCGGATGTAATGCCCTAAGAAATTTCCTTACACAATTTTTGCTAGAAAAAGTCTCATCAAGTGCTTTTAAACTTGTGATGATTGTGTTAAATTTAGCAAATGCATTATCAATAGATTCCTCTTCAGGAATTGTAAATTGTTCATATTGTTGTACAAGAAGATCTATTTTATTATCTTTGACTTGACTATTACCTTGGTGAGTGATTAGTAAAGAATCCCAAATATCTTTTGGGGTTTGACACATAAAAATTCTTTCATATTCTTTGCGTGGTAACGCATTATAAATAACCATTTTAGCTTCATTATTTTTCGCTAGTTTCCTTTTTAAATCATCATTTTGTTTTTCAAAAGGCACAATTTCATCTAATTTAGTTAGGATATTATATTGAATAGGGGGAAAATCACCATAGGTAATAATATGCCAAAGATCAAGATCCTTTGATTTCACATAAGTTTCGAATCTATTTTTCCAATAAAGAAAACCATCACTTTCAAATAGTGGTGGTCTTTGCATAGATTGCCCTTCTAAAAATTTTAAAGATTCCATAGATCGTTTCAAGTTTTAAAATACAGTTAATTTTAAAAATCTTGTTTGACGTGGCTCTTGATACCAATTGTGGAAAACTAGAAGGGGGGGGGGGGTTGAATAGTTTTACGTCCTTTTTAAATTTATTGTGAAAACTTTATTTTCTTTTTAAAACTTAGATTCAAATTTTATGTGATCTCAATTTTTGAACAATATGAACAATACGTATATAAGTAAATATAACTAAGTAATGCAAGTAAGGTAATAAAATGAAATGAAAGCTAGAGATGGAAAGATCTAACCGAGAGACAAGAGATTTATAGTGGTTCGGCTACAAGGACACCTTCCTTGCCCTACTCCACTCCCCGAGCACCTAACTCGAGAGTTTTCTTCACTATGTCAACAAGCTCCCTTATGGCGGAGAAAACCTTTACACAACTTTAGCTTACACCGGCTTAACGACACAAAGCTAGATGTCGAGTTCTAATCGTAGCTAGAACCAATCTCACACCTTAAACACGACTTAATCACACCTTCTTCTTCACGACTAGTTCACGACTTCTTCACGACTTCTTCACGACTTCTTCACAACTTCTTCACAACTTCTTCACGACACTTCACGACTAACTACAACCTATGTTCACTACTACTTCTTCACACCTTCACTACTTTCACACCTTAACAACACAACTTCTCTACTTACACACTAACCTATCCCAAATAATTATACACACAACTATCTAATAACAATACACAACTTATATACAAATATATGTGATGATACAAACAACTTAGGTATCTAAGTTGCAATACTTCTTCTTTAGTTGTTGAAGGAGTATTCTTCTTTTGCACTTGAATGGAGGAAGCTTGGATCACTTAGAAACCAAAGCTTAAGATTATATGATCAAAGGATTTTGAAGATATGAAATGTGATTTAAAACAGAAAGTTTTAGTGTGCAAAAGGTGAGTAAAAGTCCAGGAGAAGACTGGTATTTATAGGAGAAAAATTGGACAGCTGGAAGTCTACTGGAGCGGGGGCGGTCCCCTTAAATAGGGGGCGGTCCCCTTAATAATTAAGGGGGCCGCCTAGTAAAATTAAGGGGGCCGCCCCTTCTGTCCGTTGGCCAATTTTGTCCTTTTGTGGGGAAGGTTTTTCTGGAACATTTTAACTGATTTTGGCTAAAAATTTGAATTCATATTTTTATAAAAGATTAAACATTTTTATTTAATGCCAAAAATGTTTTTCAAAAATATATAAAATGTTTTTGATGTTTTATAAAAAATCTAGTTATTAAGAAAATATTCCTTTGATCATATAATGCATTAAGCACTTGTTTATTCATACCTTAAGTAATTAAGTTGTAGAAGTGAATATTTACAACTAAATACTTGTTTATTTGATAAGTTTATGTTTAATGAGTTTATATTTTGTGATCATTAAAACATAGGGATATGAATAATGTTTTTAGGCATTATTTATGTCAACAGATATTATCTGCCACTCGAAAAGTCACCTTATAATTTGAACTGGATATGGATTTGGCATCGAAAACTTTACACGACTTAAGATACTTCGGGAGCATTTTCTCGAAAGTGGCCCTCAGCTTGAGATTGTCCTTTCTGGTCTCTGGATCTGGCGTACCAAGTGAGTCATAAATCGTTACGACTCCGGTGCTAATTTCTAGCTGTGCCAGAAACCAGTGGTCAGATGGAACGTTGACCGGAAAGTAGACCTGCATTTGAAGAAAATAAATACTACGATTAGAATTAAAAAAAATAAATTGAATAAAGGTTTGTGAGAACAAATGCAGTTTATACACCCACCTTGTCAACACTGGTCCATGGCACAGGATACAGTTTTCCATTTGCATAACCGGCACGCACTCTTCCCTCGAGAAGAGTAGCCGAGAAGAACGGACCCGCCATACCCCAATCAGCATTGTCTAGTCTGAAGTGCCACATTAGATCAACCCAAACATCCAAATGCTGTGAGGTTTGTATAAAAATCACACTGTTAAACTATTCAAATATAAAGCCATTGTATTATCTAAACTAATAAATATTAAATAAAACACAAACACCAACTGATTCATTTATTACCTCATCCCCAAGCCATCCTCCTTTGTGACCTCTTCCATATGCCAACAAAGCTCTCCAGAATTTGCCACAAACAACAGTGTCTGATTTTCCCCAAGGAAACGTATAAGCTGCATTTTTTTCCTTTTTCCAGAAAATCGCCCATACATTCTGGCTTAACTACGTTCTTCACTCCCTTCTTGTTACTAAGGAAACCAGCAGGACGTGACAAATTCTGAAAAAAAAAAAACAAATTTCAAATCAAACATATCAATGCATCGTATGGTAACTTTGATTACCAGGATCCTATATGACCAATTGAGTTAATTTGTAGTATACCTCTACCCAAGGCTCCACCTCATTGAAATGGGGGAAGCTAATTACTTTATTCAGTCTTTTGGAACGCCTTTTGGCCACTGGTGGAGTTGTAGGTGGTAGCTTCACGTAGGGGTCCTTCAAAGACTTACCAACATCTTTTGTCCTCTTTTGTTGCACGTCTGGTTGGAACTCAATTGTCTTCTCTTTGGTAAACTTTCGCCTACCGCGTTTCTTTTTTGGTTGTCCGGGTAAGGGTGCCATTACATCCTTAACAGGCTTCCTCTTCCTTTTTAGACTCGTGAACGTTTCCTGTAAGCAAAGTTAGACATTCATGTTCATCTCGTTTTTTGACCTTTGATATATGTAATAACAATGATACTACTGTTGCTCTGTTTCATACAACTACGGGGAAAAAGGTAAGAAGGTGAGGTAAATACACCAAGTGGATACTACTGCTAAGTAGATGCGACTGCAAGTAACAATGATACTATTGTTGGTGAAGTTAATACACCAATTGTATACTACTGCTAAGTAGATGCTACTACAAGTAACAGTGATACTACTGTTAGTGTAGTTCATACTACTGCTAGAGAAGGTAAATAGGTGAAGTAAATAAACCAACTGGATACTACTGCTACGTAGATGCTACTGCCAGAAATGATGATACTACTATTAGTGTATTTAATACTAAGTGGATGCTACTGCAGACAGTGAGAATGTAAAGTTAATAAACCAAGTGGATACTACTGATAATTAGATGCTACTCCATGCAACAGTGATACAGCTGTTAGTAGATTTCATACTACTGCTGGAGAAGGTTAGCAGGTGAAGTAAATACACCAACTGGATACTACTGCTAAGTACATGCCACAGCAAGCAACCAGGATACTACTGTTAGTGTATTTAATGCTACTACTGGAGAAGGTGAGGAGGTGAAGTTAATACACCAGGTGGATACTACTGCCAATTAGATGCTACCACTGCTGCTATGAATTATAGCACTGTTACTGTATTTCATAATACTGTTGGAGGTGATGGGAAGGTGAACTGAATACACTAACTCATATATTTAAAAAGGTACCTCAGGATCCCGGTCGACAACTTCCTGCCCAGGGTTATTTAGAGATTTAAGGAAATAGGCGTTTCTTGCCTCCTCAGCTTCCCGGTCGATTTTGGCAACGGCAATTTTATCAGAATCATTACCAATTCTGTCACCAACATCCTTGTACTCACCACCATTGTGATCTTCCATGACTAGGATAGCCTCATTTAATTTCTCAAGACCGTGCGCAGTATTGTGTGGAATACGAAACACCTCATCTTCTAATTGGTCAAAATTATTATCATACTTGTCAAGAGCAGGTCCATCAGCCTTGCTCTCTTGAACGGCAGGCACAGAATCAAATTCGACGTGCGGCTTCTTTAATTTTGGGAAAACCGTATGAAGGAAATCATCAGAAAAGTTTTTGGGCTGTAAGTTTACATAAGAAAACAAGTATAATAAGAAGGTGAATGTAACAAACAACTATAACATGTGGATTTTCTATAAACTGCGTACTTACATCAATAGACGATTGAGAAAAATGATCAGGTAATTTTGGTAAACGGATATCACTAGCATTGTCAACTTGCATGTGAGCAACCGCCGGGTAATAATCAAGTCCAATATAACTGTACGCCAGTTGTGACATAGAGGATGGATACGCGGAAGCGTTAATGAAGCGAAAAGTGTACCGCTTTTAGGGGGTCATTTAAGCCCTAAATCGTATTTATTTGATCAAATATTGCCCTAAATCGTTCCTTTTGTCATTTTAGGTACTTTGGAGATGAAATTTGGAAAAGGAAGCATTTTGGACGTTTTTGGAGCATAAAAGTGAAGAAAACGACAAAGTCTCTAAATCTGCTGGAATAGTACCTTTGACAGCGTCAAGCCCAAGCCTGACAGCGTCAAGACCAAGCCTGACAGCGTCAAGCCTTGATAGGCCAGAACGTATTTTTGGAGTTTAAAGGGAGACGGCGTCAAGAAGGCCGTCAAGCCTTGCCGACAGAAATATTGCCTATAAATACAACATCATAACTTCACTTTTTGTAAGCCCTAAACCCTAAGTCCGATTCTAGGGTTTAGGTAGGTGTTTTTCCAGCAACTTAGAAGGTCTTAATCACTCCATAAACATCTTGTAATGGTGTGTTGATTCTATCTTAATTATGTCTTCCATTATTATTGTTGCTTGTTCTTCATTGATTATGTTTTACTAAATCACCTAGTGTTTACCTATGATTGTGTGAAACTTGTGTATAACTAATTAGATCTTATTGATTTCTTGTTGATGTGTGTGTCCATCTCCATCAATTAGGGCGTGACAACTTCAATAGATCTAGTTGGTTTAGTTTATAATTCTTGCTTCCTATTGTTTCTTGTTTTGATTGGGTGATATCGATGTTAGGCTTAAGAAAACTGGCTAACCTCCTATACGGTAACTTGCTTGAATGTCTTAAGAAGCATGAACCAAGGTGTACTAAGGTTAATTGGTTGTATTTAATGCATAAGCGAATTCTAGTGATCCCATGTTAGGAGCTTCTTAGCCGGCTCGACATAGGAGTGAAGTAGGAGCTTATAGAGTTGGGGAAGATCGTACACACCCCCACGATTGGTATTAAGGAATACAACCCGTCAATTAAAACAAGGTGTGACAATTCAATAGGTAGAATTGGATAGCTAGCAAGGAGTAACATATCATAGGTAGACATGCTTCACTTCCCTTGTAGAACCCTAGTTTACTTTTCTTGCATATTAGTTTAGTTAGTAGCTTTTGGGTTAGTTGATTAGCAACTAATTCCGCCCCTTCTTCCAAAACACGAGATTTTTACTTGCTTTCCATAAAATATAAAAATACAAAAAGAATCATCCATCACCTCTAGACCTAGTTAGAATAATTTCAATCCTAACGAACACTATTCTTTGAGTTGAACGATCAATCCCCCGGTACTTGCCACTTTACTATACTACAACGGTCAGGTACACTGCCTGGTGGGGATTGCAAGCCTCTTGAGATCCCTTGAGAGGTAAAACCTACTGCGAGGGCGCAATCCCACGCATCAAGTTTTTGGCGCCGCAGCCCGGGGAATAGTTATTGTTTAGGTTGAATTTTTATTTTTATTAGGTCTACTCATTAGATTCCTATCTAGTGAGATTTTTATTTTCTTTTTATTAGCTTTCTCGTAGTCTATCTTTTCTTTGTGCTTTTGTTCGTAAAGTTTTTCCATTGACTCTTCCGTTCGCCATTATGGAGAACGTAAATCTACCAAATCCGCGACTAGAGTTTTACATGAAGAAATATAATTTTACTAATTTGGATAAATCAAGATGGTGGAATGAAGTAATGAGAACAGGATCTTACATAGATTTTAGTGAGTACCTTGAGAAAAGAGACCAAGTGCATAAAACTTTTGAGGAAATCACCTTAGGAGCCCCATCCAACCCTCAAAATACCTCATTAAGTGAAACCTATGCACCATATGAGCCTTCACCTAGGATAGTTTCTTATGAACCCGACCAAGATTGTGAGATGGTTAATGTTGAACTACCTAGGTGCATGCTTGGATTAGATTTCACCAAGACATTTGATGAGTATGAGGAATCCTTTAGGCAAATGGAACATAGTGATCAAGTTATTGAGAATGATTCTTATGAATCGGACCAAGAATTTGAGATGAATAGAAAAGGATTTGAGATACCTAGGTGCATGTTGGGGATAGACTTCAACAAATCACATAATAAGCACATAGGTAATCAAGATAAGATGGAGGATAAAGTAGAAAATCCAAGTCCACCAAGTACTCCACAAAACCCACCATCATTCGAGGCACCCACACTGCCCGTGACTTACCCGGGAGAAGTAGAAGAGACTTTAGGAATCCCGATGGAGGTAGAACCCTTGGACCAAGCACAACTAGAGGATATAGGTTTGAACACTTTTAGTGATGACCTTACTCTTAGTTCTAGGGAATTTTCTAGTGTTGATGAGCCGGAACCTCAACCTTTACATAACTTTTCATCCTTAGATTTACATCTAGGAGACAAAAGAGGAACCGACCCACCCATAAACCAATATTATCCGGGTAGTTTTAGGATGAAGGAAGCCATTCACTCACCCCCTTCACCTCACGTGGCATATTTCCACCCTAAGGGTGTGTATCGCTACTTCCACCCGCACTTAATCCTAAGTGTAGGGAAAACCTCCCCTATTTCCGTTAAATAAGGGTAGAGTCAGGCTCGTGACTCGAACAAAAACAAGCGCTTCTTGGGAGGCAACCCAAGCTTTATTTGTTTGTTTGTTTGTTTGTTTGTTTGATTTTATTTGTTTCCGTATGCAAGTTTAATTGTTATTGTTTGTGCTCATGTTTCAAAGTAAATTGTGAAAATGCTTTATTTTGTTTTTAACTTCATCTTAACTACATATAAAGGTATTTTGCAAAAGATAAGTGTAAGGGAATCCAAATTTGTTTACAAGAACAAGATTGAACATGAATCACAACAATATTAAATGAGCATGCATACTAGTAATTGTTAGAGTCAAATGCTTGTATCGAGTCATAATGAATATTTTGCAGGATTTCCAGGAAGTGAGGCATAAGTTTTTCCAGAAATTTTCCGGAAACTAACCATAAAATTTCTGCAGGTCACTTCTGACGGCGTCAAGGTTAACACCTGACGGCGTCAAGTGTAAAATTCTGGAAATTTTGCAAGTTTTGTTTTTCTACCGGAGTCATAAAGTTTTTGTTAAATCTTTAGTTTTATAAACTCCAGGAAATCTGCAAATATTCATTCTACAACCATTATATCTTTAATCGTTTTGTTTTTATTTCTAAGTCTGGAATTACATCTAGTTGTGAGTTTTCTTTGTTCAGGTTGATGCTTTGGGTTTTTTGTGTTTGTTTTCTCAGGTTTAACAGGTTATATTGGACAAGAAGATGATTTATATTTCGGAAGGGAAGCTTTCAACGTTCATTTTCTTGGAGGAGGATTTAACCATGTTACCGGATTATCCACATCGAACGAATCAGGGGAGTATTTGTTTTCATTCTTTTACCTTATTTACTTTTACATCCTTTGAATGAACATTGGGGACAATGTTCATCTTAAGTGTAAGGGGGGGGGGGGTAAAGTACGATACCTTAGAGAATGCTATTACGCTTGATTTTTCGTTTGTTTAATGGTAGATGTGTAATAAAACTGAGAGAAATACCTGTTGAGGCAATTTTAGTGCCAAATTTAAAATTTTTTACAACATATAGGAGTGAAACTTTGGTCTTAATGAGCGTCTCACGGATAGGAGTTATATGACTAGCACAAAACCGTACCACTAAAAAATTTTCCACCCCCAAATATGTGAGGTTCGCCCCTAGAATTGGTAGGAAAAGCATTTATGCTATGATGTGTGTACCGGTAGCACTTAGATTCTAGAACTTGCGTTAGGACCATTTCGAGGCCACAAGTGAGACTACATTCGTGTAGTTAGATTTACTACATGATAAGAGGCATTAGGATTAACCCATTGTTTTACACCTGTGTTTTTGTTATAATTACATTGGCTACATTGGTCAAGTAATTCTACCACACCCTTTGCGTTGTACTCATTTTTAGTACACGATACCCCTAGTACACCCCTCAGAGCCTATCTTTTCGTTTCTAACTTTAAGCATTTTACTTAAAGGAAGAATTTGTTACACCCCACTTAAATGTACACCCAAATCGCCTTAGCCTACCTTGTATGCACTCATTTTTAGTGCATTATTGTGACAACATTTGTTTAAACCCCAAGTTAATTATCTAATTGATTACATGGTTGCTAAGTCGAGTCATATCCTTGTACATATTGTTTTGGGACGATTGGGACTCATGGGTAAAGTACTAGTGTAATGGAGTAATGGGGAAGAACAACATTATTACCCCCATATGTGCTAAATATTTTAAAAGTACTCCAAGTGTTTCGATTATCTTAATTCGAGTCATTAGAATAGTTAATTGTAAAGTTATGTAAAAGTTCAAGTGTAAGGGGGATACAACCCCCCTACGATGTATTATTTTGGATGGTAGGGCAAGAGTGTATGTCAAAAAAAAAAAAAAAAAAAAAAACATACGGACTACCATCCCGTTTCATTTTATGTTTATTTTATCTTTTTGTTATTTCTTTCATTAGCTTAAGTCGAGTCTAGTCTTGGCTTAGCAACGCCATAGTGTACATGTAATTAATCAAGATCTTTAACTCGCCACCAGTAAAATATCCTTTATCCAACAAAACCGTGTTTATCATATCCCTACACCTAACGTTATAACCCGTTTAAAAGCCCTCTTTGATAGTTTATCTTAGGTGCTTACGCCTAGTGGAGGAGGTTTTTGATCCTTTCCCAAGCCTATGGTAATCTATTTGCTATGACAGGTAGTGAGAGATATTATCCATTTTCATTTATGAGATATACTTTTATGACACCTGAGAGATGTGAGTATCTAAACACTACTTGTGAGGTGCTAGTCTGTATTCTCCGTGCTTATTATGATTAAAGTGGAACGACTATTTGTTGTAATTACTTTTATATTAGCGTTAAATGACCCCTAACTTGTATTTTGATTAGAATAAAAGCGCATTTGCTTGAGGACAAGCAAATCTCAAGTGTAAGGGTATTTGATGAAGCGAAAAGTGTACCGCTTTTAGGGGGTCATTTAAGCCCTAAATCGTATTTATTTGATCAAATATTGCCCTAAATCGTTCCTTTTGTCATTTTAGGTACTTTGGAGGAGAAAATTGGAAAAGGAAGCATTTTGGACGTTTTTGGAGCATAAAAGTGAAGAAAACGACAAAGTCTCAAAATCTGCTGGAATAGTACCTTTGACAGCGTCAAGACCAAGCCTGACAGCGTCAAGACCAAGCCTGACAGCGTCAAGACCAAGCCTGACAGCGTCAAGCCTTGATAGGCCAGAACGTATTTTTGGAGTTTAAAGGGAGACGGCGTCAAGAAGGCCGTCAAGCCTTGCCGACAGAAATATTGCCTATAAATACAACATCATAACTTTACTTTTTGTAAGCCCTAAACCCTAAGTCCGATTCTAGGGTTTAGGTAGGTGTTTTTCCAGCAACTTAGAAGGTCTTAATCACTCCATAAACATCTTGTAATGGTGTGTTGATTCTATCTTAATTATGTCTTCCATTATTATTGTTGCTTGTTCTTCATTGATTATGTTTTACTAAATCACCTAGTGTTTACCTATGATTGTGTGAAACTTGTGTATAACTAATTAGATCTTATTGATTTCTTGTTGATGTGTGTGTCCATCTCCATCAATTAGGGCGTGACAACTTCAATAGATCTAGTTGGTTTAGTTTATAATTCTTGCTTCCTATTGTTTCTTGTTTTGATTGGGTGATATCGATGTTAGGCTTAAGAAAACTGGCTAACCTCCTATACGGTAACTTGCTTGAATGTCTTAAGAAGCATGAACCAAGGTGTACTAAGGTTAATTGGTTGTATTTAATGCATAAGCGAATTCTAGTGATCCCATGTTAGGAGCTTCTTAGCCGGCTCGACATAGGAGTGAAGTAGGAGCTTATAGAGTTGGGGAAGATCGTACACACCCCCACGATTGGTATTAAGGAATACAACCCGTCAATTAAAACAAGGTGTGACAATTCAATAGGTAGAATTGGATAGCTAGCAAGGAGTAACATATCATAGGTAGACATGCTTCACTTCCCTTGTAGAACCCTAGTTTACTTTTCTTGCATATTAGTTTAGTTAGTAGCTTTTGGGTTAGTTGATTAGCAACTAATTCCGCACCTTCTTCCAAAACACGAGATTTTTACTTGCTTTCCATAAAATATAAAAATACAAAAAGAACCATCCATCACCTCTAGACCTAGTTAGAATAATTTCAATCCTAACGAACACTATTCTTTGAGTTGAACGATCAATCCCCCGGTACTTGCCACTTTACTATACTACAACGGTCAGGTACACTGCCTGGTGGGGATTGCAAGCCTCTTGAGATCCCTTGAGAGGTAAAACCTACTGCGAGGGCGCAATCCCACGCATCAAGCGTCTAAATAATGAAGCTTCCCGTCTTCCTCATTCTTTTGATCAACAGTTTTTGGAATTGGGTTCTGAAATTCATTCTCAAATGGGATTGATTCCTGAATTTGGAAATATAAAATAAAAGGAAAAAAAAATATAAAAATATAAAATTAAATAAAAAGTTATTATAACAAAACAAGGATACCTATCGGATTAAAAAGTTTACTTAAAGGATGTTACCTTGGCATCTTTGGAAGCTAAATCCTCATCCACGTGGGGGTGTACATCTTTCCATTCATCATCCACTCAGGTGTGTACATGGAAATTGTTGTGAACAGGAGTTGGATTCTGAAATTCAAAAAGAATATGAATTTTCCATAAAAAAAAAATGAAATATGGAGGTACGTGACAAATTTATAAACTCTTCTTACATTTGCATCTTTCGAGACAAAGTGATCGCAAACATTCGCCCTTACTTCAGACGTTTCAGGGATAGATGTTGAACACTGTTTCAATAAATATATATGTATTTTGTTCATTCTTTTTTTTTGACAAAATAAAATAAATATGGTATCCTTAAAGTAATTTTGTCGTTAAAATATAAATTTAGACATCTAACCCGCTGTACTTGAACCCCAGAACTGTCATGAACAGGAGATGGATTCTGAAATTGAAAAAATAAGATGAGTCTACTATTACTAAGAGTATGTGCAACTTTGGAAATATCTTCTTACATTTGCAACTTTGGAAGCAAAGTGATCACTAACAGTTGCCCCTACTTCAGACGTTTCATGAATAGATGTTGAAGTCTGTTTCAATAAATATATATACTTTCTTCATATTTTTGGAAAAAAAAATATAAATATGGTATCCTCAAAGTACTTATCTTGGAAAAGAAATAAATTTAGACAGCTCACCCCTTGAGGTTGTATGTTCAGATATTCCTCAATATTCGTGATTCTTTGTATAACTTCATTAATCACGTTAAAATTGAGCCCCTTAACTAGTGACTTCACGGCCGCAAGCTCAGCAAATATGTTACGTCTTTCTCCACCATCTACAACAGCATTTGTCTACAAAATAATGAAAATTGGTATCAAAATAATTTTGAGGTACAGTTATAGGACCCAACTGGTGCAAAACTTTCTAGTAGTGTCAATTTACCTCAACAGCAGATATGTTACGTCTTTCTCCACCATCTACAACAGCATCTGCAACGTCTGCTTGGCTTTGAATACAAGTGAGCTCAACTAAATACTCATTACTACGTACAAACCATGGTTGCAACCTTTCTTCATCAGTTGCAACAAGTTTCAATATTGGATTCGAACCCTAGATAACAAATTATACTAATGTCAAAAACAAATACACATAATTCGTAAATTATCTACTAATAACAAAATAATAATGGAAATGCTTACCGAACCACAAAGTAGATCATGATGACATTTTTGGAAGATTTTACCGTGTGACCAAGAAATACCACGTGGGATCTTACTCGAGTCTTTCTTCCACCATGAGCTGCTGTTGGGATAACTCTCAAGAATCCAAATCTAACAAGAAAACAATACAACTAATGTTAATCTTAGTACACGAAAACACAAAATTAATTATTAAAGGTTTTTTGCCAAAATCTAACCTTAAAAGCCCAAACAAAACCAGAGAGTGTATATGTGGGAATTACAGAATCAGATGTTTTTGACTTCTCCTTCTTCCTGTAGTAAGCCTCACGACACTTGGGAACAACATTAGCTAAACCGACGTATAAACTTCTCCACAAGAACTCCCCCCATGGATAGGCATTCCAATAAGTAAAATTCTCAACCAGTTGGAACAAATGATTAGGAACAACATACCAAGATCCACGACCATTGAATATCACGTCGGCCACTATCAACAGGCAAACTCTCACCGCATCCTCATTAGATAATGCATCAAATTGTGTATCGTTTTCCAAAAGTTCTAAAAGCTCATAAGCGTACACAGTGAACTTTTTTTCTAATTTTTTATCAGGAAAAAGTCGCAAACCTAAGGGGGTTTCTTCAACTACAGCAAGCTCAGGCAAAGGACCAAAAAGTAAACCAGTAATCAATAGAAACTCCCAATGACCAAATTGCAAAACATTATCCCCCATTATGAAGGAAATAGGGGGGGCAATGATCAAGCAATTTTGGAATATATACCTGGTGGTGTAAAACGCGGTTTAGCAAATGATTATGATAAGCATGAGAAGAGGGTACATGCAAATCTAACCATGGACCGAAAACACTTTCTCAAAACAGGCTGATTCTAGATTGATTCTTTTCCAACTTAGTTTTAATCGTTACTAGAACAGATACCTGCGATCGAATGGTGATCTTTGCATCAAGGTATCCATCTTCCATTTGGGTCTTCAATAATTAATAATGAGCAGGTTTAGGGGATATTCAAGTTGATACCTCTATTGATTTTACCTTGATAATGGCGTTACGGTTTCTACCTTGATTTTGATTTTATTTTTATGTTGGATATACAGTAGGTGTTTTTGGGGAATTTGAATATGTGTGTGTGTGTAGGAGGAGGGGGGGGGGGGAATGGAAAGGTGTTTTAAAAAACATTCTAGATTAAATAAAACCCAAGTCGCTTAAGAGACTTTCAAGTCGCTAAAAATGTTGAATACAAATTTCATTTCAGAGTTATTTTGTGCCTCTCTAATTTGCTAGAATACCCTTTACACGAAGAGTGTTTCATACACTTTTTGAAAATAAAAGTATGAAAGTATACAAAAGGTATTCAAAGAAGTGAAGAAAATTGGATAGCACAAATTGAACTGGCAATAGTAAAAAATATTGTCAGGTGAAATTGGCGCTTAAAGTAATCTTGTCGGTCGCTTAATGTTAGACAAAGTCGCTCAAGGTGTGGAAGGAGCAAAAAGCATAAAATCACATTTTTCGATGTTTGACTTTTTGTTTGAAACAGGACAAATTCGAAAGTCGCATACTTTACTAGAAGTCACTTCAGAAGGTCGATTGCAGAGGTACAAGGACACATGTCACCCTCACCTTTAGTCGATTCTGGGTTGGGCTAGTTTGGGTAATCGCCAAATTTGGGGCCAAAAAAGGCATGCAGCTCGAGCGACCGGACTAGGCCTTACAAAATTCAATTTTAGTATTTTCGATAATACAATTTTTCAAGAAAAGAAAATTACCCAGGAAATATTCATATATCCATTTAATCTTCTTGAAAACTAGGATCCAACTTTCCATAGTTTCACTACATCAGTTGATCTGCTAGCAGTGAAAGTACAAAAGATGGTAATCTGTCGCACAATAATCGGCAAAACAATTTCCGACTCCTAGATCATTATGGGAATTACATTTGCCAAAAACAATTTTGCAATGTAAACATGTTTCTTCCCATCTCATGCTTTAAGTTTCAAGGTCTCACTTATAACTTAATTAAGTTGTCTAATTTAAAAACTTGCAAATTAACATAGTTTTATTACATCAGTTGATCTGCTAGTAATGAAAGTATGTAATTTACCTTGTCATTAATATCTATGTCAAGGTCTCACTTACGCTAGATATTAACTCCAAGTGTCTCTTATAATTAGATAGCATGGACTTAAATTTTAGGGTATTTATTTTGATGTGACAATCAAAATATGTACGAAGAAGCATGCATACATCTTCGTTTCATAAGTTTTCAAAACAATTTTAATTACCAATTTGGCTAAGAGTTAAATCAACAAAGTTTTAATTGAGTTATTAGGTTCACCAATCAAAGAATTACCTCCAATTATCGCCTACTATATCGTATATTTTCATAGGTTAAAAAAAACCTAGTGTTTCGGATAATTACCACAAAAGTGGCGCGTGAAATTGAGGTCAATTCACCCTTAAGATGATTTTGCACAAAATAGTGGTACTTGGTAAGTCTAATTTGACGCACAAGCAAGCGGAGAGACAGAGTGGAGTCTCTTTAAGGCCACAATTTAATGCGAAACCAACCTTATACCCACCTTATAGTTTGTCAAACTAGGTCCGCTGTACAACTATTGGTGCAAAAATCATCAATCAAATTAAAAGTTTATGATTTTAAGTCTTATAAAAAAATTATGTTGTAAATTATAAAATTGCTAGTCTCGCGTGGGAGCAAATTACCGTACGAAGCGAACCACTGTCGGCACATAAGACTTGGCAATAGATAATTTACCACATCAAGGTTTCATAGTTATTAGGTCCATTTATTTTCTATTCTAAAAATTACCCTCTTTTTGCTTACAATTCAACAATAATTCAAACAAAAAAGTTAAGTAATTTTAATAAAAATAAATAAACGCATAATAACGCATATAATCTTAACCATTAAATCATATAGCCACATGCAAACCTTTTGATAAATCCTATTAATAATCTATATGTGAATTATTATGTATATAATTACTAAGACTCCCATTGGTTTTCGAGCGCATTGTACCCAATGGATCATAGACACTAAACAAGTTGGTCGCGTAAACCTTAGTAAAGATATACCACGTTGTACATAAAAGATTAATTAATTTATTAATTAGGTCTTCCCTAATTTTAGATCTATCTAAAACATGTAGCAAATAATTAACAAACCCTAATCCATGATTACCTTGTGATGCGTGGTTTTGCGACCTTACAACAGGTTTTACCTCTCGAGGGATCTCAAGAGGCTTACAACCCCACCAGGTAGTGTATCTGACCGATGTAGTATAGTGTAGTGGTAAGTACGGGGGATTGATCGTTCTCCACAGGGAATAGTGTCGTTAGGATTGAAAAACTACTCTAATAGGTCTAAGGATGAGGGAAGATTCTTTTTGTATTTTTATATTTTATGAAAGCAAGTAAAATCTCGGGTTTGAAGGAGTGGGCGGAATTAGTTGCTAGTCAACTAACCCAAATAACTACAAATGCAAATAAAATAAAATAACTGAAAATGAAAAGAGTTGTGAAACTTATATGGGGAGAAATGTGTTTACTTAGATTTCCTTACTCCCTAACTATCTTTTACCGATTGATTAGTGTGTATTAATTGCGTGGATGACGGGTGTATTCCTTAATACCAATCGTGGGGTGGCGTACGTACTTCCCCAACTCTACAAGCTCCTACTTCACTCCTATGTCGAGCCGGCTAAGAATCTCCTAACATGGGATCACTAGAATTCGCTCATGCATTAAATACAACCATAATAACCTTAGTACGCATTGGTTCATGTTTCTTAAGACGTTCAAGCAAGTTACCGAATAGGAAGTTAGCCAGTTTTCTTAAGCCTAACATCGATAAACAATCATCCAATACAATTAATAACACACTAATAACCAATAATCAATAGCTAGGTTTCATTAGATCTAAGCAAATACAAGATAAATCTATCCTAGCATGTTAATCAAAAGACAAGAACAAGATATAATCAAACAACACATAGACATATTGATTGATTAAATGAAAACTTATCTTCAATTAAACATGGGAGATCCAAGGGTATGAAAACCCTTAAAAATGGCAGAAATTCGTCTTAGGGTTTCTCCTCACAAAGTTGCACACTAATGACTAAAAATTGCAAAACTATATATAGAGTTTAAGGTCTGACGGCGTCACGTTGTAGATCTTGACGCCGTCACCTCGCCGTGTCTAGGGTTCCCGGATAGCCTTCTTGACGCCGTCCCTCTTTAGTGCTCCAAAATCCGCTCTGGCTTATCAAAGGTTGACGCCGTCAGAAATGAGCTTGACGCCGTCTCGCTTTAGCTTAAACCGTGATGGCCTTGATCACTTTAAAGGGTGACGCCATCAGAATTCCTTTGTAAAATTCTCTGGCTTATCACGTGTATTTTTCATATCCACCTCTTTTGCCAAGCCATGACGCCGTCAAGAGCAATACTTGACGCCGTCAAAGGTACTTTTCCAGCCGATTTTGAGACTTTGTCGTTTTCTTCACTTTTATGCTCCAAAAACGTCCAAAATGCTTCCTTTTCCAGATTTCTTCTCCAAAGTACCTAAAATGACAAAAGGAACGATTTAGGGCAATATTTGATCAAATAAATACGATTTAGGGCTTAAATGACCCCCTAAAAGCGGTACACTTTTCGCTTCATCAAATACCCTTACACTTGAGATTTGCTTGTCCTCAAGCAAATGCGCTTTTATTCTAATCAAAATACAAGTTAGGGGTCATTTAATGCTAATATAAAAGTAATTACAACAAATAGTCGTTCCACTTTAATCATAATAAGCACGGAGATTACAAACTAGCACCTCACAAGTAGTGTTTAGATACTCACATCTCTCAGGTGTCATCAAAATAAATCTCATAAATGAAAACGGATAATATCTCTCACTACCTGTCATAGCAAATAGATTACCATAGGCTTGGGAAAGGATCGAAAACCTCCACCACTAGGCGTAAGCACCTAAGATAAACTATCAAAGAGGGCTTTTACATGGGTTATAACGTGAGGTATAGGGATATGATAAACACGGTTTTGTTGGATAAGGGATATTTTACTGGTGGCGAGTTAAAGATCTTGATTAATTACATGTACAATATGGCGTTGCTAAGCCAAGACTAGACTCGACTTAAGCTAAAAACAAAATAATAAAAACATAAAACAAACATAAAATGAAACGGGATGGTAGTCCGTATGTTTTTTCTACTTTTCTTTTTCTCATTTTTTTGTATTTTTCTTGATTTTTTTTTTCTTAATACACTCTTGCCCTACCATCCAAAATAATACATCATAGGGGCGTTGCATTCCCCTTACACTTGAACTTTTACATAACTTTATAAATAACTATTCTAATGACTCGAATTAAGATAATCGAAACACTTGGAGTATTTTTTAAAATATTTAGCACATATGGGGGTAATAATGTTCTTCTTCCCCATTACTCCATTACACTAGTACTTTACCCATGAGTCCCAATCGTCCCAAAACAATATGTACAAGGATATGACTTGACTTAGCAACCATGTAATCAATTAGATAATTAACTTGGGGTTTAAACAAATGTTGTCACAATAATGCACTAAAGATGAGTGCATACAAGGTAGGCTAAGGCGATTTGGGTGTACATTTAAGTGGGGTGTAAACAAATTCTTCCTTTAAGTAAAATGCTTAAAGGTCGAAACGAAAAGATAGGCTCTGAGGGGTGTACTAGGGGTATCGTGTACTAAAAATGAGTACAACGCAAAGGGTGTGGGAGAATTACTTGACCAATGTAGCCAATGTAATTATAACAAAAACACAGGTGTAAAACAATGGGTTAATCCTAATGCCTCTTATCATGTAGTAAATCTAACTACACGAATGTAGTCTCACTTGTGGCCTCGGAATGGTCCTAACGCAAGTTCTAGAATCTAAGTGCTACTGGTACACACATCATAGCATAAATGCTTTTCCTACCAATTCTAGGGGCGAACCTCACATATTTGGGGGTGGAAAATTTTTTAGTGGTACGGTTTTTTGCTAATCATATAACTCCTATCCATGAGATGCTCATTAAGATCAAAGTTTCACTCCTATATGTTGTAAAAAAATTTAAATTTGGCACTAAAATTGCCCTAACAGGTATTTATCTCAGTTTTATTACACATCTACTATTAAACAAACAAAAATCAAGTGCAATTGTATTCTCTAAAGTATCGTATTTTACTCCCCCTTACACTTAAGATTAACATTGTCCCCAATGTTCAAATAACAAGATGTAAAAGTAAATAAGGTAAACAAATGAAATCAAATACTCCCCTGATTCGCTCGGTGGATAAAGAGGTAACATGGTTAGATCTTCTTCCAAGGTAATGTTGAAGCTTCAAGACTAAAGCAGCGCCAAAAGCTAGATTCCACATACATCTCCTTGTCCAAAATAACCTGTTAAACCTGAGAAAACAAACACGAAAACCTGCATAACATCGGCGGGATAAATCTGTATAAGGATATAATGCTTGTGGAATGATTATTTTGCAGATTCCTGGAGTTTATAAGTTAGAGATTTAATAAAGCATTTTATGATTCCGGAAGAAAAACAAAACTTTCAAAAAAAAAATTCCAGAAAACTGTTCCTGACGCCGTCAGACTAGGGTCTGACGCCGTCAGAAGTGATCTGACAGATTTTTCATGTTAAGTTTCCGAAAAATTTCTGGAAAAACTCAATCCTTATTTCCTGGAAATCCTGCAAAATATCATTATGACTCGATACAAGCATTTGACTCAAACAATTACTAATATGTATGTTAATTTAATATTGTTATGATTCATGTTCATCTATTCTAATAAACCGATTTGGATTTCCCTTACACTTATCTTTTGCAAAATACCTTTATATGTAGTTAAGACGAAGTTAAAAACAAGATAAAGCATTTTCACAATTTAGTTTCGAACATGAATCAATAATAATAAAAATTAAACATACATATGGAAGCAAATAAAATCAAACAAACAAATAAATAAACACACAAAGCAAATAAAGCTTGGGTTGCCTCCCAAGAAGCGCTTGTTTTTGTTCGAGTCACGAGCCTGACTCTACCCTTATTTAACGGATAAAGGAGAGGTTTTTTCTACACTTAGGATTAAGTGCGGGTGATAGTAGCGATACACACCATCTTGGTGGAAGTATGCCGCGTGAGGAAAGAGTGGTGGATGAATTATATACTCAAAGGGGTGTGCTCCTTTCATCATAACCTTACCTAGTTCACTTTGGTCAATGGGTGAATTAAAGTTTTCTCCTAAAAAGGGATCATCTTCTATCAACTTTGAGAGATTCCTAGTTGGGAATCCATCTTGACCTAATAAACCCGGTTTAAACCCATAATGTTTCTTGTGATCAATCATGAATGGGTGATGTAAGTATGTAAGGTCATGGTTCACTCCTATATTAGCTTCCACTCCACATGGCCTAGAGTCTACTACCTTAATCTTAACATTACCCGGACTACATGGTTTGATGGGTGGATCGGGACCTTTTTTAATTCCTAAATTCACATCTAAAGATGGAAGATTAGGTAACGATTTTGGTTGAGGCTCCGGTTCATCAAAAATAGGAAATCCCCTAGAACTAAGAGTAAGGTTGTGATCACTATAAGCATTCAAACCTATATCCTCTAGTTGTGTTTGGTTCAAAGGTTCTACCTCCATCGGGATTCCTAAAGTCTCTTCTACTTCTTCCGGGTAAGTCACGGGCGGTGTGTGTGTCTCAAATGATGGTAGGACTTGTGAGGTACTTAGCGGGCTTATGTTACTAACCTCATCATTCCTTGTGTCAAGATCACCTATATCCTCATCATGGGTTTTGGTAGAATTTAAACCTAACATTTTCCTGTTGGGAATAAAATGATCAAAGTCAAAGAGCCTGCCAATGATGTGAAGAGCCTGCTAGTTGATTTTGAACAAGTATAAAGATGTTCTACCAGTACCTTCTGGGTAGAAGGTACTGCTGGTTGATGAAGAGCCTGCCAAGCTTATGTCAAGTCGATTAGATATTTTGTAATAGATATTTAGTTGAATTATTAGTCTTTGTACATTGTTATACGTTATGTAGAAGTAGATTAGTCTTCTGTGTTGACAAAAGAATATTATCAGAGTTGTACATGGGTAGTTGTATTTAATTGTAGGCGCAAATATAGTCAAAGTATAGTATAATACTCTTCCACTTGACAACATGTAATAAGATATCCTTATCTTATAAAAGGATATCTTAGTCACTACTTCATGCATGCATCTTTACGAACCAATTAACCAAAAACAAACTATCTCTCAAGTAACCTAGTTACTTAAAATCACAAATCCTTTTACAATCTTAGATTCAAGATTACTTTGTAATCCTGGTGATACTTAGATCATCCGTATTATTTCATCAATAATATTGAATCATTTTGTGTTAACCAAAGCTGTGTTCTTTGTTCATTGCATTCTCACGTTTACTTAAACTCACCACCTTGTGTTCTTTTAAAGTGTGTTGTAGTAGATTCCGCATGCTAAACACATCCAATACATAAATATCTCAATCAAGAACATTAAACAAAAACGTTCCACAAGTGGTATCAGAGCAAGGCTTGATATTTACAAATTTAAAAGAAAAATGGATGTTGAACATATTCAAACAAATGTTGCAGCTAAACTTCCATTACTCAAGCAAAACGAGTTTGAAATGTGGAGACTAAGGGTTGAACAATACTTTCAAGTGTAGGACTATGCACTTTGGGAGATCATTGAACAAGGCAATTCATTTAAACCCCAAATCACCACATCAACAGTAAATGATGCTCTTGTAACAAGAATACAAGACCAACCATCAAATGCAGATGAAAGAATTCAGAAGAAAAATGATCTCAAGGCAAGAAGTATGTTACTGATGACTATTCCAAATGATCAACTTCTGATCTTTAACAAATACAAAGATGCCAAAACCCTCTTTGAAGCTATTGTGGCTAGGTTTGGTGGTAATGATGCTACCAAGAAAACACAGAAAACACTTCTCAAACAACAATTTGAGAACTTCACAGCCACAACTAATGAGTCTTTGGACAGTATGTTCAACAGACTTCAGAAGCTTGCAAGTCAGTTAGCCATCCATGAAGTGATGATAACTCAAGAAGACTTAAACTCTAAATTTCTTAGGAGTTTACCTTCAGAATGGTCTATGCATGTCATTGTATGGAAGAACAAGTCAGATATTGACCAGATGAGTCTCAATGATCTCTACAACAATTTCAAAATTGTAGAACATGAAGTAAAGAAGACTACTGGGTCAAGTTCAGGAAATATGGCATTTGTTTCATCCCCAAACATCTCAAAGGTTGATAATGAAGACAAAGGTGGCAGAGAAGAAGGTACTGCCAACACAACCTTTGGTACTGCTAGTACTTCTAGTAGTACCAGATCCATTTTAGATGAAACAATTGGGTGTGCTTTTCTTACATCTCAACACAATGGGTCCGTATTAACATTTGAAGACCTTCAAGAGATTCATCCTGATGATCTTGAAGTGATGGACATAAAGTGGCAACTTTCACTTTTAAGCATTAGAGCTAAGAAGTTGATGATGAGGACTGGCAAGAAGATACTGATAGATGGAAGTGAGCCTGCTGGCTATGATAAGTCAAAGGTGGAGTGTTACAACTGCCACATGAAAGGTCACTACTCTAGAGAGTGTAGAAGACCTAAGAGGCAGGATGACAGAGGTAGAGGGTTTGACAACAGAAGTAAAGGAAGCTTTGAGAAGAAAGGAAGCTTTGAAAGCAAGAGTAAGGTGGTTGAGGTTGCTGAGCCAAAAGCAATGGTTGCTATAGATGGCATGGGTTTTGATTGGAGTTTCATGGGTGAAGATGAGTCAACTTCTGATGAATTGGCTTTGATGGCATTCTCCAACCCTGAGGTAAAAATTTCTAAATGTTCAAATACATGTGAAGCTTTTGAAGAATTGCAAACTTTAAGAAAATGTTTTGATGAACTCACAATAGTAGAAAGAAAAACCAATCAAGCCTTATTTGACCATAAGTGTGGTATGTCCAAGCTAGAAAAACAAATCATTCACTATAGAGAAAATGAACTCTCATTTTCTGATGCTAAAGGTGCTCTTAATAGACAGATATTTTTGAAAGATTCAGAAATTGAAATGTTAAGGACTGAGTGCACTAAAGTGACATTGGCTAGAGATAATATTCAACTGACTGTTACTAAATTGGAAATTGCTTCTGAGTGTACTAGGAGCATAGTAGAGAATCAGCTGAATAAGAGAATAAAATCAGGGATAGGATACAATAAATGTCCACCTCCTTATAGAGGAATTCCTTGTCCCCAAGGTAGTGATCTTGCTGCATCAGGTTTACATGAATTTGTTAACAAACCATTAGCTAAACCTGTTGTGATAAGTGAACCTTCTGAGAGTGCTAAGAATGTCACACTCTCTAAGGTGCTCACTGATAAGAGACCAGATGTCCTAATTATTGAGGATTGGGTATCTGATGATGATGAAGATCAGACTATTCCTATTAAAGGAATCAAAGTAGGACCAACCAGTCCTAAGAAAGTAGAAGTTAAAGCTAAGACTAAAGCTGTTTTGAAGACAGTTGAAAGTTGTAAAAATTGTAATAACAAACCTAGGGGAAGCCAAAGAAATTGGAACAACCTTAAGTCACAACAATTAGGTGATGACTTTGTTATGTTTAATAAGGCTTGTTATTATTGTGGTAGCTTTAATCATCTTCATGCTTACTGTAATAAATGGGTTTCTGGGAGTAAATCAAAGTCTAAAACAAATGTTACTTACCATAGAAAAAGTTTTGTTAAGTCTAACACCACAAATGTTAAACATACTGTTAGACAAGATAAGCCTGTTATTGCAAAACCAACTGATAAGGGTACAAGAAACACTTTCAAAAGTGTACCAAAAGTTGAGAAAAGTCCTATTCAAAAGAAAAATGTGGTTAAAACAAAAATTTGGACACCAAAAACCAAAGGTCCTGCTAGACCAAAAGGTCCTGCTAGACCAAATGGTACTGCCAAATTTGGTATTGCCAAAAATGGTACTGATAGACCAAAGACCACACAATGGATTAGAAGGGAAAGTGCTGTTAAGTCCTCAGCATGTTGGATTTGGAAACCAATCCAATCAAAAGGTGCATCAACAATCCTGAAAAGGTTTGACTTTATTGATGCAAGAGGCAAACCCAAGTCTGTCATGGCTTGGGTACCCCAAGGAAACTAATATGTTTATTCATGTGCAGGAACATTCATCTGATATTGGAGATCAAGGATATGTTGATAGTGGATGTTCAAGGCACATGACAGGCAACATGTCATTCCTCTCAGATTTCAAAACATTTGATGGAGGATATGTTACCTTTGGGGGAGGAATAAAAGGAAAGATCACTGGTAAAGGTACTATCAAAACCAGTAAACTAGATTTTGAAAATGTGTATTTTGTGAAAGAACTTCAGTTTAATCTTCTTAGTGTCTCACAAATGTGTGACAAAAAGAACAATGTTCTATTTACTGACAATGAATGTATGGTTCTTTCTTCTGATTTTAAGATGCCTGATGAAAGTCAGATCCTTCTTAAAATTCCAAAAAGGAACAATATGTATAGTGTCAATTTAAAGAACATTGATCCCAAGGAAGGTTTAACTTGTTTGGTAGCAAAGGCCTCATTGGATGAATCTATGTTATGGCATAGAAGGCTTGGTCATGTAAACTTTAAAACAATCAACACTATTGCAAAATATGATTTGGTAAGAGGTTTACCCAAAAAGATTTTCCAAAACGACCAATCCTGTGTTGATTGTCTAAAAGGCAAACAACATAGAGCTTCTTGTAAGCCCAAGACCCAAAACTCTATTACTCAGGCTTTACATATGCTTCATATGGATCTTTTTGGTCCTACTAATGTGTGCAGCTTGAATGGAAAGAAATATTGTCTGGTTGTTACTGATGACTATAGCAGATTTTCATGGGTTTTCTTCTTAAGATCTAAACATGAAACAAGTGACATACTTAAAACCTATATCACTGAGGTAGAAAACTAATCTGATAAGAAGGTCAAAATCATCAGGAGTGACAATGGGACAGAGTTCAAAAATAGAGTTATGGATGACTTTTGCAGGGAAAAAGGCATAAAAAGAGAGTTTAGTGTAGCTAGAACACCTCAGCAAAATGGAGTAGCAGAAAGAAAGAATAGAACACTTATAGAGGCTGCTAGAACTATGTTAGTAGACTCTAAGTTACCTATTTCATTTTGGGCTGAAGCAGTTGGTACTACTTGTTATGTACAAAACAGGGTTCTTGTGACAAAACCACATAGAAAAACACCTTATGAACTTTTCTTTGGTAGAAAACCATCTTTAAGTTTTATGAGACCTTTTGGTTGTCATGTCACTATTCTCAATACCAAAGATCATTTAGGCAAATTTGATGGAAAAGCAGATGTTGGCTATTTGATAGGGTATTCCTTGCAGAGTAAGGCCTATAGAGTGTTTAACACTTGCACTAGGCTAGTAGAAGAGAATCTTCACATAGAGTTTCAAGAGAAACTAACAAATGTGAAAGGAGTTGGACCAGATTAGATGTTTGATGTTGATAGGCTTTCAGAATCTATGAATTATGTGCCTGTTTCAGGTACAAATACTAATGATAATGCAGGTTCTGAAGACAATGTTGAAACTCCTAAAGATCAAGATTACATCTGGATGCCAATTTGGAAAAGTATGGATCTATCTTCAAGTCAAGAAGGACCTTCAAACACAAGAAATGAAGGCAATGAAGAAGATCAAGGAACTCAGAATCAAGAGAATCAAGAAAGTGGTGCTAATGACAATGGTACTGCCAGTTCTTCAGATGGTCCTGCTAGTTCAAGTATTGGTACTGCTGAGCCATTGAATGTTCAAATAGATGATTCTTTTCAAGAAGAAGTTGGGATTAGCAATCTTCCAACTACATATGAAGTTCCTAAAACACCAAACACTAGAATTCTCAAAGATCACTCAACTGATGATGTGATTGGAAGCATAACTTCTGGTGTTAGAACAAGATCTCAAGTTGGTTTATCTCAAGTCTTATCTTCAGATGAAGAAGGGTTTATCTCCTCTATTTATGAAGAAAAGAAGAATGATACTTCAAATATATGCCTGTTTTCATGTTTTCTATCTCAGGCTGAACCCAAAAACATAAACAAAGCTTTAGATGATGCAAGTTGGGTGGAAGCAATGCAAGAAGAGCTTCTCCAATTCAAGATTCAGAAGGTTTGGATATTGGTTGATTTGCCTAGAGGTCATAGGGCAATTGGAACCAAATGGGTGTTCAGAAACAAGAAAGATGAAAGGGGTATAGTGATCAGAAACAAGGCTAGATTGGTAGCACAAGGATATACTCAAGAAGAAGGGGTAGATTATGAAGAAGTATTTGCTCCAGTTGCAAGACTTGAAGCAATTAGGCTATTCTTGGCCTATGCTTCATTCATAGGCTTCACTGTCTATCAAATGGATGTTAAGAGTGCATTTTTATATGGTGAGATTGAAGAACCAGTATATGTATCTCAACCTCCAGGCTTCATTGATGCAGAGTATCCAGACAAAGTTTACAAGGTTACCAAGGCTTTGTATGGTCTACACCAAGCTCCTAGGGCATGGTATGAAACATTGGCTTGTTTTCTACTAGAAAGTGGATTCCAAAGAGGCAGGATTGATCCAACTTTGTTTATCAAAAGAACAAAGAAAGATATCTTGCTAGTGCAGATTTATGTTGATGACATAATCTTTGGATCAACAAACCAAGACTTGTGTGTAGAATTTGAAAAACTTATGCATAGTAAGTTTGAAATGAGTTCCATGGGGGAACTTACTTTATTTTTGGGTCTCCAAGTGAAACAATCCAAAGAAGGCATATTTATCAGCCAAGATAAGTATGTAGCAGAGATCCTAAGGAAATTTAATTTTGCTGATTCTAAGGTTGCAAGTACACCAATGGATCCAGACAAAGGGCTACTCAAGGATGCTGAAGGAGAAGATATGGATTTGCACAATTATAGATCTATGATTGGGTCTTTGATGTATCTTACATCATCAAGACCAGATATCATGTTCTCAGTATGTGTATGTGCAAGGTTTCAAATACATCCCAAAATCTCTCATCTCACAGCAGTCAAAAGAATCTTTAGATATCTTAAGGGTCAACCTATGTTGGGTCTTTGGTATCCAAGGGAATCATCTTTTGAATTGGTGGCTTATTCAGATAGTGACTATGCTGGTGCAACTCTAGACAGAAAATCCACAACTGGTGGATGTCAATTTCTTGGTTGCAGACTCATCTCTTGGCAATGCAAGAAACAAACAATGGTGGCCAATTCTACAACTGAAGCAGAATATGTTGCTGGTGCAAGTTGTTGTGGGCAAGTTCTTTGGATCCAAAATCAAATGCTTGACTATGGGTACAATTTTCTTAACACCATTATTTATATTGACAATAGCAGTACTATTTGTATCATTAAAAACCCAGTTCAACACTCAAAAACAAAACATATTGAAATCAGACACCATTTCATAAGGGATTGCAATGAGAAGAGGTTAATTCAAGTAGTTAAAATTGATTCTGAAAAGAATTATGCAGACCTTCTCACCAAAGCTTTTGATTTAGGTAGATTCAAATATCTTGTAGGAGGTATTGGAATGATAAATCTTTGAAAATCATATGTTTTTGTTCATAAAATTAACTGGTATTGGCTTTTAAACATGGTACTGCTAGTTAGTCAAAAGGTCCTGTTAGTTCATAATTGGTCCTGCTGATACAAAATTGCTATGTTTTGTTCATATAAAGGCTTGAATGTTTAAAATGCTATAGATCAAGTGCTTTGCACTTTGTTCTTTTGGTTTGCAACTAACACATTTCAGGTTGATAACAAAACAAGAGTTCTTCCAAACAAAAAGGAGCAACAAAAGTTATATTCATTTCAGGAGAGATAACAATCTCAGGGGAGGAATTAATAGCCCAGAATGGAAGAGAAGACAAGAGCATACAAGATGATGCAGAGTTGGAAAAAGAGAGAGTTAGATCACATATCTAGAAGGGATGAAGCATTTCTCAAGGAGAAAGTTCTATCTAGATCAAACTAAGAAAAGTTTCAACTCAAAGGCATGCTATTAGATGATTTCACTTGTTGAACCAATCATCCAAGATACACAGCATCATTGCCTGTTTTAAATTTCCTCCATCCAAGGAAATTGCACCATCTTTTGGGCCATCATGGCTTTTGGTATTCAGCTCACCAAGTTTTTACAAACTTAAGAGTTGGCTAGTCCATAAGCAAACGGCTTTTGGTAAAGACAAATCAAATCCGTTGATGGTTGATAGTTTACCAAAAACTATATGGTTGTTAACTAACCATACTTAATTGTAAATAGTTAGCTAGTCCTGAAGCAAACGGCTTTTGGTAAAGACAACTCAAATCCGTTGATAGCTGATAGTTTGCTAAAAACTATAAGGGATTTTTATAAAACTTTCAAAGGTACTGGTAGTTCAAAATTGGTACTGCTAGTATAAAAAGGTACTGCTAAATAGCCGTTGAGCCTGTCAAAAAAAAGTTTTAGTCTTTAGGCCTGGTAGTTAAAATTAGCCGTTAGGGTAGTTATGTAAATTACTGATGATTATATTATATTATATTTCACATATAAAATATCTTTTTAACCGCCTTTTCGTTTGCTTATTATAATCTTTCTTATTGTCGGTTAAAAGTAATTCTCTCATATCTTCTTTCATCAGTCATTATCATAATTCACATACACCTTTCATCTTCTACCAGTACTACCAACAAATCCCACCATCATATTCAAAATTTTCATCATGGCTTCCACAGTTGTTCTAGATTTTGTCCAACGTCACAATCAGTTAGCATTTTTGGAGAAGTCAGAGGATAATGCCTCATTTCATCAAGTAGTGGACTTTTTAAACAACTCCTACATCAGGTTTGCTTTGCTAGTCAATCCCACTATTTATGAAAATCAAATTTTACAATTTTGGCAATCTGCTAAAATTAAAACTTCTGAAAATGGGGAACAAAGAATTAAGGCCAAAGTGGATGGTAAACATTTGACTCTTACTGAGTCATCCATAAGAAGACATCTTCATTTGGATGATTCTGATGGTATTAGTCAGTTACCAGATACTGAAATTTTTGAAAATTTACAAAGAATGGGGTATCATGCTGAGTCTAACAAACTCACTTTTCTGAAAAAGCATCTTACTCTACAATGGAGATTTTTGATTCACACAATCCTTCACTATTTGAGCCAGAAGAAAACCTCTTGGGAGCAATTTAGTGGAAACATGGCTTCTGCTCTCATTTGCTTAGCTACAAACAGAAAATACAATTTTTCTAAACATATTTTTGAAGGGTTGATAACCAATGTGAAAAGTAAAACAAAGTTTCTGATGTATCCAAGATTTATTGGATGCATCATTGCAAAATTGAAACATTTGTTACTTCCCACAGACTCAATTTATGATACACCAAAACTTTCTCACAAAGTATTTTCAAATATGAGAATTGGTTTTAGAGGGGAGGAAATTCCACTTTTTGATGAAATGGTACCACAACATCCAGAAGAACCAACACCATCAGCTGAAACACAATCATCTAGTTCTTCACATGGTTACATTTCACCATCACATCAAACAACTCCAATACCATCTCCAGTACCATCAGAAACACCACCACAATCATCACATCATGTATCACAAACCCAATCACCTCAGACAATGCAAGAACTGAAAGACAAGGTGAAGTTCTTAGAGAATGCTCTTAAAAGTCAAAATGAGAAGTTTTCTAAGATCAACATCAAATTAGTCAAGAGGGTTAAGAAATTGGAGGGTGAAGTGAAGAAGTTGAAGGGTAACAGATCTGCAAAGGTTGTTTTATCAAGTTCTTCAAAGTCAGATGATGATAGGATAGGTCACTCTTCCAAAAAGGGGAGGAAGGATAGTTCTGAAGATGATGAAGAGGCTCAATTTGAATTCCATGATGGAACTCAAGTTTATGATGAAGAGCCTGTTGGAGCAGGGCAAGAGCCTGCTAGGCCAGAGCAAGAGCCTGTTAGAGCAGAAGAAGAGTCTGCTAGGAGAGAAAGGCTATTGGCTATGGGGTATAAAGGGTCTGCTGAGAAAGTGTACAAGAGAAAGAGGAATTTAGAGCCTCAAGGGAATTTGTTTGTTCAGGGGAGGATTTATGCTGCTGATGAGCAATCTTCTGCTCCATCACAAGATCAAACTCCAAAGGATAAGGGCAAAGGTATTCTGATTGAAGATGAGCCAAAGTCCAAGAAGTTGAAAAGAACTCAGCAAATTCAGATGGCTTTAGGAGAAGAAGAGGCCAAAAGAGTTCAAGAAGAAGAGCTAAAAGCTAGAGAAGCTTCAAGAATTCTTGAAGTAATGAAAGAGCAGAAAGATGCTGAAGATGCTGCTCAAGCTCTTCTTGATTCTCAAGCTGCACAAATATTTGATGCACAACTACAATGGATTATCTCTATTGATCCAATTGTAAGAGGTCAAGCTTCTGTGTATGTGGATGATGAGTCTCTCAGTGTAGAAGAGAAGACAGCCAAGCTTGAAGAATTCATCACCAAAAAGTATAGAGAAGAAGCCTTAAATGATGTATTTCAGCAGATCATGCAGTATAAGGAGAAAGGGTTTAAACTGCCACATGATCAGAAAGAGCAGATGAAGTTCTTCAAGTTATATCTGAAAGGGTCAGCAAATTGGAAGGATCATCAACTCAAAAGAAAATCATTTGAAGAGTTGCAGCATCTATACATTGAAGCCTACAAGAAGAACCACTGCACTCCTCCTAAACACACTCAAGAAAGGTCTTCAAAGAAGAAGGAAGATGCTCAGAAGAAAGAAGTAGCAAAATTGGACACAGAGCAAGTAAGTAAAATGTTGATTACTTTGCCTACTATCATACATGCTGATCCAATTAGGTCTAGACACCCTATAATTGATTGGGAAATACACCATGATAGATTTGGTAAGTCATGGAAAATATCAAGGGTTGGGGGACAGTCTGCTATCTTTAAGAATTTTGAAAATCTAGTTAGAGCATCTGACAGAGCAGATTTAGAAGAATTGTGGAATCTAGTGCAGATTAGGCTAGCCACAAATTCTAGCAATGATGTTAAGGAACAGGAATTATGGGTTGAATTCAATAGGATGTATGATCCTGATCCCAAAGATGATTATTGGAAGTTTCCATATTATGATCCCACTACAACCTGGGAATTCCTAAGCCATTGCAGTATTCATCATTTGTACACATCAAGTGGGATTGAACTCTTCATGTTGGCTGAGAAAGAGTATCCACTTAGTTATGAAGTGCTCTCAACTATGATCTCCAAGAGATTAAGGTGTGACAAAGATGATGAGAACTCAGAAATTGTTCAAAGTTTGCTAAGGAGCATATTTGAACAATGTGAAAGAAAAAGGAAGGATAGAAAGTAAAGGTTTTTGGAAGAGTTCCCTCAAATCCTCAAGGTATGTATTTTATTCATCAGAAACTTGTGTATTTTAATGGAAATAACAAGTTTAGGGGAGGATTGTTGGGAATAAAATGATCAAAGTCAAAGAGCCTGCCAATGATGTGAAGAGCCTGCTAGTTGATTTTGAACAAGTATAAAGATGTTCTACCAGTACCTTCTGGGTAGAAGGTACTGCTGGTTGATGAAGAGCCTGCCAAACTTATGTCAAGTCGATTAGATATTTTGTAATAGATATTTAGTTGAATTATTAGTCTTTGTACATTGTTATACGTTATGTAGAAGTAGATTAGTCTTCTGTGTTGACAGAAGAATATTATCAGAGTTGTACATGGGTAGTTGTATTTAATTGTAGGCGCAAATATAGTCAAAGTATAGTATAATACTCTTCCACTTGACAACATGTAATAAGATATCCTTATCTTATAAAAGGATATCTTAGTCACTACTTCATGCATGCATCTTTACGAACCAATTAACCAAAAACAAACTATCTCTCAAGTAACCTAGTTACTTAAAATCACAAATCCTTTTACAATCTTAGATTCAAGATTACTTTGTAATCCTGGTGATACTTAGATCATCCGTATTATTTCATCAATAATATTGAATCGTTTTGTGTTAACCAAAGCTGTGTTCTTTGTTCATTGCATTCTCACGTTTACTTAAACTCACCACCTTGTGTTCTTTTAAAGTGTGTTGTAGTAGATTCCGCATGCTAAACACATCCAATACATAAATATCTCAATCAAGAACATTAAACAAAAACGTTCCACATTTCCCTAATATCTCAAGTGCTTCTCTAGGCATCTCAACTTCTATATCCGAATCATAAGGATCATCCTCAATAATCCGACCATGTTCAATTTGCCTAAAGGATTCATCATGTGTTTCTTGAGATTCATCGTCATCGATCATAAAACCTAGGTCTTTTTGATCAATGTGATCATGCTCGGCTAGATCCTCCATCACATCAAGATCACCTAAGTGTTCACCCTGTATTATGGTAGTGCCTAACCATGACATGCAGCTAGGTGGCTCAACTCTACCCCATCCCCAAACAAACTTGTTCCATGATCCTTGAAATTTGTGGTCAATTGACTTGTATTAATGTTTGTTGGGTTGTCTACAATATAATAATATTGGGCACAATTCTCAATAGCTTCCCATGCTTCCTCAGCACTTAATTCCCTAAGATCCCTGCCGGCAAAATGGTAAATGTCCCTTTGGGCATGTCGGTCGACATGATTGTAAAAGATTTGAGTTAGGGACCAAAAATCGAAGTTATGATGAGGGACTTTTTGGAGTAAATATTTAAAACGAGTCCATGCATCATAGAGAGGTTCATCTTTATGTTGTTTAAACATCAAGATGTCATATGGAGTGGGTGAATTACGTGGTTGGTGGTATGGTGGATTCGCATTCTCCATAATGGTGAACGGAAGAGTCAATGGAAATTACGAACAAGCACACAAAGAAAAAGATAGACTAAAGAAAACCTAGAAAAATAAAATAAAAATCTCACTAGAAAGGGATCTAGTGAGTAGACCTAATAAAATAAAAATTCAACCTAAACAATAACTATTCCCCGGCAGCGGCGCCAAAAACTTGATGCGTGGTTTTGCGACCTTACAACAGGTTTTACCTCTCGAGGGATCTCAAGAGGCTTACAACCCCACCAGGCAGTGTACCTGACCGATGTAGTATAGTGTAGTGGTAAGTACGAGGAATTGATCGTTCTCCACAGGGAATAGTGTTCGTTAGGTGTGAAAGGCTACTCTAATTAGGTCTAAGGGTTGAGGAAGATTCTTTTTATGTTTTTATAATTTTATGAAAGCAAGTAAAATCTCGGGTTTGAAGGAGTGGGCGGAATTAGTTGCTAGTCAACTAACCCAAATGACTACGAATGCAAATAAAATAAAATAACAAAAATGAAAAGTGGTGAGAAACTTATGTGTAGAGAAATGTGTTTACTTAGATTTCCTTACTCCCTAACTATCTTTTACCGGTTAATTAGTGTGTATTAGTCGCGTGGATGACGGGTGTATTCCTTAATACCATTCGTGGGGTGGCGTACTTACTTCCCCAAACTCTACAAGCTCCTACTTCACTCCTATGTCGAGCCGGCTAGGAAGCTCCTAACATGGGATCACTAGAATTCGCTTGTGCATTAAATACAACCATAAAAACCTTTAGTACGCGTTTGGTTCATGTTTCTTAAGACGTTCAAGCAAGTTACCGAATAGGAAGTTAGCCAGTTTTCTTAAGCCTAACATAGATAAACAATCATCCAATACAACTAACAACACACTAACATCCAATAATCAATAGCTAGGTTTCATTAGATCTAAGCAAACACAAGATAAAATTAGCCTAACATGTTAAACAAAAGACAAGCATAAGATAGAATCAAACAACACATAGACATATTGAATGATTAATTGATAACTTATCTTTCAATGAAACATGGAAGATCTCAAGGCAAGAAGCCCTGAAAAAGTAGCTAAAATCGTCTTAGGGTTTTATCCCAAAATTCCACACACTAAGCTCTCTCTAATGACAAAAGATTAGAAAACTATATATAGATTTTTGGATCTGACGGCGTCACCTTATGCATTGTGACGCCGTCACCTCGCCGCTTTTAGGGTTCCCGGGTGACCTTCTTGACGCCGTCCCTCTTTAGCTCTTCAAAAATCCATTCTGGCCTATCAAGGCTTGACGCCGTCGGATCATGAACGTGACGCCGTCCCCTTATGATTTAAGCCGTGACGCCCTTGATTTAGTTAAAGCGTGACGCCGTCAGAATTCACATGCTAACTCACTGGCCCGTCATGAGTAAATTTCACATCCCACTTTTCTTGCCAAGGCATGACGCCGTCAAGAGATGATTCTGACGCCGTCAAGAGTAACTTTTAGCCGATTCTTGAGACTTTGCCGTTTTCTTCACTTTAATGCTCCAAAAACGTCCAAAATGCCTCCTTTTCCAGATTTCTCCTCAAAAGTACCTAAAATGACAAAAGGAACGATTTAGGGCAATATTTGATCAAATAAATACGATTTCGGGCTTAAATGACCCCTTAAAAGCGGTACACTTTTCGCCTCATCAAATACCCTTACACTTGAGATTTGCTTGTCCTCAAGCAAATGCGCTTTTATTCTAATCAAAATACAAGTTAGGGGTCATTTAATGCAAACATAAAAGTAATTACAACAAATAATCGTTCCACTTCAATCATAATAAGCACGGAGATTATATACTAGCACCTCACAAATAGTGTTTAGATACTCACATCTCTCAAGTGTCATCAAAATAAATCTCATAAATGAAAACGGATAATATCTCTCACTACCTGTCATAGCAAATAGATTACCATAGGCTTGGGAAAGGATCGAAAAACCTCCTCCACTAGGCGTAAGCACCTAAGATAAACTATCAAAGAGGGCTTTTACATGGGTTATAACGTTAGGTGTAGGGAAAAGGAAAACACGGTTTTGTTGGATACGGGATATTTTACTCGTGGCGAGTTAAAGATCTTGATCAATTACATGTACTATACAATGTTGCTAAGCTAAGACTAGACTCGATCTTATGCTAGAAACGAAATAACAAAATAACAAAAATATAAAACAAACATAAAATGAAACGGGATGGTAGTCCGTATGTTTTTTCTATTTTTCATTTTCTCAATTTTTTGTGTTTTTCTTGATTTTTTTTTTTTTTTTTTTTTTTTTTTTTTTTTTTTTTTTTTTTTTTTTTGCATACACTTTTGCCCTACCATCCAAAATAATACATCATAGGGGCATTGCATCCCCCTTACACTTGAATTTTTACATAACTTTACAAATACTAATCTAATGACTCGAATTAAGATAATTGAAAAACTTGGAGTACTTTTAAAACATTTAGCACATATGGGGGTAATAAATGATGTTCTTCCCCATTACTCCATTACACTAGTACTTTACCCATGAGTCCCAATCGTCCCAAAACAATATGTACAAGGATATGACTCGACTTAGCAACCATGTAATCAATTAGATAATTAACTTGGGTTTAAACAAATGTTGACACAATAATGCACTAAAGATGAGTGCATACAAGGTAGGCTAAGGCGATTTGGGTGTACATTTTAGTGGGGTGTAACAAATTCTTCCTTTAAGTAAAATGCTTAAAGGTCGAAACGAAAAGATAGGCTCTGAGGGGTGTACTAGGGGTATCGTGTACTAAAAATGAGTACAACGCAAAGGGTGTGGGAGAATTACTTGACCAATGTAGCCAACGTAATTATAACAAAAACACATGTGTAAAACAATGGGTTAATCCTAATGCCTCTTATCATGTAGTAAATCTAACTACACGAATGTAGTCTCACTTGTGGCCTTGGAATGGTCCTAACGCAAGTTCTAGAATCTAAGTGCTACCGGTACACACATCATAGCATAAATGCTTTTCCTACCAATTCTAGGGGCGAACCTCACATATTTGGGGTGGAAAATTTTTTAGTGGTACGGTTTTTGTGCTAGTCATATAACTCCTATCCGTGAGACGCTCATTAGAACTAAAGTTTCACTCCTATATGTTGTAAAAAATTTTAAATTTGGCACTAAAATTACCTTAACAAGTATTTCTCTCAGTTTTATTACACATCTACCATCAAACAAACAAAAATCAAGCGCAATTGTATTTTCTAAAATCGTACTTTTACCCTCCCCTTACACTTAAGATGAACATTGTCCCCAATGTTCAAATAACAAGATGTAAAAGCATAAAGTAAAAGAATGAAATCAAATACTCCCCTGATTCGCTCGTTGGATAGTGAAATCACACGGTTAAATCTTCCTCCAAAGAGAATGTTGAAGCTCCATGACTAATGCATCGCCATAAGCTTGATTCCATAAACATTTCCTTGTCCAAAATAACCTGTTAACCTGAGAAAACAAACACGAAAACCTGCATAACATCGGCGGGATAAAATCTATATATAAGGATATAATGCTTGTGGACTGATAATTTTGCAGATTCCTGGAGATTATAAGTTGGAGATTTAATAAAAACTTTTTATGAAAACAAAACTTTCAAAAATTTCTGGAAATTAAATCTGACGCCGTCAGGTTATAACCCCTGACGCCGTCAGAAATGACCTGACAAAAATTTTCATTTTAAGTTTCCGGAAAATTTCTGCAAAAACCTTTACCTTACTTCCTGGAAATCCTGCAAAACATCATTATGACTCGATACAAGCATTTGACTCAAACAAATACTAATATGTATGCTAATTTATTATTATTACGATTCATGTTCATATGTGTTCTAATAAACCGATTTAGATTTCCCTTACACTTATCTTTTGCAAAATACCTTTATATGTAGTTAAGACGAAGTTAAAAACAAAATAAAGCATTTTCACAATTTAGTTTTGAACATGAATCAATAAGAATAAAAATTAAACATACATACGGAAACAAATAAAATCAAACAAACAAATAAATAAACACATAAAGCAAATAAAACAAATAAAGCTTGGGTTGCCTCCCAAGAAGCGCTTTTCTTTATTAACGAGTCTTGTAGCTAGACTCAAAGTCACGCTACCCTATGTAAGTGAGCTCGTCATCAAGGACGTCTTTAGGGTTAAGCTTGGATTGAAGTTTCCTATTGGTTCGCTTAGTACGATATGTCTTTTCAAACTTCTCTCCATCCGGGTCATACAATGTCATCTTGATATGCCATGACCCGTCTCCATCTTTGGGTGGTTTATCCCAATTCCACTTATGATCATCTTCCTCACAAATCCACTTATTCATTCCTAGGTTAATTGGCAAAACTCCTAGGAAATCAATCATCTTTCTAAAAACTAGAGAGTCTTCAAATGGATCCAATTCGGTGTCCCTAGCCAAGAGTTGCTCTACCGTATGTGTTCGGTTAACAAAGTCCTCTTCTAGGTAAAATGGGCGTTGGGGTCCTATGAAGTCTCTATCAATCCAAGGTCCATATCTAGATGGTCTCCTATTTAATTCTAACCAATGGGGTGTCGGTTCCTCACCAGTATCATAGGCGTGTTTCTTAACATCATAGATTGACCAAGTATCTCCTTCTCCTACCGCTATCTTAGATTCCTTACAATCAATCATAGCACTAGCGGTTGCCAAAAATCCTCTACCTATCAACAAGGGGCATGTAGGGTCGCTAACCATATCAAGGACGTGGAAATCGGCTAAAATGGTTAGTTTTCCAATGTGTACTAACACGTCCTTAACTACTCCAACCGGGTAAGCAACACTTCCATCCGCTAAGCCTATTATCACCTCGGTTTCTTCAAGTTTTCCAAGTTTTAGAGAGGTGTAGAGAGGTAACGGAAGTAGGTTAAGGCTTGATCCAAGATCGGCTAATGTGTCATAAGCCTCCGAATTACCGACCTTGCAAGGTAGAACAAATAAGCCCGGATCATCTAACTTCTTAGGTAGTTTGTTTTGAACGAAGGCGGTCCCTTTTTCGCCTAATTTGAGCTTCTTCTCATCCAACACATCAACAACCGGACTTTCAAGGTGGAGCTCCTTGAATTCTTCGTCAAGGTTTTGAGTGGGAGGTGTTTCAACTATGTTGTTGACCAATTTGGATGTCATAACTTCTTGGTCATTTGGAACGACTTGGGTTTGTTTGAAACATGTGCTCATGGAGTTGACTGAATAATATTGTGGACAAGAACTAGGGGACGAAACCGATGAAATAGCGTTGACATTTAGTTTCGGGTTCTTGACCGTGTTGCTAGGGAGTGCTCCCATTTCTCGGTCATTGAGGGCTTTCAACAAGGTGTCAATCTTATCGGACATCTCGCTTTGTTTTTGTTTGAAATCGGCTTCAAACTTGGCTAAACGAGCTTCTTGAGATGCCATAAATTGAGACATCAATCCTTCAAAGTTATTGGTACTACCATTGCTGGAAGGATTGTTGTTGAAAGTACGGTTCGAGTTGGAACCGCTTGATTGGAAACGATTAGGTGGGTTGGAAGAATTGGTTTGTTGAGAGTTTTGGTTTTGTTTCCACCTAAGGTTCGGGTGATTTTTCCATGAGGGGTTGTATGAATCACCATAATGGTTTGGCTCGGGTTTGAAAGTGTACCACTTGTCTCCCGCTCCGTCGGTACGCGAGGATGCGTAGTCCACAAAAGCTTGTTCGGGGAGTTCCATGCAATCACGAGTGTCGTGGGGACCACTACATAATTCACATGAGGAAGTGATTTTGTTCACTTGGCTTGAAGATTTAGGAGCCTCGTAGGATTTCATGAGAAACTTGACTTGGTCTTCAAGTTCTATGATCCTACGGTCAGAAGTGCTTGAATTGTTAGAAGGCAAAGATATTGCCTTGACCGTTTTATTCAAATCACGGGGATCACTCCAACTTTCGTTGTCATAAAGAGCAAGATCCTCTAGGAGAGCCCATGATTGTTCCGCACTTAGATCACGTAGCTTGCCACCGGCCGATTGGTCAATGGTTTGCCTCGTGGAGAGATTGATATGGTCATAGAAGATTTGGACTTGGAGCCAAAGTTCTATGCCATGGTGAGGGACTTTTTGGAGTAAGTCCTTGAATCGAGTCCATGCCTCGTAGAGAGTTTCGCCTTGACGTTGTTGGAACATCAAGATATCATTCCTTAGCTTGGTAGTTCTTCCCGGTGGGAAAAACTGAGCAAGGAAACGAGTAGTGAGATCATCCCAAGAGGTGATGGATCCTGCGGGTTGACGTTCTAGCCACTGACTAGCTTGGTCCCGCAGAGAGAATTGGAAGAGACGCAATCGGGTCGTCTCTCGAGTGGCAACATCAAGGTCTATAGAATCAACGATTTTAAGAAAGTCCTTGAGATGTTGATTAGGTGATGAAGCGAAAAGTGTACCGCTTTTAAGGGGTCATTTAAGCCCGAAATCGTATTTATTTGATCAAATATTGCCCTAAATCGTTCCTTTTGTCATTTTAGGTACTTTTGAGGAGAAATCTGGAAAAGGAGGCATTTTGGACGTTTTTGGAGCATTAAAATGAAGAAAACGGCAAAGTCTCAAGAATCGGCTAAAAGTTACTCTTGACGGCGTCACAATTAACATGGGACGGCGTCATGCCTTGGCAAGAAAAGTTGGATGTGAAATTTACTCATGACGGGCCAGTGAGTTTGCATGAGAATTCTGACGGCGTCACGCTTTAACTAAATCAAGGGCGTCACGGCTTAAATCATAAGGGGACGGCGTCACGTTCATGATCCGACGGCGTCAAGCCTTGATAAGCCAGAATGGATTTTTGAAGAGCTAAAGAGGGACGGCGTCAAGATGGTCATCCGGGAACCCTAAAAGCGGCGAGGTGACGGCGTCACAATGCATAAGGTGACGCCGTCAGATGTCAAAGTCTATATATAGTTTTCTAATTTTTTGTCATTAAAGGAGAGCTTAGTGTGTGGAATTTTGGGATAAAACCCTAAGACGATTTTAGCTACTTTTTCAGGGCTTTTTGCCTTGAGATCTTCCATGTTTCATTGAAAGATAAGTTATCCATTAATCATTCAATATGTCTATGTGTTGTTTGATTCTATCTTATGCTTGTCTTTTGTTTAACATGTTAGGCTAATTTTATCTTGTGTTTGCTTAGATCTAATGAAACCTAGCTATTGATTATTGGTTGTTAGTGTGTTGTTAGTTGTATTGGATGATTGTTTATCTATGTTAGGCTTAAGAAAACTGGCTAACTTCCTATTCGGTAACTTGCTTGAACGTCTTAAGAAACATGAACCAAACGCGTACTAAAGGTTTTTATGGTTGTATTTAATGCACAAGCGAATTCTAGTGATCCCATGTTAGGAGCTTCCTAGCCGGCTCGACATAGGAGTGAAGTAGGAGCTTGTAGAGTTTGGGGAAGTAAGTACGCCACCCCACGAATGGTATTAAGGAATACACCCGTCATCCACGCGACTAATACACACTAATTAACCGGTAAAAGATAGTTAGGGAGTAAGGAAATCTAAGTAAACACATTTCTCTACACATAAGTTTCTCACCACTTTTCATTTTTGTTATTTTATTTTATTTGCATTTGTAGTAATTTGGGTTAGTTGACTAGCAACTAATTCCGCCCACTCCTTCAAAACCCGAGATTTTACTTGCTTTTATAAAATATAAAAACATAAAAAGAATCTTCCTCAACCCTTAGACCTAATTAGAGTAGCCTTTCACACCTAACGAACACTATTCCCTGTGGAGAACGATCAATCCCCCGTACTTACCACTACACTATACTACATCGGTCAGGTACACTGCCTGGTGGGGTTTAAGCCTCTTGAGATCCCTCGAGAGGTAAAACCTGTTGTAAGGTTGCAAAACCCACGCATCAAGTTTTTGGCGCCGCTGCCGGGGAATAGTTATTGTTTAGGGTGAATTTTTATTTCTATTAGGTCTACTCACTAGATTCCTTTCTAGTGAGATTTTTTATTTTATTTTTCTAGGTTTTCTTTAGTCTATCTATTTTCTTCGTGTCTTTGTTCGTAACCATTACCGTCCGACATCATGGAAGATGGTAATATCCTTAACCCACACAACCCACCACCACAACAACCACCACCACCTCCTAGAGCCCGTACTTTAGGAGAGTATTCCCGTCCTAGCCACCACGGCTATCGAAACACCATTGAGCTCACGCAAGGAGCCAATATCACACCCTTGCGATCCGACACCATCCGGTTGGTGCAAAGCGGATGCGCATTCCATGGACTTCGTTCTGAAGATCCTAATCAACATCTCAAGGACTTTCTTAAAATCGTTGATTCTATAGACCTTGATGTTGCCACTCGAGAGACGACCCGATTGCGTCTCTTCCAATTCTCTCTGCGGGACCAAGCTAGTCAGTGGCTAGAACGTCAACCCGCAGGATCCATCACCTCTTGGGATGATCTCACCACTCGTTTCCTTGCTCAGTTTTTCCCACCGGGAAGAACTACCAAGCTAAGGAATGATATCTTGATGTTCCAACAACGTCAAGGCGAAACTCTCTACGAGGCATGGACTCGATTCAAGGACTTACTCCAAAAAGTCCCTCACCATGGCATAGAACTTTGGCTCCAAGTCCAAATCTTCTATGACCATATCAATCTCTCCACAAGGCAAACCATTGACCAATCGGCCGGTGGCAAGCTACGTGATCTAAGTGCGGAACAATCATGGGCTCTCCTAGAGGATCTTGCTCTTTATGACAACGAAAGTTGGAGTGATCCCCGTGATTTGAATAAAACGGTCAAGGCAATATCTTTGCCTTTGAACAATTCAAGCACTTCCGACCGTAGGATCGTAGAACTTGAAGACCAAGTCAAGTTTCTCATGAAATCCTACGAGGCTCCTAAACCTTCAAGCCAAGTGAACAAAATCACTTCTTCATGTGAATTATGTAGTGGTCCCCACGACACTCGTGATTGCATGGAACTCCCCGAACAAGCTTTTGTGGACTACGCATCCTCGCGTACCGACGGAGCGGGAGACAAGTGGTACACTTTCAAGCCCGAGCCAAACCATTATGGTGATTCATACAACCCCTCATGGAAAAATCACCCGAACCTTAGGTGGAAACAAAACCAAAACTCGCAACAAACCAATTCTTCCAACCCACCTAATCATTTCCAATCAAGCGGTTCCAACTCGAACCGTACTTTCAACAACAATCCTTCCGGCAATGGTAGTACCAATAACTTTGAAGGATTGATGTCTCAATTTATGGCATCTCAAGAAGCTCGGATAGCTAGATTCGAGACCGAATTCAATCAACAACAAACTGAGATGACCAATAAAATTGACAACTTGTTGAAAGCCCTCCATAACCAAGTGTTATCACCTCCACATAAGGACGCTAGGAACACAAATAGCGGACCCCAAGTCAAAGACCCTTCTTCATCCAAACATGTCCACTTCGTCAACGTTGTCACTATTAAACCAATCGATAGGAGCATGGAAAAAAGTGAACCAAAGGATGAGGATAGGAAAGTCGAGGTTGATAAGGAAGTTAGGACAAGTGAGATTGAAGAAGTAGATGATGATGAGGACTACTTCAATAGGCTACCCACTAAGGGAGAGCGTGCATATCATACAAACTTATTCGATGATCCCGAGACACCATACTTCCTAGGTAGACCAATCATAGAAATAGGCGACCCTTCTAATCTCAACATACCATGCAACATAGGGCATCTACATGTGTGGAAAGCTTATATCGACCTTAGATCACCCATAAACATCATGACTAGAGCCCACTACAACTTGATAATGAAAAATCAGCTTGGGTATAGGATGTTCCCTGACAAGGGTTGGATGAGTAACTTCACGGGAAGAGTTAAGGGATTACCGGTTTATGTAGGAAACTTCACCTATGTCACCGACTTTGTAATTGTTGAAGATATCCGCCCAATAGTCGATGCATCCTTAACTCAAGTGGTTTTTGGAAAACCATTTGTTGAGGTCTCTAAAATGACTTATGAACCTTCCTTAGGGATAGTTAGATTTAAGGATGAGACCGATGAAGTAAGCTACCAAATGCCATATAAGATAGAACAATTCCAAAACTTGTCAAATGTTGAGAAGGAGCTTAAACAAGCGGTCTACTATAGGAATGATAAGGATAGAAGTAAAGGAGTAGACTATGTTATGGAAAGGATATTCGGTTTCTACAAGGATTGTTTGAAATTAGGACCGGAATATAAAACCGGGAAGGAGAATGGCCTAGGAACCGTGACCGATGATGGAGTCACGTAATGTACGTGACTTTGAGTCTAGCTACAAGACTCGTTAATAAAGAAAGGCGCTTCTTGGGAGGCAACCCAAGCTTTATTTGTTTTATTTGCTTTGTGTGTTTATTTATTTGTTTGTTTGATTTTATTTGTTTCGTATGTGTGTGTAATTTTTATTCTTATTGATTCATGTTAAAAACTAATTGTGAAAATGCTTTATTTTGTTTTTAACTTCGTCTTAACTACATATAAAGGTATTTTGCAAAAGATAAGTGTAAGGGAAATCTAAATCGGTTTATTAGAACACAAATGAACATGAATCATAATAATAATAAGTTAGCATACATATTCGTATTTGTTTGAGTCAAATGCTTGTATCGAGTCATAATGATGTTTTGCAGGATTTCCAGGAAGTAAGGTAAAGGTTTTTCCAGAAATTTTCCGGAAACTTAAAATGAAAATTTTTGTCAGGTCATTTCTGACGGCGTCAGGGGTTATAACCTGACGGCGTCAGATTTAATTTCCAGAAATTTTTGAAAATTTTGTTTTCATAAAAAGTTTTTATTAAAATCTCCAACTTATAATCTCCAGGAATCTGCAAAGTTATCATTCCACAAGCATTATATCCTTATATATAGATTTTATCCCGCCGATGTTATGCAGGTTTTCGTGTTTGTTTTCTCAGGTTCAACAGGTTATTTTGGACAAGGAAATGTTTTGAATCAAGCTTATGGCGATGCATTAGTCATGGAGCTTCAACATTCTCTTTGGAGGAAGATTTAACCGTGTAATTTCATTATCCAACGAGCGAATCAGGGGAGTATTTGATTTCATTCTTTTACTTTATGCTTTTACATTTGTCATTTGAACATTGGGGACAATGTTCATCTTAAGTGTAAGGGGAGGGTAAAAGTACGATTTTTGAGAATACAATTGCGCTTGATTTTTGTTTGTTTGATGGTAGATGTGTAATAAAACTGAGAGAAATACTTGTTAAGGTAATTTTAGTGCCAAATTTAAATTTTTTTTTACAACACTTAGGAGTGAAACTTTGATCTTAATGAGCGTCTCATGGATAGGAGTTATATGACTAGCACAAAAACCGTACCACTAAAAAATTTTCCACCCCCAAATATGTGAGGTTCGCCCCTAGAATTGGTAGGAAAAGCATTTATGCTATGATGTGTGTACCGGTAGCACTTAGATTCTAGAACTTGCGTTAGGACCATTCCGAGGCCACAAGTGAGACTACATTCGTGTAGTTAGATTTACTACATGATAAGAGGCATTAGGATTAACCCATTGTTTTACACCTGTGTTTTTGTTATAATTACATTGGCTACATTGGTCAAGTAATTCTCCCACACCCTTTGCGTTGTACTCATTTTTAGTACACGATACCCCTAGTACACCCCTCAGAGCCTATCTTTTCGTTTCAACCTTTAAGCATTTTACTTAAAGGAAGAATTTGTTACACCCCACTAAAATGTACACCCAAATCGCCTTAGCCTACCTTGTATGCACTCATTTTTAGTGCATTATTGTTACAACATTTGTTTAAACCCAAGTTAATTATCTAGTTGATTACATGGTTGCTAAGTCGAGTCATATCCTTGTACATATTGTTTTGGGACGATTGGGACTCATGGGTAAAGTACTAGTGTAATGGAGTAATGGGGAAGAACATCATTTATTACCCCCATATGTGCTAAATGTTTTAAAAGTACTCCAAGTTTTTCAATTATCTTAATTCGAGTCATTAGATTAGTATTTGTAAAGTTATGTAAAAGTTCAAGTGTAAGGGGGATGCAATGCCTCTATGATGTATTATTTTGGATGGTAGGGTAAAAGTGTATGCAAAAAAAAAAAAAAAAAAAAAAAAAAAAAAAAAAAAAAAAAAAAAAAAAAATCAAGAAAAATACAAAAAAAATGAGAAAAAGAAAAGTAGAAAAAAACATACGGACTACCATCCCGTTTCATTTTATGTTTATTTTATGTTTATGTTGTGTTATTTTCTTTCATTAGCTTAAGATCGAGTCTAGTCTTGGCTTAGCAACGTTGTATAGTACATGTGATTGATCAAGATCTTTAACTAGCCACCAGTAAAATATCCCTTATCCAACAAAACCGTGTTCTCCTTTTCCCTACACCTAACGTTATAACCCATTTAAAAGCCCTCTTTGATAGTTTATCTTAGGTGCTTACGCCTAGTGGAGGAGGTTTTCGATCCTTTCCCAAGCCTATGGTAATCTATTTGCTATGACAGGTAGTGAGAGATATTTTCCGTTTTCATTTATGAGATTTATTTTGATGACACTTGAGAGATGTGAGTATCTAAACACTACTTGTGAGGTGCTAGTATGTAATCTCCGTGCTTATTATGATTGAAGTGGAACGATTATTTGTTGTAATTACTTTTATGTTTGCATTAAATGACCCCTAACTTGTATTTTGATTAGAATAAAAGCGCATTTGCTTGAGGACAAGCAAATCTCAAGTGTAAGGGTATTTGATGAAGCGAAAAGTGTACCGCTTTTAAGGGGTCATTTAAGCCCGAAATCGTATTTATTTGATCAAATATTGCCCTAAATCGTTCCTTTTGTCATTTTAGGTACTTTTGAGGAGAAATCTGGAAAAGGAGGCATTTTGGACGTTTTTGGAGCATTAAAATGAAGAAAACGGCAAAGTCTCAAGAATCCGCTAAAAGTTACTCTTGACGGCGTCACAATTAACATGGGACGGCGTCATGCCTTGGCAAGAAAAGTTGGATGTGAAATTTACTCATGACGGGCCAGTGAGTTTGCATGAGAATTCTGACGGCGTCACGCTTTAACTAAATCAAGGGCGTCACGGCTTAAATCATAAGGGGACGGCGTCACGTTCATGATCCGACGGCGTCAAGCCTTGATAAGCCAGAATGGATTTTTGAAGAGCTAAAGAGGGACGGCGTCAAGATGGTCATCCGGGAACCCTAAAAGCGGCGAGGTGACGGCGTCACAATGCATAAGGAGACGCCGTCAGATGTCAAAGTCTATATATAGTTTTCTAATTTTTTGTCATTAAAGGAGAGCTTAGTGTGTGGAATTTTGGGATAAAACCCTAAGACGATTTTAGCTACTTTTTCAGGGCTTTTTGCCTTGAGATCTTCCATGTTTCATTGAAAGATAAGTTATCCATTAATCATTCAATATGTCTATGTGTTGTTTGATTCTATCTTATGCTTGTCTTTTGTTTAACATGTTAGGCTAATTTTATCTTGTGTTTGCTTAGATCTAATGAAACCTAGCTATTGATTATTGGTTGTTAGTGTGTTGTTAGTTGTATTGGATGATTGTTTATCTATGTTAGGCTTAAGAAAACTGGCTAACTTCCTATTCGGTAACTTGCTTGAACGTCTTAAGAAACATGAACCAAACGCGTACTAAAGGTTTTTATAGTTGTATTTAATGCACAAGCGAATTCTAGTGATCCCATGTTAGGAGCTTCCTAGCCGGCTCGACATAGGAGTGAAGTAGGAGCTTGTAGAGTTTGGGGAAGTAAGTACGCCACCCCACGAATGGTATTAAGGAATACACCCGTCATCCACGCGACTAATACACACTAATTAACCGGTAAAAGATAGTTAGGGAGTAAGGAAATCTAAGTAAACACATTTCTCTACACATAAGTTTCTCACCACTTTTCATTTTTGTTATTTTATTTTATTTGCATTTGTAGTAATTTGGGTTAGTTGACTAGCAACTAATTCCGCCCACTCCTTCAAAACCCGAGATTTTACTTGCTTTTATAAAATATAAAAACATAAAAAGAATCTTCCTCAACCCTTAGACCTAATTAGAGTAGCCTTTCACACCTAACGAACACTATTCCCTGTGGAGAACGATCAATCCCCCGTACTTACCACTACACTATACTACATCGGTCAGGTACACTGCCTGGTGGGGTTGTAAGCCTCTTGAGATCCCTCGAGAGGTAAAACCTGTTGTAAGGTTGCAAAACCCACGCATCATTAGGATCTTCAGAACGAAGTCCATGGAATGCGCATCCACTTTGCACCAACCGGATGGTGTCGGATCGCAAGGGTGTGATATTGGCTCCTTGAGTGAGCTCAATGGTGTTTCGATAGCCATGGTGGCTAGGACGGGAATACTCTCCTAAAGTACGGGCTCTAGGAGGTGGTGGTGGTTGTTGTGGTGGTGGGTTGTGGGGGTTAAGGATATTACCATCTTCCATGATGTCGGATGGTATGGTTACGAACAAAGACACGAAGAAAATAGATAGACTAAAGAAAACCTAGAAAAATAAAATAAAAATCTCACTAGAAAGGAATCTAGTGAGTAGACCTAATAGAAATAAAAATTCAACCTAAACAATAACTATTCCCCGGCAACGGCGCCAAAAACTTGATTGCGTGGTTTTGTAACCTTACAACAGGTTTTACCTCTCGAGGGATCTCAAGAGGCTTACAACCCCACCAGGCAGTGTACCTGACCGATGTAGTATAGTGTAGTGGTAAGTACGGGGGGATTGATCGTTCTCCACAGGGAATAGTGTTCGTTAGGTGTGAAAGGCTACTCTAATTAGGTCTAAGGGTTGAGGAAGATTCTTTTTATGTTTTTACAATTTTATGAAAGCAAGTAAAATCTCGGGTTTGAAGGAGTGGGCGGAATTAGTTGCTAGTCAACTAACCCAAATGACTACGAATGCAAATAAAATAAAATAACAAAAATGAAAAGTGGTGAGAAACTTATGTGTAGAGAAATGTGTTTACTTAGATTTCCTTACTCCCTAACTATCTTTTACCGGTTAATTAGTGTGTATTAGTCGCGTGGATGACGGGTGTATTCCTTAATACCATTCGTGGGGTGGCGTACTTACTTCCCCAAACTCTACAAGCTCCTACTTCACTCCTATGTCGAGCCGGCTAGGAAGCTCCTAACATGGGATCACTAGAATTCGCTTGTGCATTAAATACAACCATAAAAACCTTTAGTACGCGTTTGGTTCATGTTTCTTAAGACGTTCAAGCAAGTTACCGAATAGGAAGTTAGCCAGTTTTCTTAAGCCTAACATAGATAAACAATCATCCAATACAACTAACAACACACTAACATCCAATAATCAATAGCTAGGTTTCATTAGATCTAAGCAAACACAAGATAAAATTAGCCTAACATGTTAAACAAAAGACAAGCATAAGATAGAATCAAACAACACATAGACATATTGAATGATTAATTGATAACTTATCTTTCAATGAAACATGGAAGATCTCAAGGCAAGAAGCCCTGAAAAAGTAGCTAAAATCGTCTTAGGGTTTTATCCCAAAATTCCACACACTAAGCTCTCTCTAATGACAAAAGATTAGAAAACTATATATAGATTTTTGGATCTGACGGCGTCACCTTATGCATTGTGACGCCGTCACCTCGCCGCTTTTAGGGTTCCCGGGTGACCTTCTTGACGCCGTCCCTCTTTAGCTCTTCAAAAATCCATTCTGGCCTATCAAGGCTTGACGCCGTCGGATCATGAACGTGACGCCGTCCCCTTATGATTTAAGCCGTGACGCCCTTGATTTAGTTAAAGCGTGACGCCGTCAGAATTCACATGCTAACTCACTGGCCCGTCATGAGTAAATTTCACATCCCACTTTTCTTGCCAAGGCATGACGCCGTCAAGAGATGATTCTGACGCCGTCAAGAGTAACTTTTAGCCGATTCTTGAGACTTTGCCGTTTTCTTCACTTTAATGCTCCAAAAACGTCCAAAATGCCTCCTTTTCCAGATTTCTCCTCAAAAGTACCTAAAATGACAAAAGGAACGATTTAGGGCAATATTTGATCAAATAAATACGATTTCGGGCTTAAATGACCCCTTAAAAGCGGTACACTTTTCGCCTCATCAAAAAGAGTTGTGAAACTTATATGGGGAGAAATGTGTTTACTTAGATTTCTTTACTCCAAAACTAACTTTTACCGGTTGATTAGTGTGTATTAATTGCGTGGATGACGGGTGTATTCCTTAATACCAATCGTGGGGTGGCGTACGTACTTCCCCAACTCTACAAGCTCCTACTTCACTCCTATGTCGAGCCGGCTAAGAAGCTCCTAACATGGGATCACTAGAATTCGCTCATGCATTAAATACAACCATAATAACCTTAGTACGCATTGGTTCATGTTTTTTAAAACGTTCAAGCAAGTTACCGAATAGGAAGTTAGCCAGTTTTCTTAAGCCTAACATCGATAAACAATCATCCAATACAATTAATAACACACTAATAACCAATAATCAATAGCTAGGTTTCATTAGATCTAAGCAAACACAAGATAAATCTAGCCTAGCATGTTAATCAAAAGACAAGAACAAGATATAATCAAACAACACATAGACATATTGATTGATTAAATGAAAACTTATCTTCAATTAAACATGGGAGATCCAAGGGTATGAAAACCCTTAAAAATGGTAGAAATTCGTCTTAGGGTTTCTCCTCACAAATTTGCACACTAATGACTAAAAATTGCAAAACTATATATAGAGTTTAAGGTCTGACGGCGTCACGTTGTAGATCTTGACGCCGTCACCTCGCCGTGTCTAGGGTTCCCGGATGGCCTTCTTGACGCCGTCCCTCTTTAGTGCTCCAAAATCCGCTCTGGCTTATCAAAGGTTGACGCCGTCAGAAATGAGCTTGACGCCGTCTCGCTTTAGCTTAAACCGTGATGGCCTTGATCACTTTAAAGGGTGACGCCGTCAGAATTCCTTTGTAAAATTCTCTGGCTTATCACGTGTATTTTTCATATCCACTCTTTTGCCAAGCCATGACGCCGTCAAGAGCAATACTTGACGCCGTCAAAGGTACTTTTCCAGCCGATTTTGAGACTTTGTCATTTTCTTCACTTTTATGCTCCAAAAACGTCCAAAATGCTTCCTTTTCTAGATTTCTTCTCCAAAGTACCTAAAATGACAAAAGGAACGATTTAGGGCAATATTTGATCAAATAAATACGATTTAGGGCTTAAATGACCCCCTAAAAGCGGTACACTTTTTGCTTCATCACCTTGCATGAAGTATCATGGATTAATTCCAGTAACGTAACCCTTTACACATCAAAGCACATAGCGGAAGCAAGGATCAATAATTAACATGTAAAGAGTTTACCGAATAATAAAAGTTACATACCTTTGATCCTAGCAAGAACAAGGATCTAAACTTCTCTTTTGTATGACTCGAGATCTATCTTTATCACACTAATATATGACTCATTTAAGCATAAGAGAGATATGGGACAAGATATATGTATGTGGATCTGATATCTTAGAGAGAGAGAGCAAGAGATGAGAAATTTTCTTCTATTAAAGCACACTCACAATACACACACTTGTTCCCCTTACAAATGAGGTGTTAAGTGCTTTATATAGTACAAGAGATGATGCCCTAAAGGGCTTTCAATGGGCTCGTGGGTTTTTGGCCAATGGATCTTGGTCTTTTACAATTCTCACTAACTCTAACATAAGCCCACTTACCTTGACTAGTTAATCATATTACACAAAGTTCTAACAATGTGAATGACCATCACTTTAATATATAATTTTAAAGCTAACAATCTCCCCTAAGGGATGGTTATTCAAAAGATGCACCATGTGATTAGGTCTTTAGACTTATGGGTCTTGAACTTTTTTTGTCGTTGCAGAATAGACTTGATTCTTTGTTCCTTCATGCATTATGATCTTCAAAGTATCGACTTTTGACAGTTCTTTGCCTTGATCAACATCTTCATGTATTCACAGCGTCATTTCTTCCAATGTAGATGTTGAGACATATGATGATTGATGGACTTTTCTCAGTACCTGCATAAAACAGTTAGCAATAAATCGTCCAGCGCTTACAGGTTCAGATTTCGAGATTGTTAACAGCATAGAGTGAAAACTTTCTCTAATCTTTACCAAGGCTGTTGTGAGCCTCTGAAGTATACCGGAGTATCACTTCAAGACTGTAGACCGTTTGATGCACGTAACCATCATGATATAAGGCAAGATCCTTGGATCTCATTAAGACTCTTACAACTTGTGTCCTTTTTGGTGAACACAAGTGTATTGTATTGGAAGTGTTCCTAAGAGATCTTTGATGAATCTCATGGCTCTAGACTCAATAATGTGCGTTTTGGTTTTAGTCATCGGAGGCATGGAGCAGAGTGCCACCTTTCCAATATCAACTCATCTCGGAGTGAGATGTCGATAGATTATGCAGTGTTCTCCGTGAGAAATGAAACATATATCTTTTAAGAGATATCTGAGTGGCTAGGAGGGGTGGTGCAACGCGTCACTGGGTCCATGACGTCTTGTCTTCAATATCAGTATCACCTTAGTGAGTACCGATAGCAGATGTATTGACCCGATTTCTGACCTAAGTTTTCATGGAGGGCTATTTCTTTTCACCCTTACATTAAACTTTTCTTTTTCATTCTTCAACCCCTTCTTTCTCCTTTCTCATTTTACTCCTTTATTCAATCTTACCTAGGGACTTCTAATTCTAATCTATTGGAATTGTCCTTGGGTAGATCCCTCCGGCTCTGGCGGATCATAGGACATAACCTAACCATAATCACCTTATTACTCCATGATTATCCTAGATTATTGATCACTTAAGGTAGAACCATTTGAAAATCTCTCAAAGTGTTTATTAATAAACACATTTAGTTAACACATTGAGAGTTTTACATTTTTGAAATACTCCCCCTTCACATGTGCTCATGCATTTTAAGATAAATTTGCACATGTTGGGTAGAGTTCGTACATTTTGAATTGATCGATTTTTATTTAAGTATGACCATTGCGAGACACGCTTACATCACTAGTTAGACTAGCTTGAAGTTATTACCTGTCCTGGTCATATTAAAAGATCATCTCTCGAATTGGTACATTCTACTCAGACAAGTGCTTTGCGAGACGCGTTTACATTACTGGATAACCAGCTTGAAATTATTACCCGTCCCGGACAAGTCTTTTCGATTACTGACATTTAGTATTCGTCAATTCGAGGGTTTAATCTAAGTCGAGCTCTTTTTGAGATTCAAACTATGATCACATTTTAATCACATTTCTCCCCCTCAAAAATAGCATTTCGATGGTATTTTTTATACCGTTTAATTAAAATCATTATTTTTGGAAAGCTAATAAGGAGAAATGGATTTGCATGAACTTTTTAGAACAAAATTATTTTTTTTTTTTGAAATACTCCCCCTCAAAACTTGCATTGGTTTTGATATATATATTTTTTATATTTTTTAAACTATGGAGCGAATGGGGAGTAAAGATTTGAAAATCTTAAGAAGTTTGTTTTGAAAAACTTTGCGTGATAACTTCATTTCTTTTAGGATTGTTGCAATAAAGTGTACATCAGGGTCCTTTCTTTGAAAAATGGGTTATGCACTGTTATATGTGCATAAGCCAAAACGTTGAACCCCGGGTTGTAAGCTGAAATACTTACAAGCCATCGAAATTTTTAGGATAAGTGCTCGAAAGATTTTGATTAAGCACTTTTCTTTCTTTGAAGCTCAGGTCCGAAACTGAGTTGTTCCGAAGCCATTGCGGGATCAGATTAGACAACAACCTTTGGAACTCATTTAAGCACTGCGCCAACGGGTTTAGCATATTTTGAAATCCATTTGTAAGTTGTGTCAATCTGATTCAAAGAAGTTGAATTCCAACGAGGACTGAAAACCGGTGTTTCATTTGGAAATAACACTCATGGAATCAACTGTGATTTAAAATTCTTTTTCAAAGCAGAGTCATTCTTGTGTTGTAGCGGAAGCATTTCAGAGTTTGAATATTTCAAAGTTTTTGAACGACTAAGCTTTGGTTTCCACACTTGCTTTACCGATGTAAAGCGAGAGTGTGGAGATTGAAAACCTGGATTCTCTTCATTAGAAGTATTTGACCTTGAAAGCTTTTGAGGAGTAAGTGTTTCAGAAAAACTTGGTTTCTTCGAAAATTTCCTTCCTTTTTGCAAAGAATAGGTTGTAAACTGGGAAACCTTTTTCGAAACTGGTTTTGAAAATTCACCCATGTAAACCTTCTTTGAAACACTCACTTCCGGTGTTGAACGATTTGAAATAGAAGCTTTTCCTTTTGATTGGTTAAGATGATCTTGAGATGTCAATTTAGATTCCAAAGAGGCAATTTGTTTCAAAAATTGATCTTTTTCAGCTTTTGAATCATCCGTTTTACGAGCTGTCACACACCAAAAATGGCGTAGCGGAATGGCATTTACGAGGTATGACCTCATAGTCAAGAACACAAGGTGTCACAATAGAGAAATACTAAATGTATATCATAAGATGGATAATAGTCGCGAAGTCCCACAACCGGGATAAGTACAAACATCTAAAAGAAACATAAGTCTCAGAGTTAATCAACATCACTAGGAAATGTCAAAATGCAACTCCGCGAGATATACCCTAGGAGGGTCTTGTCATAAGTCTTGCTAAGGCAGTCAATACTCAACCTTCTAAGCAACTTTAGTAACACCTGAAAATGGTACTAGAAAACGTCAACATAATGTTGGTGAGCTCATAGGTTTAAAAGTAAGACCACTGAGCTGTGAATAATAGCGTAGGACAATAGTGAGCACGATATACAAATATGAGCACATAGTAACGATCACAAACTATCACAAACATGAAAACACACATATTTGATTCACACTTAGTCTGGGTGCCATTTCCCAAAAGATATACTGGGTGCCATTCCCCAAAGTTATACTGGGTGCCTTTCCCCAAAGTTATACTGTCGATGCATCACTAATCGGTTGCACACGTCAAGCCAAGTCACACAATTGAATTCACACAGTACAAACCACACCATAAGAACCCACTTCCTAGTAACACCGTATCCATCATTCAAAATATTAAGCTATGTAACAACTTGGATCTAACTTAATTTCACAACTCATCAAACAAGAACTGTCATGAAATTAAGTTAGGAGTTGTTACAGGACTTAATGTTTTTAGTGATAAACAACAATCCACACAATGATAATCACCTAGATAGTGTCCGCACAATTTGATTCACACAAAAGGGCACATATTGCAATCAAATGCACATATTGTCCAAAATCATGAAAACAGTAGATCACAACATGAAAACATTTAAAAACATTGAGTACCATTTCCACCCCAAAGTAAAAACACGTTAAAAAGTGGGGCTACGAGAACTCACCTCAAGCAAGCAAAGCACAACAAGACCTACAGGAGTAAAGTACTCGGCAGCTCTCAAGTATCGGCACTCACGGACTCGGCACAACCTAATACGTATACGGTTATCTCAAAATATGTCTCGCAAAATAATAAAGTCTATAAAAGACAATGTTTCGTAGTTTTCGTGGATTACTCAGTTTCCAAAACTTGTCAAAACATTAGTTTCAACGTCTCGTGTGGTGTGGTAAGAAGACATAGACTCGACATACAACTCACGCCAAAGAGAAGAGACATCGACAAACTCGAGAGAATACTGACGATAACTCAAACCAAAGAGAACAACTCTAGAAGTTTACCACAAATAAATACTTCAAGTAAAATAAATCGGTTTGTACGTTTCGGTATTTACCCCAATAACCCAAATAATTTGTATAAAACATAAATGTTTTATAAAAGGAAATAAGTTTAACTAATAAAAATTAGTTTTCTCAAATCGTCGAGACTTGGATTAACCAAGACTGAAATTACAATATTTAACAAGTTTATGTCTCGTTATTATTCTTGTAAATATTAGTTTTGGTTTTATTAAAGATTTTGTGTCCGTTTCGTGTTTAATATATTAAGTTCACTTTGAGGTTAATATATTATACCGTCTCGAGTCAAAATGTTCAATAAGTCCATTATCTAATATCGTAAGCCCGATAACGATTCACAATTGTCCAAACGTCCATGTATAATAATCAAAATCCGTATTCAAGCCAAAGTCACAATTTCCATGTATTATCCAAAACGTACCAAGTGGACAAGTAATTACACGTTAGTCAAATATATCTTGACACAATAGATTAAATCGAACACGCTTTTAATAACTTAAACCAACACACCTTTAATATTTCTATGGGCTTCGGCCCTTACTTAAATCCAAACGCGCCCTAAAAGATGTTGGGCTTCTTAGCCTATTGACACATTCATTAAGTACACCCCATTACCCAAATCTTCAAATACAGGCTTTTTTACAAATTTGTTATGACATGTGAACTTATGTTAACGAGTATAATTCGACTAGTGTCGAGACCAAATTAATGAATTCAAATAACCAAACTCACGTCCCTTGTGGTGTGGTTGCTAGACCGAGACAACAAACATAACGCACCCTAAGTGGGTGAGAACAGCCCGAGAACCAAAAGTAACAACACTGATGAAGCGAAAAGTGTACCGCTTTTAAGGGGTAATTTAAGCCCTAAATTGTATTTATTTGATCAAATATTGCCCTAAATCGTTCCTTTTGTCATTTTAGGTACTTTGGAGAAGAAATCTGGAAAAGGAAGCATTTTGGACATTTTTGAAGCATAAAAGTGAAGAAAACGACAAAGTCTCAAAATTATGCTGGAAAATACCTTTGACGGCGTCAGGGATTGGTCCAGACGGCGTCATGGCTTGGCAAAAGAGGTGGATATGAAAATTACTCATGATAAGCCAGAGAATTTTGCATGAAAAATCTGACGGCGTCACCCTTTGAAGTGATCAAGGCCATCACGGTTTAAATTAAAGAGGGACGGCGTCAAGCTCAATTCTGACGGCGTCACCCCTTGATAGGCCAGAGCGGATTTTGGAGCACTAAAGAGGGACGGCGTCAGGAAGGCCATCCGGGAACCCTAAAAGCGGCGAGGTGACGGCGTCAAGATCTACAACGTGACGCCGTCAGCCCTTAAACTCTATATATAGTTTTGCAATTTTTTGTCATTAGGGTGGAACTTATTGTGTAACTTTGGAGGAGAAACCCTAGACGAATTTCTGCCATTATTAAGGGTTTTCATACCCTCGGATCTCCCATGTTTAATTGAAGATAAGTGATTATTTAATCATTCAATATGTCTATGTGTTGTTTGATTACATCTTGTTCTTGTCTTTTGATTAACATGTTAGGCTAGATTTATCTTGTGTTTGCTTAGATCTAATGAAACCTATCTATTGATTATTGGTTATTAGTGTGTTATTAGTTGTATTGGATGATTGTTCATCTATGTTAGGCTTAAGAAAACTGGCTAACTTCCTATTCGGTAACTTGCTTGAACGTCTTAAGAAACATGAACCAATGCGTACTAAGGTTTTTATGGTTGTATTTAATGCATGAGCGAATTCTAGTGATCCCATGTTAGGAGCTTCTTAGCCGGCTCGACATAGGAGTGAAGTAGGAGCTCATAGAGTTGGAGAAGTACGTACGCCACCCCACGATTGGTATTAAGGAATACACCCGTCATCCACGCAATTAATACACACTAATCAACCGGTAAAAGATAGTTAGGGAGTAAGGAAATCTAAGTAAACACATTTCTCTCCATATAAGTTTCACCACCCTTTTCATTTTCTGTTATTTATTTTATTTGCATTCGTAGTAATTTGGGTTAGTTGACTAGCAACTAATTCCGCCCACTCCTTCAAACCCAAGATTTTACTTGCTTTCATAAAAATATAAAAACATAAAAAGAATCTTCTCTCACCCTTAGACCTATTAGAGTAGTTTTTCAATCCTAACGACACTATTCCCTGTGGAGAACGATCAATCCCCCGTACTTACCACTACACTATACTACATCGGTCAGGTACACTGCCTGGTGGGGTTGTAAGCCTCTTGAGATCCCTCGAGAGGTAAAACCTGTTGTAAGGTTGCAAAACCACGCATCAAGTTTTTGGCGCCGCTGCCGGGGAATAGTTATTGTTTAGGTTGAATTTTTTATTTTATTAGGTCTACTCACTAGATTCCTTTCTAGTGAGATTTTTATTTTATTTTTCTAGGTTTTCTTTAGTCTATCTTTTTTCTTCGTTTCTTTGTTCGTAACCATTACCATCCGACATCATGGAAGATGGTAATATCCTTGATCCCAACAACCAACCACCACAACCTCCTAGAGCCCGTACCTTAGGAGACTACTCCCGTCCTAGCCACCATGGCTATCGAAACACCATTGAGCTCACTCAAGGAGCCAATGTCACACCCTTGCGATCCGACACCATCCGGTTGGTGCAAAGCGGATGCGCATTCCATGGACTTCGTTCTGAAGATCCTAATCAACATCTCAAGGACTTTCTCAAAATCGTTGATTCCATAGACCTTGATGTTGCCACTCGAGAGACGACCCGACTGCGTCTCTTTCAATTCTCTCTGCGGGACCAAGCTAGTCAATGGCTAGAGCGTCTACCCGCAGGATCCATCACCTCTTGGGATGATCTCACCACTCGTTTCCTCGCTCAGTTTTTCCCACCAGGAATAACTACCAAGCTAAGAAATGATATCTTGATGTTCCAACAACGTCAAGGCGAAACCCTCTACGAGGCATGGACTCGATTCAAGGACTTACTCCAAAAAGTCCCTCACCATGGCATAGAACTTTGGCTCCAAGTCCAAATCTTCTATGACCATATCAATCTCTCCACGAGGCAAACCATTGACCAATCGGCCGGTGGTAAGCTACGTGATCTAAGTGCGGAACAATCATGGGCTCTCCTAGAAGATCTTGCTCTTTATGACAACGAAAGTTGGAGTGATCCCCGTGATTTGAATAAAACGGTCAAGGCAATATCTTTGCCTTCGAACAATTCAAGCACTTCCGACCGTAGGATCATAGAACTTGAAGACCAAGTCAAGTTTCTTATGAAATCTTACGAGGCTCCTAAACCTTCAAGCCAAATGAACAAAATCACTTCTTCGTGTAAATTATGTAGTGGTCCCCACGACACTCATGATTGCATGGAACTCCCCAAACAGGCTTTCAAAGAATTCGCATCCTCGCGAATTGATAAGGCGGGAGATAAGTGGCTCACCACTAATTATGGACCCAAGAATTCCAAAGATTGGTATGAGGCATGGAAGGGTAAGCCAGATTTTAGTTGGAACCAAACTCGAAGCGTATCATTCAATGACTCTCCCCCACTCACCTGGTCTGAACATTATCCTCACCAGCATACGCATAAACAACAAAATCGCGAGGAATCACTGCAAAAATTCATTCTCTCTCAAGAAACACAGCTCTCCAAACTTGAGAATCAATTCAGACAACAGCAAGTTGATATGAACAACAAGGTTGATAACCTGTTAAAAGTTATCAATGATCGCATTGCTGGCAGGTCAACTTGTGAGTTGGCACAAGTTAATGAGATCAAATCTGTCATGGTGACTCACCAAACACCCCCTCCTGTAAAGATCAAGCACCCTAGTAAACTCTTCAAACACATATCACAAAACGGAAAAGAAACTGGAGATGCTCATACCCCTTCGAAACCACTCCACTTCGTGAACACCATTACAACAATACCTGTTCCTAAACCCAGTCTGGACCAACAATCAACCGAGAATGTGGATAATGAAATGGAGGGTGAAGTTCCCGAAAAGAACATCGAGGTGCCCGGCGACTATCTAGACTCACCAAGGAACTCTAGTACAAGAGAGTTGAATGATGAGGAGGGCTCGGAAGAGAAATCCGAAATGCCTCATGGGCTCCCAGGACTGCTAGACCGCCCCCTGGTGGAGGAACTTGAGAGGGGCGCAGCAAATTTGCCTGTGGGATTTGGAGAGAGAATAGAGGATGGCGCTCACAGGGTCTTTAAGGTATCTTGCACCACTGGGAAGAAGTTTATAAAAGATGCCTATATAAACCCCAACTCTTCTATGAATGCAATATCCCTTTCTCTATATAACGAAGCCTTCACCGAACAGGTCAAATATGAAGGGTTTAATATCATCGGGGTAATAAGGAGGGTACCAATTGTGATAGAAAAGTTCCTCTTTCATATCGAGCTAACTGTATTTAATAACATGAACTCTATCATCAGCCCATCCTTAACTGGCCTTGTTCTAGGCAAACCATTCATAAAAGCAACGGGAGTGATACTCGATGAGGATGATAGGAGTGCATTATTTACGGATGGTGTCAGGAAAGTGATTTTTCGAGATGGCAGTGAAGAAGTGTATGAGTATCAACCATCAGCAATTGGCAACACATGGGGGCTACACGGTAGAAGGCCTGGCCGAGTTAAGCGATGTGATCCGAATAATCTCAAAATACCTTGCATGATTGGTCACAAGCATTTTTATAATGTTTACATTGACACATGTTTACCCAAAAATGTGATGTCCTTGTTTCATTATAACAACATTTGCAGATGGGGAATGATCCATAAAGGGAAGGATGACATTGGCACAGATGATGATGTACAGGTGTTTGTAGGAAATATGACATTCACTATGAGCTTCGCAATCGTCGATAATATCGAAGAGTACATCGATCCCAGGTTATCACAAGTTGTTTTTGGGGTACCCTTTTGCAAGGCCACAAGCTTGGTTGTGGATGAGCTCAATGGGATCATGACTTTCACCGATGGGATTAGGGAAATCTCATACCAAACGCCTTACAAGATGAGAGGATTCAAGGAGATTGATTATGAAGGGCTCGATGGGTTAAGTTCCCAACTCGTGTTATGTGATGATGATGTGAGAAGGGGATGCAAGGACACTTTTAACCTGTCAAGTGGATTCTTTAAGCATGATAAGGAGCTTAGTTCTAAATATCAAACCAATCCTTTTGATCTCGAGGACCCGAAATACCTTTACTATGAGAGTGATTCTGATAGAGAATTAAAGGAGAATGGCCTAGGAACCGTGACCAATGATGGAGTCACGTAATGCACGTGACTTTGAGTCTAGCTATAAGACTCGTTAATAAAGAAAAGCGCTTCTTGGGAGGCAACCCAAGCTTTATTTGTTTTATGTGTTTATTTATTTGTTTGATTGATTTTATTTGTTTCCGTATGTGTGTTTAATTTTTATTATTATTGATTCATGTTCAAAACTAGATTGTGAAAATGCTTTATTTTGTTTTTAACTTCGTCTTAACTACATATAAAGGTATTTTGCAAAAGTTAAGTGTGAGGGAAATCTAAATCGGTTTATTAGAACAAATGAACATGAATCATAATAATAATAAATTAACATACATATTCGTATTTGTTTGAGTCAAATGCTTGTATCGAGTCATGATGATGTTTTGCAGGATTTCCAGGAAGTAAGGTATAGGTTTTTCCAAAATTTTTCCGGAAACTTAACATGAGATTTCTGTCAGATCATTTCTGACGGCGTCAGGCTTTACAACCTGACGGCGTCAGGTTTAATTTTCTGAAAATTTTGAAAGTTTTGTTTTCATAAAAAGTTTTTATTAAATCTCTAACTTATAATCTCCAGGAATCTGCAAAATTATCATTCCACAAGCATTATATCCTTATATATAGAATTTATCCCGCCGATGTTATGCAGGTTTTCGTGTTTGTTTTCTCAGGTTTAACAGGTTATTTTGGACAAGGAGATGTATGTGGAATCAAGCTTATGGCGATGCATTAGTCATGAAGTTTCAACATTACCTTGGAAGAAGATCTAACCATGTTACTTCCTTATCCACCGAACGAATCAGGGGAGTATTTGTTTTCATTCTTTTACTTTATACTTTTACATCTTGTTATTTGAACATTGGGGACAATGTTCATCTTAAGTGTAAGGGGGGGTAAAAGTACGATACTTTAGAGAATACAATTGCGCTTGATTTTTGTTTGTTTAATAGTAGATGTGTAATAAAACTAAGATAAATACCTGTTAGGGCAATTTTAGTGCCAAATTTAAATTTTTTTACAACATTTAGGAGTGAAACTTTGATCTTAATGAGCGTCTCAAGGATAGGAGTTATATGACTAGCACAAAAACCGTACCACTAAAAAATTTTCCACCCCCAAATATGTGAGGTTCGCCCCTAGAATTGGTAGGAAAAGCATTTATGCTATGATGTGTGTACCGGTAGCACTTAGATTCTAGAACTTGCGTTAGGACCATTCCGAGGCCACAAGTGAGACTACATTCGTGTAGTTAGATTTACTACATGATAAGAGGCATTAGGATTAACCCATTATTTTACACCTGTGTTTTTGTTATAATTACTTTGGCTACATTAGTCAAGTAATTCCCCCACACCCTTTGCGTTGTACTCATTTTTAGTACACGATACCCCTAGTACACCCCCAGAGCCTATCCTTTCGTTTCGACCTTTAAGCATTTTACTTAAAGGAAGAATTTGTTACACCCCACTTAAATGTACACCCAAATCGCCTTAGCCTACCTTGTATGCACTCATTTTTAGTGCATTATTGTGACAACATTTGTTTAAACCCAAGTTAATTATCTAGTTGATTACATGGTTGCTAAGTCGAGTCATATCCTTGTACATATTGTTTTGGGACGATTGGGACTCATGGGTAAAGTACTAGTGTAATGGAGTAACGGGGAAGAACATCATTTATTACCCCCATATGTGCTAAATATTTTAAAAGTACTCCAAGTTTTTCAATTATCTTAATTCGAGTCATTAGAATAGTTATTTGTAAAGTTATGTAAAAGTTCAAGTGTAAGGGGATGCAATGCCCCTATGATGTATTATTTTGGATGGTAGGGCAAGAGTGTAATAAAAAAAAAAAAAAAAAAAAAAAAAAAAAAAAAAAAAAATCAAGAAAAATACAAAAAAAAAATGAGAAAAAGAAAAGTAGAAAAAATATACGGACTACCATCCCGTTTTATTTTATGTTTATTTTATGTTTTTGTTATTTTGTTTTTAGCTTAAGACTGAGTCAAGTCTTGGCTTAGCAACATTGTATAGTACATGTAATTGATCAAGATCTTTAACTCGCCACCAATAAAATATCCCTTATCCAACAAAACCGTGTTTATCATATCCCTACACCTCACGTTATAACCCATGTAAAAGCCCTCTTTGATAGTTTATCTTAGGTGCTTACGCCTAGTGGAGGAGGTTTTTGATCCTTTCCCAAGCCTATGGTAATCTATTTGCTATGACAGGTAGTGAGAGATATTATCCGTTTTCATTTATGAGATTTATTTTGATGACACCTGAGAGATGTGAGTATCTAAACACTACTTGTGAGGTGCTAGTATGTAATCTCCGTGCTTATTATGATTAAAGTGGAACGACTATTTGTTGTAATTACTTTTATATTAGCATTAAATGACCCCTAACTTGTATTTTGATTAGAATAAAAGCGCATTTGCTTGAGGACAAGCAAATCTCAAGTGTAAGGGTATTTGATGAAGCGAAAAGTGTACCGCTTTTAAGGGGTCATTTAAGCCCTAAATCGTATTTATTTAATCAAATATTGCCCTAAATCGTTCCTTTTGTCATTTTAGGTACTTTGGAGAAGAAATCTGGAAAAGGAAGCATTTTGGACGTTTTTGAAGCATAAAAGTGAAGAAAACGACAAAGTCTCAAAATTATGCTGGAAAATACCTTTGACGGCGTCAAGGATTGGTCCAGACGGCGTCATGGCTTGGCAAAAGAGGTGGATATGAAAATTACTTATGATAAGCCAGAGAATTTTGCATGAAAAATCTGACGGCGTCACCCTTTGAAGTGATCAAGGCCATCACGGTTTAAATTAAAGAGGGACGGCGTCAAGCTCAATTCTGACGGCGTCACCCCTTGATAGGCCAGAGCGGATTTTGGAGAACTAAAGAGGGACGGCGTCAGGAAGGCCATCCGGGAACCCTAAAAGCGGCGAGGTGACGGCGTCAAGATCTACAACGTGACGCCGTCAGCCCTTAAACTCTATATATAGTTTTGCAATTTTTTGTCATTAGGGTGGAACTTATTGTGTAACTTTGGAGGAGAAACCCTAGACGAATTTCTGCCATTTTTAAGGGTTTCCATACCCTTGGATCTCCCATGTTTAATTGAAGATAAGTGATTATTTAATCATTCAATATGTCTATGTGTTGTTTGATTACATCTTGTTCTTGTCTTTTGATTAACATGCTAGGCTAGATTTATCTTGTGTTTGCTTAGATCTAATGAAACTTAGCTATTGATTATTGGTTATTAGTGTGTTATTAGTTGTATTGGATGATTGTTCATCTATGTTAGGCTTAAGAAAACTGGCTAACTTCCTATTCGGTAACTTGCTTGAACGTCTTAAGAAACATGAACCAATGCGTACTAAGGTTTTTATGGTTGTATTTAATGCATGAGCGAATTCTAGTGATCCCATGTTAGGAGCTTCTTAGCCGGCTCGACATAGGAGTGAAGTAGGAGCTCATAGAGTTGGGGAAGTACGTACGCCACCCCACGATTGGTATTAAGGAATACACCCGTCATCCACGCAATTAATACACACTAATCAACCGGTAAAAGATAGTTAGGGAGTAAGGAAATCTAAGTAAACACATTTCTCTCCATATAAGTTTCACCACCCTTTTCATTTTCTGTTATTTATTTTATTTGCATTCGTAGTAATTTGGGTTAGTTGACTAGCAACTAATTCCGCCCACTCCTTCAAACCCGAGATTTTACTTGCTTTCATAAAAATATAAAAACATAAAAAGAATCTTCTCTCACCCTTAGACCTATTAGAGTAGTTTTTCAATCCTAACGACACTATTCCCTGTGGAGAACGATCAATCCCCCGTACTTACCACTACACTATCCTACATCGGTCAGGTACACTGCCTGGTGGGGTTGTAAGCCTCTTGAGATCCCTCGAGAGGTAAAACCTGTTGTAAGGTTGCAAAACCACGCATCAAACACCCTATACGGATTTGAACCGAGACCAAGTAAACAATAACAACATCAAGAATCATTTTAGTAATAATAATAATAACGACAGCATCAAATTTTAACCAAAACCTTTATGACTTTGTTATGCCGAGACCAAGGGGTCTCGGCTTCACACTTTTGTCAAGCACTCAAACATCAAAACAGACCAAAGTTCATGGCGGGTTTTGACCCGTAACCCGTAAATCAAACGACTCAACCATAATGATTCTAATAACAGCCAACTCAACGACAACATCAACAAAGAACTTAACGACCATTTTAAATCCAAGTCTTACCACACGAAAGACAAAAACAATCAAACGTTTAAATCCGGTTTTCAAGTCACGAAATTAATAGTCATATTCCAATGTTTAAACCCATTAAATCCACGAAAGATAATCATAATAATAATAATCAGTTTTTATGAAAAGAAATGAAATAAATAAGAATCATTGTTTTCTCGATTTTTACCATGACGAGAAAGAGAGCGAGAGGAAGCGGCGGAGACGCGTAGCAGTGGTGTCGGCACAAGCTTGAGTCGCCGGAAAAACCTTACGTTACTGAGAAAGAAGGAAATAGGTGAGGGTGGAATACTTGTGGCGCGTGGTGTACATAGAAGTGAAGAGGAGATCACAAGGATCATGATGATGGTGGCGGTGAGAGGTGATGACCGGAGGTTGATCTCCGGTGGCCGGAAATGGGGCCGGAAAATAAGAGAGGAGAGATTGAGATGGGATTTTTGTCGGCTGTGATATAAGTGAATGGGTATATAACCCTAAAGATTTTATAACAATGTTTATATAGTGTTAGGGTTAGTGGGTAGGGTTTTATAAAACCGGAAATTGCAATAGGTCCTTGTGAAAGTTTTTTAATTTCACTTGAGGAGTCGGTGCAAGGACTAGCGGAATAATTTTTTATTATTCTTTCCCGAGGTTACTATTTTTTATTCCCGAAAAATATTGAACGCCACCGAAATAATTTTTAACCGTCACCATTCACTTTAAATACGATTTTCCGTTAAATTTGATAACAAATACGTTTGTAAAATAAAACATGGTGTTTTCTTGATTATTTTTGATGAAACTCAATCGAGGTTAGAAAAATGCGTCACCACCATTCTCGGGTTCATTCAAGTTGCTTCATTATTTTTAGAATAATTTTCCACTCAAAACGACTATAAATGTGCATATGTTCGTGTTATCTCGTTAAAAATCAATATTTTACGCGTTATTAGGTTTATTTGTGCCGACTCGCGCTGTGTGGTTTAGCTCACAAGCACACATAATAGAGAACACATAAACTAAACAAGTATATCATATTGAGCTTAAGGTCACGCAAGGACCTGGAAAATTGGCGGTTGCTACATGAGCCAATTTCCGTTCGAACACAATATTTTCTTTTTCAAGTCTTTCAAAATATGTTTTGAATTTGTTCATTCTGTTGAAAAGATCACTTTTGGCATCCTCCAAATCGTTTGTTCGTTGAGCTAAAAGCGTTTCAAGCTCAATCACTTTTGTTTGAAGCACATGATTTTCATTTTCCTTTTCAAAATCTGGAGTATTAGAATCAAACAGGGGATTTGGAAAGGAAACTTTTGTGATTTGAGATTCATCCTTTTTCATCTTCATCGATTCAATCTTTTGCAAAACCTTTTCAAAAATTTTATCAGCGAATTCAGACAATTGAGACTTCAAAACGTCAGTCTCTTTTTGTTTCGTGATTGATTTTTGAGTCTGAACTCGTGAACGTTTGATTGAATCAAACAGGTTTTTGTAAGTCTGTTTCAAATGCTCATTTTCTTTTTGTAATGATGCCACAGCATGTTCATATTCAATATTTTTTGTATCAAGTTCGTCGAAATCAAACTTGATTTTGGCATCATCACAATTTTATTCAAAAATCTTTTCCTTATCGTTAAGCACTGTTGTCAAAGGGTTTTCAGAAGAAGCAGTTCTTTTTGACAATTCTTCTTTGACTTCAGCTGCTTCTTTTGAAAGTTCTGTGATTTTCTTTTTGAGACAAAGATTTTCAGATTTCAAAGAAGATGTTTGTTCAAAATCCACATTCTCATACTCATGGCTGACCGACACTGACTTGAATGATTCTATTTGATTTGTGAAAAAGTCTTTTTGAATATAGTGTGTTAAGCATTTTTCATCAAATTCATCTTCAAGAGAATGGATGTACTTTAAATCTTCTTTCATTTCAGTGATAAGATATTTTTCAAAGTATTCAAAACTTAATTTGATATTTTTCACATGAGGTTCAATCTCATCTTGTAAAACCGTACTGACTTCCCTTTTTAGGTAAGCATCTGGTGAAAGAAGATTATAGTAATCACTATTGGTGTATTGTTGCTTAGACCAAATGACCTTTAACGTATGCTCAATGTGATGTTTAAGACTACAAAACTGTTTTCTCGCTTTATTTTGCCATAACTTAGCATCATAAGTAGCAAGATGTGCTTCTTGGAAATATCTTTTCACATTTGTATCTTTTCTTTTCAAAGGTTATTTTGGTATTTCTGTCAATTGTGTACAACCATACACAAAGCCTTGGTACGAGAATGGGATTTTTCTTTGTTTGACTTTTAAACGTTTTTCCTTTCAGATTTTTCTTCATCTTCTGAAATGATCAGAACATCAGTCGACAAATCTTTTCCCAATTTTTCAGCATCGTACAAACTGGGTGTCAACTTTTGCACTTTGTTTAGAAAACACGGTTTTTCATTTTTCAAATCATTTTCCAAATTATTTTCCAAATGATCAGTATTTTCAAAACCAAGTCCGGATTTTCCTTGATGAGCGTTCTCATCTTTAGGAAGCATCATTTGAAGAGTTTGAACACTTTGTCCTGTTTTTCGAAGTTTTGCTTCAAGATTGTTTGCTCGTTTCAAAAACTCTTGATTTTCGTTTTCAAGTTTTGTTTTAGCAATCTGAAAATTTGAATTGGTTTTCTGAAGCATTGAATTTTCACTTTTTAACTCAGTGTTCTCTTTTAAAAGCGCTTGAACCTTTCTGTTGTTGAGTACCATTTGTTCATCCAGTTTTTGAATGGAACGTTTTTCACGATAAAGAGCTTCGCTATACCCAACTTCAAGTTCTTCGTTTCGTTTTAAAAGTGGTGTGACAACATCTCCGTTTATTTCAAATTTCCGAGCTTGAGATTTAAGGTTTGAGATTTCAATTTCTTTGCTTTTTGTTACTTTTTCAAAATCTTTTTCCATTTCTGTAAATCCCTCAAGCTCTTTGGACAATAAGACATTCGCTTGCTTAGCTTTGCGATTGTCCTCCTTGCACTTTTCAAGTTCATGTTTGAAATTGTTGATTAATGAAGCAAGTAAGGCACGATCTTGTTCACAAGAAGATCCATCCTGGGCAGGCTCACCTCCATTAGGATCCATATCTGGAGTAATAGGAGTGATATTACTATCATACCGTTCCACCACATATGTGTCACTGATGGACTCAGGATGCGCAGGATGTGTCTTATCATGAGCAAACACATTATCGAATAAAACAACATTATCATTATCGTTTGAATGTTGTACCGTAGCCAATATTGCTTTGTCAGATGAAGGTCTGATATGGTCATCCTCAGTATCCCAAACAACTTCATTCCTGTTTGTACCATCAGCATCCGAATCATATCTTGGTGTGCTGTTTTCAACCTGCTGTTATGAAGATGTATCACTTCCCGTGAGAACCAAGCTAGCATCAGATGTTGTACCCTCATTGAGCGTTTGTTCATCTTTGGGTGTCTCTTTCTCATTTTCCTCTGCTTCTTTTAATGGCACTTCTTTTTCAATCTGCTCACTTTCCCGTTTCTGCTTTTCAATCTCATTAAGCTCAACTTCTTCTGCATCAAGTATCTTTTCGAGTTCACTCATGTTATCGATGCATTGGGTTTGGAAGGTCTTGAAGTCTAGCCAAAATCTTTGGTAAAACGCACTGAGAAACTCTGACTGGTTCAATAACCAAGGTTTCAGTATAATTTGAAGTTGAGGTTTGATCATTTCAAGAGCTTCCTTGCAGTTGTGCGTATAAAGTTCTTCTTCATTCAGTTGCTTTTCATATTGATTCAGGCTTTGTTTGAGTGGTTCTTTGAAATGATGAAATTGGACTCTGATGTAGTATTCAAATGCCTGATCAAACCTTGAATCATATCCAGTTGAATTGATGACTTTTTCAATCTCTGTCTTGAACACTTTAAACGATTTCTTTGACACTCTCTATTTCATTTTCATATCCTTTTCAATTTAGTGCCGATGTGTGATAAAGTTGGTCTTGGATCGTTGCAACGAATTAGGAGTTGTGGTTGGTAAAGGTTAAGTTCAGTTGTTGTTGTGAGGTCTTGTTCCTTTACTGAAGATCGTGTGAAGGATTTCTTAATGGTGAATTATGGTTTCCCTCCAAAATTTGAATTTGAAAAATCTCTCTATCAGAATTTGAAATACTCTATAAAATGCAACTCTAAGGTTATTAGAAAATTTTGAGTTTTAAAAAATTTTACGTCAAATTTCGCTGAAAAAATTCGAATTTTGGCCTAAAAATTTGAATTTTGGGGCAAAATTTTCATTGTTGTACCAAAATTTGAAGTTCGCGTAAAAATTGAAAGTTTAGTCCCCTGTATTTAAGATTGCGTTAGAGAAATTTTGCCAATTACGAAAAGTGGAAGGCTGAAGTCAATTGCGATAGAGTGCCCGATATATAATTGCGGTAGAGATGTCGGACACAATTGCGATAAGGTTGTATGGCAGCAATTGCGATAAGGTTGTCTGGCCGCAATTGCGATAAGCTTGTCGGATACCAATTGCGATAAAATTCAGAATACAATTGCGATAAAACTTTCAATCAGAATTGTGATAAGAGTCTGTTTCACAATTTCGATAACTTTCTATCACAAATCTTATACAAGATTGCGATAATTCTGGGCAATTTCGATAGATCCAACCACTCTTGACTTTTTGTCACTTTTCCAATAATTCAGCCACTGATGAGATCTACCCACTCTTACCAACTCTTACCAATAATTCTAATACACGAATTACAAGCAAGAACTGATGAAGATCCAAAAAAAATTACGCACAATCGTTGGTAATTAATCACGAACTAATCATTTTGAAATCTCGTAAATCTTAAAGAGTTTCCACCTTTTTTTCGCCAATATGTTGTAGAACCAATATTTCGACACAAAAGTTAACCTTGTAAGATCAAAACTTCCAAAGCTCACGCTAAAACTGAAGAAGCTTCAACCTTTTTTCTTTTACAAAAAAACACGTAAAGATAAAAACTTTACACCAAAGCTCACGTTTTTATGAAGAAAAAAAAAACATGACCAGCTGCAAAGTTTGAACAAAAACCGAAAGAAACAACCTCCTACAACGTTGTCTGGCGTATTGATACCACTTGAATGACTCGAGATCTATCTTTATCACACTACTATATGACTCGTTTAAGCATAAGAGAGATATGGGACAAGATATATGTATGTGGATCTGATATCTTATAGAGAGAGAGCAAGAGATGAGAACTTTTCTTCTATTAAACCACACACACAATACACACACTTGTACCCCTTACAAATGAGGTGTTAAGTGCTTTATATAGTACAAGAGATGATGCCCTAAAGGGCTTTCAATGGGCTCATAGGTTTTTGGCCAATGGATTGGTCTTTTACAATTCTTACTAACTCTAACATAAGCCCACTTACCTTGACTAGTTAAACATATTACACAAAGTTCTAACAATATGAATGACCATCACTTTAATATATAATTTTAAAGCTAACACTTTTCTTCTTCTTGATCAAACAATAGGATTAACGAGAAACCCCTTACCGTTTTGTTTCTCAATCCAAGATTGTGTTAACTAAAGTAAGTTAACTACCACGTCTTGTACACACGTACTATAACCTATCAAAGTTTGATGCTAGTGAAAGAACACGTAAAACCAAACGATTTGTTTTATTAAACCACAAAGGATCGACACCCCTTAGGGTTGTACGATCGGATTTTCTAGCAAAGAGGGGAGAAACAAACTTTTAGGGTTATAGTAATGCACAAAGTGAAAAACTAATAACCATTGGGTTTATATTTATAGGCTACACAATCTTTGGGAACAAGTTATGTTAGAATTGGGTTAAGGAAACCCCTAGGCCGATCGGCCCTAGCCCAAGGATGGGAATTCTAGATCCTTCTTGACTCCTATTTGCACCTACGGTCCTTCCTTTATTCACTAACGATCGTTGGTCAATTTCGTTAATTACTTAATGTGTGATAGTCGTTATTTGGTGTTCAAATAATTAAAATATATAACGGCTATATATATATTAATTATTTCATATTGGAGTATAAACTAAATATAAGGGTCTTGGTGTAAATGTTAGACAGTATATATGTAATATTGTAATTAAGTTTGACAGTTAGAGTCCTAAGGGACATGTCGATTAGTTTCAACCGGTACCAAAGGTAGTTATATGTGAATCGGTGTGATGGTTCACAAGGTAGTTATACCGGTTAGAAAACTATATATAGGATCGAAGTGTGTGTGTATTCTATGAACCAATATTGCAAGTTTAAATCAATTCAATAGCAAGTTTATTATTCATACCTGTGTTTTTGTTCATCATAGCAAGATTTATTCCAACAATTGGTATCAGAGCAAGGTTGATTCCGGGAATTAACCGCAAGAACAAAAGAAATAGTCAGATTCAGTATGTGCAAAATCATCAATCGAATTGAAAGAAAGAAAGAAGCAATCGATTGAACAGGAGGCAACGAAAACCCACTCAATTAAAAGAAAGTAGAAAGAAACATACTTGTTTTGTCGATTGAAGCCGGAAACCATCGTAAACCGCCATCAAATCTGAAATAAGAGTTGTAATTTTGAAGTTTTTTTTGGTCCCGATTAACAAGTGGAAGCCGTTTATTGTAGAAGAAAGAAAAGAAAGAAGAAAGAATCAAAAGTATTGATTCCTTTAAGTGTTGACTGATCGAAAGAAACAAAAATGTATATACATATATATTCTGCGAAAATATTAAAAAAAAAAGTTTAAAAATTATGTCAAAGCTTTTTTTGTCACAAAAAAATAAATAATATAAAAGACCATTAAAAAGTATTCAAAAAAGTTCAAAAAAAATAATAATAAAAATAAAAATTGTCAAAAAAAAATTTAAAAATAATATGACAACTTTTTAACAGATTTTTTCTTTAATTAATTTTGTTTTTGACCCATTACCGGTCAAAAAATAAAATTGATCAATTGAAAACAAAAATACGACTTGTAACTTATATACCAAAATCCAAACCATAGTATTTTGAGTTAACTACATAACTTATATACCAAAAACCGAACCATAGTATACCATTTATGTAGTTAACTCCATAGTATACTATGGTTCGGTTTTCTATGGTTGTATATAAGTTACAAGTCGTATGGTTACTTTCGGGTTCAGTCTTAATAGTGAGGTGCTTCTTTATAAGCCCAAAGAAAGATATACCTGGAAATAGGGATGAGCAGCAGCACCGCAAAAACGGTACGGTACCGAACCGTACCGGTAACGACCTGTACCGGTACCGGTTTTTTATGCCTGGTACGGTACCGGTACTACGAAAATGGTGGGGAAAAAAAACGGTACCAAAGAATACGGTGCGGGATCAAAATGGGAAATACCGAATCTAGTACCGGAGTATCAAAGGGCTGGGTTTTTGAATTAAAAACTGAATCTGTGAGTTATGCTCAACCATTCGAATCTGCACACTATAACTCAAATTGAGTGGCTAGAATCCAGATGCCTTTTTAAGTTTGATGTTCATCACAGTCAAAGGTATTGTTGATCCAAGAGATTTCTGGTGCGACAAAGAGGAGTTCATATCTAGGAAATTAAAGGATTAATATGCATCTTGCAGGTATTAAATGCAACACAACCTGCTTATAAGCATCGTCTATATTTTAGGAATATTCAGCATGAAATGGGTGAATTTGGTAGTGTTTGATTGCGAAATAGGGTCTGTGTGAATGTTTCCATTAGGACTAGGAGCTGGTGCTTTCTTTTGGCCCTTATGATAATGGTTGAAGAAAACATATTCTTCTTCTTTAATGATAAGATATATTGTTTGAATATGTAGTTATATAGGATTAAAAAAGAAGCAAAGAGGAGTTAACAGTTAGGGAGTGAGTGGCTTATTACTATTTACTAGTGCCAATACAGAGGCTGCGATTTATATTAAGGCTCTTATGTTAAATGAATACAATTATCGAACACCCAAGGGTCTATATATCTGGTTTTAAAAAAATGGGAAAAAAATGGTACGGTACCGATTTCCCGATACCGGGCACCGGTACCGGTACCGATCCCGGTATTACGTCCGGTACGGTACCGGTACACCCATTTCATGCTCGGGAAAAAAAGGGTACAAAAAATTCGGTACGGGTTTGGTACGGGATTGGTACCGAGCTCATCCCTACTTGGAAATGCTATTTTGAAGATGCAAGAATCAAGATTACAGCTTATTTGTGTATGCGTCTCAACTCGTATATCTCTTGGATTGTAGTACAAACAAAGTGGCGTTCCTCTTTTAAAGGAGGTTCACTTTCCTAAAAGAAAGCATTTAACAACAAATCTTCAAGAAAAAGTTAGTCTTTGTGTTATTTTGACATCTTTGGTGTACATATTGCAAACTCTTTACCTAGTGCAAGTATCACGTAGTACCAAACGACACTACCAACTACACCATCCTAAAATGGCCTCCATAAGTTTTTTCTCTTCTTCGTTTAGATGAGTGCGGCATTGGCACTACGTCTTAGTGGCATATCTAGACACAAAAAACCCGGGCCTAATGTTTCTTGGCAGATTCTTGTAATCCATGGTCATAGTTTTCAATTAGTGATCATTTTTTGCTGTATTTCTCATACTTTGGGTGGTTGAGTCGTTCCACATGTTTGTCATCCATCAAAGACTACACAGTATACTACCGACAAACAAAAAATGCACGTTGATGTTTATAGAGTGCAGAACATAACAATAAACCCGAGCTAAGCACATAGACGGTTTTGGGCTATATGTATCATCTAATAGGATCAAACATGTGTGTCAGTATTTTCTTGGTTTCTATTTTATAATTTCATGTTGTGCGGAATATCATTAACTCACCGTGAAATTATAAAATGAGTTGTTTAAGATTGAATATATCCAACTTATATTCAGACACGTTAAAAGTTAGGAAATTATATAATTCAATTATTCATGCTTACAAAAATAAGTCACGAGTGATGCAGTTCATGTTCGAGCTCTAACTCTTCTGGCTTAGTCGCCGGTTCTTCGGTCAATAAGTGGCAAAATGGGCGTGTCAAGCAGGCTCGGTCAACATGCCATATGGGCTCGGGCTCGGGTCCTAACTGCCACGGATCAAACACGCAAAGTTGAAATATGCGTAAAACGGGCACGGGCAAAACGGGCACATGACAAAATGTCCGACCTTAAAAATTAGGTGTCCTTTATAAAGGATCTCATGTTCATTTTATTAACCATTACTAAGCAAAAAAGGTTTTGTGTATATGTATATACAATTTACAAAGTTTAAAATCATTGAAAAAAAAATCATTATGGTGATTTTACCGCTCAAGTGAACTAGCTGAAATCTATCACTCCTTACACCCGTTATTAATAAAGTCTACTATTATTTTTGCTCAATTAGACACATTCATGCTGCCTATAGAAGCCTTTAACTTTTGAAAATATGCCCATAACAGCCTAATTTTTTGCATATGGGCATATTTTGCCACCTCTGGTTCATTACTCAACATGTGATATCGTGCGTTTAATTGGTTCGAAAAGATTGAAGGGTAAAAACAACAATAAAGTTATTTGCATATGTGTCTAACTCGTTGTAATTCAAAACATTTTCATGGGCTAACTAGCAAATATTAGTCAATGATCTTGGCAATATGATCACTTTATGCATATCAGCTAATAATTTTCTTGGATTGTATGACACAACAAAGTGGCGTTCCCCTTTAAAGAAGGTTCGCGTCTGTAAAGAAGCATTTAAACTACAAATCCTCGAGAATATGTTATGTGTCTTGCATTTTTTTTTTTTTGACATCGATCTTTCTTGTACATATATATTTTGCAAACAAAAGAGTCTCCATTTGGCAAGATCCATCTATATAAAGATGCCAATGTATTATGAGACTTGTAAAATATACCACACGGCTCTTTACCTACTATAAGTAACACTACCCACTACAGTCTGTTGGGTTATGGTAGTTAGATTAGCCGTTATACGACTAAAAATGTGTGAGCCTATTGGGGGCACACACGTTAATACACGAAGAGTACGTTTATTAAATAATTAATATATATACTTGTTATACTAGTATTTATTAATTGTTTAATATGTTTCACGTAATAATATAACTAATTTAAATATATGTTAAATATAAAATAGAGGGACTTGGATGTCGGAAAATGAAACTCCCGGACCTCCTTCCAATGTGGCCAGTTATGGGAAGGTTCTAGGAGGGGAGGAGAGTGTCAATTTTGTGTAACTAAAGGAGGTAAAAGCAATAACTTGTTGGACAAGTTGGGGTGCTATATAAACACCCCTTGCCCTCATTGTTTGATTAGATCAAAACAAAAACACACGACACACAAGATACAACAATATACCCACGTACTAAAATTGTTCTTTCCTTTCGTTGTGTCCATTATAATAGGCAGAGAATTGGTTTGAATAAGTCAACAATCTCAAGCTTATTAAACAAGAATTTATATTCTTGTTTTCATTAGTCACTGTTCTTTTAATATACACATCGAACGTATACCGTTTGGTATTCGAGTGTGTTTAAGTTACAACAAGAACACAAGTTTGTTTGGTTGTATACGTGAAGCAAGCGACTAGCATCGTAACGTATTTGTTTGACGTGTTTGTGTGAGCACTCGTAGAGGTGATTGTTTTAATCACTTGTTTCATTTGCTGGTGTCTACGAGGGTTAGTTTTCTCGTTCCCTTTTATTCTTTGTTTGTTTATTATACGTGTTAACTATAATTGTAAACTAGATCCATTATCCGCTGCGTACTCGTAGTTAATGGTTAACTTAAATTAATTAAATCCCAACAGTGGTATCAAAGCCAAGTTACGATCCTGGGACCTGTGGGTTATCGGCTCACCACGCTAGAACAAATTATAAGGGGGGTTTCAGGCGGTGCGCACAGTCACACCTAAAGGATTTCCGGTCATAGCTTCGCGCTGACCTGGTCCTCCGCCTCCTTGCGAGTTCGATTGGAGCTACCGTGAACCATGATGATCACTACAGTGTCATTACTAAAAGTTTTTAAAATAAAGTGCTTCAAAATTGTTTTGCATGCTTCTTTGTACACGATTTTATCACATTTATGTGTATACCCTATATGTAAATTTTAAGTCTATGCCACCCAACCAAGAACACGTGCATTTGACTTGACCTCTTTGGTCAGACCTTAGGGCCATTTCAACCCATGGCAAATTTTGCTCATTGGTCAGACCTTTGGCGATATTTGCACGTTCTTGCTTGGTCGACTTATTTTGAGTATGCTTGGTCAGACCTTGGACCCGAGGCATAAGATGAGACTAAACATGCTCATGACATTATTACTTGTCTACTAATGTCTTGATCAGTCTCATAAGTCTAAGAGTTGCAGTTTATGCAATTAACGCTCGTCGCTTACCTCTTGCCCTACTTATTTACACGCTGGTCAGACCTCCGGTAATAAGTGGGAGGTCAAGATGGATCTTAGTCTTAATTAGTAATTAATTGGGTAGTTAATTCTTTTAAGAATTTAATTATCGAAAATACTAACATTGAACTTTCTATGTTTTGATTATAATTGTGTTGTTGCAACATAATTCGTAAACAAAAGTTTGTTTTTTCTTAAAAAGACACACTTAGTCTCTTTTCCTGGTAAGAAGAGTGAGACTTATTCCTATTTATTTCTCCTTAGTTGACAAACTAAGATCGGATTACAATTGTTAAACTCACTTATGATCTTTCATTACCCTTTTCCGGTATTGAAATAATTGAAAGATAAAATATTTTGTGTAACTAGAAAATTTTTTGTCTATAGCTACCAAAATAAATGACATCTTGCACTTGTCACGATGTATGAGTTTAAACCGCGAAGAGTAAAGAAATTACTAGCATATTCGCTAGGTTTTTTTTCCTGGACTCTTATTATTCCTTATAGTGCTAAATACTATTGGGGCTATGTAGACGATAAAGGAGGAATTGCATGCTAACTATTCAAGTTAAATGAAAGCATGAATGGCTAGTCCCTCATCTACATAAGTAGGACTTCATATACTCTGTTCAATACCTAAGTACATTGCTACTTGTAGGCATTCGAAGAGAATAGGAAAGTGTATTAAATTGTAATATGCTTTCTACTGGCAATGTAACACTTACAATGTTGACAAATCCAGTGGGAGCATTGCGTTTTATTACTGAAATAACATTCCTATAATGTTGTCAATTTCAGTGGGAGCTACGAGATTTATTTCCTTGTTAGTCACCCATATCATTTCAAACTTTCTTTGAAATAATTCATAACTTTCCGAATATGAATGACCATTGCTTAAAGGATAATTGCATTTTGTTTTATTAGATAACTCGTTGCCTTTCTGCTATTGCTTTCTGAACGTTATCTATAGAATAATAATCCACAATTCCTTATTAAAGGTTAAGGGCCTAAAACTACTTGTAATATCTATGACATTATCATATTGTTTACACAATCAATCACGTGTTGTTTGTTTTCATAATATGATGTTGTGCCTTACACAAGTGGGAGAAATCTCAAAGTGTGTGCAAGGAACAACATATTATTGGTTTCTCTTAACCGCAAGGTAAGAAAGCTAATCATTCTACTATGACTTGAACACGCAAGATGTTTGTTGCCCTACTACATTCAAATGTCATGATATAGTGTAAAGATACTTCAACATTTCGACTACATGTTTTAGTCAACATAATTATGGTTAAATGATAATAATCATAATTCTGAAGTATAAAATTAACTTGAAATTACTACAGAACTCAAGAGTTTGCGTTCATGATTACTTTTGTTAGTATAATTATGTTTACATGTTAAGACATAATTATAAAGTCCTTGAATTAATCAATGACTTATAACATAAAGTATATAGTAAAATTGTTATGTCTTCTTGTTAACACATAAACATGAGGCCTTTGAATTATTCAAAGACTTATAATGTATTATTGACATGTTCTGTTTTCTTGTAAACACATGAACATATAATTCTTGAACAGTTCTGTCTTCTTGTGAACACATGAGCATAAGGTTCTTGTATTATTCAAGAAATATACATTATAGCATGCACTTGATTCGAAAATACTTAATATGCAATTTGGCTCGACCCAATTGACAAGTATTTGGTCCAAAGAGAATTAAGTTATCTATGAAATTCTGATATAGTTTCACAATTCAAATACTTATAGAATACCACATTATTATGGTATGTCTAATAGGTTGAAACAAACAATATTCATATTGTTTAATTCATGATAACTTTAATTGCTCTGCCTCCAAAATCTATCAAGGTTAGGAAATTGGGTGTGTCGTGGACATACTCAATATGGTTCAAACCTAGAAGGTATTCAAGACAACCCATGACCGAAACCCCTAAACCTTTAAGGATTTTTGGTTTTTCCACCAAACCAATCGAATCCTAAACCCTTTTTTGGGTTTTTGATTTATCTACACTTCCTAGCTTGAAGATTGTAGTATTGGTGTTCCTCCTAGCTCGACGAAACACAAAACTGTTGCTAAGGTTTTCGGTTAAAGGGTGATACAAAATTAGGGTTTTTGCTACAAACCTTAATTAGAGTTGTTGGAAGAAATTCCATTATGTCTTGATTTAAGTTCTGAATTTGTTAAAATCTTATGAAGCATTTTATTAACAATCTTGAGATGAGAACTTAAAATGTATTTTGTGGTTCCAAAATAAAGAACAATTTATTGTTGCTTAAATACTTAGTATTTAGAGAATTGTCTCTACTTACAAAAGTAAGTGGGAGCATCTACAAATCTTGAAGATATTCAAGAACAAATACATAACCTTCTAAAATCCACTTATTAATGTCATACTAAGGTTAAACATGTAAATGTCGACTGAAGTATAATGTTACCCTCATTCATAAAACCGCAAGGATGCCTCATCACTTGAGTGATATTTTAATATCAATGCTGAGGGATATAAGTTAGAAGATCATTGTAAATCTGCTAACTACTAAGGTACATTATCACATCTTGAATCTGATAAATGTCTTAGAACTATGAATGAAAAGATGCAGTCCTTAAAAGGAAAATCAATGTTTTGATTTTGATTGTTATTTCGCCTAATAGTTAACCTATGAGGTTGGAATAAGTTTCTTTTGAAGAAAGGCTTACAAAGACAAAATTGTATACTCCGTACATGATTAATGCATGGTTTATAATAAGAAGTTTTTAATCATACTCATGCAATTGACTGTGATTAGATTTTCTTATATACACGCATTAATTAAATAAAGATAATTAATTGTCATACAAGTTTTCCTTGAATGTGGAATATGGCAATTAAGTTTTATAAATCTTTCCTTTATGATTACCTTTTGCGAGGACGGTGTGTAATCAAAATGGTTATGAGTTTATATAATCTTTATGTAGTATACAAGTTTAAGCAATCCAAGTTTGTATTGGATCATGCATCTAGGAGCTGAGATCTTGAATTTAATTACAATATGATTTTGATTGAATTAAGATAACTCCTGATTACATCTGACATTAAGTGGGAGCACTATGTTTTTCCTTAAAATTCATATGTTGTATATAACATATTGAAGATATCATTCCATTTAAGCTAGAGTTTAATCCTTAAGCTTGGAATAAAACTTCACTTGGGATTTAGGGAATAGAATAAACAACCTTGGAATAAATGTTTATTTGGAATAAACATATGCGGAAAATTAAGTCCAACACAAATGCAATATATCATTCAAGCAAGTCTTAAATGGTATATTTCACTTGGAATAATTTATTACATGGATGGAAACCTTATGTTTTTAACTAATGATTTGTCATGTATATATTATATTGTGTATAAGACTGGTTGTTACTTTTGCACTAGAGCAAGATGAGCTGACAACAACAATATCTAATTGAGAGTATTTAGATTATTGTTAATACAGATGTTTATGAATTATAAAGCATAGTGTTGTATACCTACAATGATGCTAGAGGATAATTAAAACGAGTTAAAGTAGGATTTTATCATTTATGATAAATCTGCTAACTAGATATGCTCAACGAAGAGTATTGTTGCATTACACATTAAGGAATAAAGAGTACTTTACATTTTAAGAAACTGTAAAGATGATTGTCAGTATGTCGTTGACTTCTAATACCTTATTCAAGGTAGGGCGACATCTCCATACTATGACACTTGCAGTAGTATGAGCATATGAGATATGACACTCATCTCAAATCCCTCACTATATGTGAAATTTGAAACTAGTATTCGGAAAGTTTACTCAGATGACTATTTAGTTTTCTTGTAAAGAAAAGTTGAAAATGTTGGAAACATTAGACTTCAATTTACTAATTAGTCTCATGCATATCTGTTTATAGTATTTGGATAATTGGGATTGTAAGACAATTTTTACTTTATGATGAATAAAGATACTTGGTATTTGTTATTCATTCATATAATAATTGTTATCCTATATTTGCATGTTTAATCCTTGAATGATTTTATCGTTCTAAATATGTCCATTTTCGGTTAACAATTTGGGAATATTGTTATGCAAGGCAAATGTGAGTGTTGGTTATATTCTATGAGAATGTGGATTGTTCCCGCCAAACTCATATGTATTCACAAGAGATGCATATTGGATACCCCAACTTTCGAACATTTACTTTTGGATCCTTGTCATGAGTAAGATGTTGAAAATGGTTTATTAAGTCATCCTTAGACTTGAGATACAAGCAAGTTCTGTTATGTGTGGATATCACTTTTGTAATTATATGCCCAACGCTGTCCTGAATAAGGTAGTTATAAAAGCTATTTTTCGGAGTGATTTGAAGCAGCATCCACAACACTTGTAGTCAACAAAGGATTTGTTACTCCACTTGATATGTGCAGAAAGATACCATGGGCCATCTCCAGAATTAATCAGATAATTGTTTGGCCAAACCCAAAGGGTAATGCAAGATGATTCTTGATTACATTTGGTATATCTGAATTAAATTCTATAACGAGAATCTAAATGGTTAAACTATATGGAATGAGTTGGGATCCATATCCATGGTTTAACGGTATCTATAACAAGGGATGATTATAGCAAGAAATAAATAACCATGCTACTGAGAATATGTTTTGAAACTTTATCTCAGACATTTCTAGTTCAATAACGAATGTGAGTGTTGCTAGACGTTTCCGTCGTTGGTATATATGGTGTCTGCTACTCCAACTCCCAAGTGGGAGCTGTTGGGTTATGGTAGTTAGATTAGCCGTTATACGACTAGAAATGTGTGAGCCTATTGGGGGCACACACGTTAATACACGAAGAGTACGTTTATTAAATAATTAATATATATAATTGTTATATTTATTAATTGTTTAATATGTTTCACGTAATAATTTAACTAATTTAAATATATGTTAAATATAAAAGAGAGGGACTTGGATGTCGGAAAATGAAACTCCCGGACCTCCTTCCAATGTGGCCAGTTATGGGAAGGTTCTAGGAGGGGAGGAGAGTGTCAATTTTGTGTAACTAAAGGAGGTAAAAGCAATAACTTGTTGGACAAGTTGGGGTGCTATATAAACACCCCTTGCCCTCATTGTTTGATGAGATCAAAACAAAAACACACGACACACAAGATACAACAATATACCCACGTACTAAAATTGTTCTTTCCTTTCGTTGTGTCCATTATAATAGGCAGAGAATTGGTTTGAATAAGTCAACAATCTCAAGCTTATTAAACAAGAATTTATATTCTTGTTTTCATTAGTCACTGTTCTTTTAATATACACATCGAACGTATACCGTTTGGTATTCGAGTGTGTTTAAGTTACAACAAGAACACAAGTTTGTTTGTCTGTATACGTGAAGCAAGCGACTAGCATCGTAACGTATTTGTTTGACGTGTTTGTGTGAGCACTCGTAGAGGTGATTGTTTTAATCACTTGTTTCATTTGCTGGTGTCTACGAGGGTTAGTTTTCTCGTTCTCTTTTATTCTTTGTTTGTTTATTATACGTGTTAACTATAATTGTAAACTAGATCCATTATCCGCTGCGTACTCGTAGTTAATGGTTAACTTAAATTAATTAAATCCCAACACAGTCTACAGATATCATCATCCTAAAACGGTCTAAAGTTTCTTTTTTCTTTTTAGGCGAGTGTTCTCGTGGCATTGGCGTTACGCCTTAGTGACATATCTAAATGCACAAAACTTAGGCCATGATATTCCCTTGCAGCTTCTGGTAATCCATGGTCATAGTTTCCAATCAGTGATGTATCCAGCATTAGCTCGATCGGGTGATCTTTCACGTACTTTCATACGTGTCCACAACCACAACTTTCAGTGCATACTCTACGGGTTGAAACCGAACTTAAGAATAAACGGCAGATACTAACTTAGAATAAACAATACATACAGTTGCATATTCAGATAGAAACATTATATCTAACGTGCTTATGAAACCAACAGCAGCTTGGGAATTAACATACTCATTCCATACCACTTTACGATTAACACTAACATTACAAACAAGAAACCAACTATTATTTCGTACAAGGCTAATCATCGCATCTGCCCACTGAAAACAAAAAAACGAGTATCAAACATAGTTTTAGCCGAAATTTTACATTAAAGCACTAATGAGACCATAGATTAACACCATTACCAAAAACCATAGGGAATAGCAGGCAAGTTCAAATTTCTAAGTGAGACCAGCCGATCTTCACTTCAGCGATGGGTGAGGCTCGAGGGAGCTCTAACAACTTGGAAGCAAACATCAACTTCCCTTTTTCACCACCAAATGCTTGGAATGAGCCAGGAAAGATAATAATCATCTCTAGTGAAGGGGAGCAAGCAAGTATACACTTTATCAAGCATACTTCAGTGTCTGAACCTCTAAAGGATGAAAATATAACAGACTGTAGCTGCAGCTTCCTCATTTTGGTATAGTGTACCTCCAAACATTCAAGTGAAGATACAGGTGAAGGTGGGGGAACCACATCTTTCTTTGTAGCCTACAAGAACATATAAATAATGTTTATATGCAAAACAATGTGATTTTGAGTAGCACAATAAGATAAAAATGCCTTTACTCACTGTTACGATAATTCTCTGCAAATTTGGCGATCCCCAAATCATACCAAAAGCACATGATAGCATTGCAGAACTTCCAAAATCTATCGCCAATAATATAAGAGTTTTGAGACAAGGAAATACAGTAGGGACCAGCTTGCTACCACCAGTTAACTGCAGTCAGTACAAAGCCACTTCATATATTTAAGCATTCATAAAGCTCCTCATGGTTAGTTTGTAAACCGAATTTCACAAAAGTTAGTCTTACCTTGCAGTTTTCAAAATTCAGACAAAGCTCTTGAAGTTTCGGAAGGAAACCAACAAGCTCAAAGATATCTGAACATTTGATGGCTATATTTTTAAGGTCGTGTAATGTCAACCATAACACTTCAAGATTCTCAAGTTTTGTAATCTCAACTAGTTTCACTTTGCCTGAACGACGGTTACCAATAATTCTCAGAATCTCAAGTAAGGGGCACCTACTTATGAATTCCCTAATATTTTGACTTTTAATTTCTACAAGAGTAAAGTCCAAGTTCAATAGATTTGGAAAACCACAAAAACCAGGTGGCACATGGAAACAACAATTTTGAAGCTTCAAAAGTTTGAGCTCCAGGCAAGCGAAAAGATGGGTGGGCAACTTTAGTACTTTTGTATGCTCATTTATGACTGTGAACTCCCTAATTCCTTTACGGGACAAGAATAAAACCCAATGATTAACTTCCTCAACATCTAATATCTTGTGATCTGGTATAAAGAGGACAAACTTTGTTACGACACCTTTAAGATGGAGGAGAAGTCTACTTATAGTCCTTTCATGGCAGTTATTTCCACCATCTAGACCTGGTTCAAAGAACTTCTCATCAAATACGAGTTGGCTGATATTAGTCCAGTTAAACCTCCAGTTTCTTGACAAGATACTCGTCCTAACAGCCTCTTTTATTGGCAAGCACTCCAAAATATGACTGATCACATTCTCTGGCATGTTGCTAATACCAGCTTGTGGTGAAACTTTAGATGCTTTATGTGTCCCATAAGCCCGTTTCATGATGCTAGATGAGGAAATGTGTAAGCAATAAGTAGAGTACTAGTATAATGTAATAAGAAATCAGCAAATTAGCCATCAAATGCAAATAGAAAAAAATGCATTGTAGAATATAGTGAAGAAACAACTCCCAAAGTTCTTATTCTACCCTAAAACAAACAGATTCTACATTAACACACAGAAAACGACAAATACACATTTTTTTATCAAGCAATCGTAAACACATTCCTCTAAACACTCCTCTTATCCAAGTGTTTATCTGATTGATTGTTGCCTTTTCCTAAAGCAGATAAAAAAAAAATGATATAATAGTAGTATTAGAACATGCCTTTAAAGTAAATGCTCAAAACATAAACACTATATTAAACTGATTTTTCAAGAACATAAACACTTTAAAGTAAGTGCGCAAAACACTCGCTAAAAAGGAAATAAGAACTTGTTTTAAGCTCCTAGCTAATATAGCTGAAGTTTCTTCTATAATTTTGCTCTAAATGAAAGTCAATAAGGCCTTCTATTCTAACACCTTCTTTTATAGCATCTTGTGATCTAGTAACATATATAAATAATTAAAGGGTGTCTGGATTAGCTTATTTGGAAGGGCTTGAGCAATTTCAAATGGTTCCAAAAAGTTTCAACAAAAATAAGCTGATAAGCCATCAAATAGAAGTCCAGGATCAATTGATCAAATGTAAGTTGTTTTTCTGAGTTTACAATTTACATATATAGTGATAATTAATAAAGTATATTTTCTCACAAACCAAACATTAAATTCTAATCAATTTTCTAAGAACTATCTTACAAGCTAATGACAAGCATGCTTAATTAATAAGAACTACGGAGTATGTTCTTAAAGTTACACATATATACTCATGAATTTAAAGCAAAGATAAATAAATGTTATACCTAGCTAGTGAAGGAGAATTAGTACGTGTAATTTGTAAACGGTAGCAAAAAGGACGAACGGTTCCACTAGTAATATAAATTAATACTACGAGTGATAACTAGTGATTTCTCTAAGCCCTATTTATGCCTAGTTATAGACTTGCCACACTCATTTGTTTGATGGCCAACACTTACACCATGTAGCTATAATTATGTGGCAACTTGAGATTATTTTGTAATTTGCTTTTGGGATTCTTTTAAGTTTAAAGCATAATCATTATGTTTTTTAAGAGCATTTTTTTTTTTTTTTCTTTTTCCTCATTAAGAGCATTTCAGACATTTGGTATCATTCGATGATGATTTATAAGCCCTTACACTTCCTATTATACCCACAATATGTTGTTTGATTCTATAAACTTCTCTCGATATCACTTTCTTACATTTGACTTTATTCGGGTCATTTAGGTCCGCTAGTATTTCAAATTCCCACCCAACGTTATTTTAATTGCGTTTACGTGGGTGAGTGACGTCCGTAGACGCGGTAGATTCTTTAGATTGAAGCGTCGATGACATGTTTAGTTAATCTATAATTAAAAAAGAAAAGAAAAAATGTTTAGTTAATTGTAACACCCCCAAAATCTTGTTTAGTGGAAGCATACATGTTTGGGTGCTACTAAATTGGTATCACAACACAAAGTATAAAGAACATTTTTTGCTCAACCATTTAAAATAGATTTCATATTCAAAATGATTTGTTTACAACATTTCAAAAACGGTGCGAAAATAAAGGCCATGAAAGAAATCAAACGGTCCCAAATTCATCAGAGTCTTCTATGACCATGTCATGCCATGCCAAATGCCTCCACCACTAGGTTATCGCATTAAACCTGAAAATACATGCTAAAAGGGTCAACACGAGGTTGGTGAGTCCATAGATTTGATGAAACAGTAAAGATGATGTGAGTTTAATACAAAGTTTTGTGATCATTATGTTACTCACAATGTCATGATGATAAAGTTTAATAAAAGTTTTGTGATCATTGTGTTGCTCACAATGTCATGATGATAAAGTTTAATAAAAGTTTTGTGATCATTGTGTTGCTCACAATGTCATGATAATAAAGTTTAATAAAAGGAAAATTAGATATGTGGATCATGTGTAGGGTATGTGACTTAAAATAAATTAGTCTATTACGCTAGCTCTAGGTTAAATGCGTGCTAGAAAGCACGTACAGGCATGCTAGAAATCATGTAAAGGTATGCTAGAGAGCATGTTAAATGCGTGCTAGAAAGCATGCTAAGGCATGCTAGAGAGCATGTTAAATGCGTGCTAGAAAGCACGTTAAGGCATGCTAGAAAGCATGTTAAATACGTGCTAGAAAGCACGTTAAGGCATGCTAGAAAGCATGTAAAAATATAGTGGGATTTAGGAGCTTAAGCTAACTACGCAATAGTTTGATAAAAATAGTGTTGTTCCGTAAAATAGTTTTGTATGTTTCTCGCCCTAAATGTAAAACAAGTGTAAATAGGGTGGGGCTATAAACTCTCAAATATTTCAGCCAAACAGTCAAATATTAAGCAAACAGTTTGCATATTCCAAATAAAAAGTCATTGAATTTAGTTAAAAACAAGCATGTATTCTCTCCCAAATATATATATAACAAGTAAAGGTAGGGACCATGAACTCACCTTAGCTTGCAGCAATACAAAAATATCACAACGGTCACAACTGGCATCAAGGGCAAAACACAACGATATCGAGGGTACATGCACAATGGTGCCGGATCGGCACAACCTAATATATATTTATCTAAGAATACGTCTAAAAAAATAAAGAGTTTTGAAAAGACAAGCGTTTTAGTTTTCGTGAATTTCTTGTATCAAAGTTTTGTAAAAAGTTTAGTATTAACGTTTCGTGTGGTGGTAAGACAGCATAGACTCAAGAATACTCACACCAAAAGAAATAGAAAATCGACACAGTCGAGAAATGTACGGATGAGAACTTGAGTCGAGAAAAGAATGATAAATGAAGTCAAGGAAAAATAGTCACGAAGGAAAATGTCAATAAATAAGTAAATTAATACGTTTCGGTGTTTACCCAATAATCCCAAATAGTTTGAAAATAATCAATAAAGGTTTGGAAAGGTAATTTAAGTTTTATAAGAAAACTCCAATTTGTATATCACACGGTAAATGTTTTTCATGTTAATATAACTACAAGTTTCGATTATTGTCGAGCTTTTGTAAGATAAAAGGTTTTACAAAATCAAAGTATAAGCATAAAGAGTTTTACAAAATTTGGCATGACGCGTCCATTTATATAATTTTCACAAGTTGTCGTGACTTCAATAAAACTTAGTTTCCTCAAAGCAATCTTTCCAGACAAGTTTATAATGAGAACATTTGATGGTAATAATTAATCATACTTTTTAGCATATCTATTACTCGTTTAGTCTAAAAATGTCTTATGTAAGTTCAATGGTTTGTCCAAATGATTCGAGTCACAATCTATTATATTATTTCCATTAAGTATATGTTTAGTCCATATCAATAGCTTTTCTTTTGTCCAACATCAATTATATGTGTCAAATATATATTTAGTCCGTTAAGTATTATTGTATCTCAATCCAAAGCATTAAGCCTAAAACTATACCGACTCTCACCAATGATTACAATTATCCTAGTAAAATGATTACTTTTGGGGTTGAGTGTTAATGGTGAGGTGCTTCTTTATAAACTTTGGAGTTAATTGCATAAATGGTCCTTGTGGTCTGCCAGTTTTAACGAGTTTAGTCCCTAAACTTTTTTTTATACACTCGTTTTTATATACATGTTTTTATACACACGTTTTTATAGATACGTTTTTATACACACGTTTTTATACACGCATTTATGCACATATTTTTATACACGTTTTTATGCACATGTTTTTTATACACATGTTTTTATACTCATTTTTATACACATATTTTTATACATGTTTTTATACACATGTTTTTTATACACATGCTTTTATACACATGCTTTTGTACACACATTTTTATACACACATTTATACACATATTTTGTAATACCTCCAACTAATTCTAATTTAAGTGATTAACCCATTTTTGTGAGTTATTTTTTTTTTTATTTTATTTTTTATTTTTATTATTATTATTATTATTATTTTTAATTTCTAATAACACAACACCAGTCACTCTTTGATCAAATAATGAGACATGACTCGAATAGCTCTCACTCGTGTATCGACAACTAAAAACGAACTCCGAGACAAAATCTAACCGAAACTATATATATTCATGTATGAATATTACAAATACGTTTTACTTAAATTTCCATTACTGAACCAAGTCACAAACAGAACTATAAACCGTTTATATTTTCTTTATTTACTTACAACAATATTATACCACTTTCTAACAACACACCAGCCACCACATTTATAATTAACAAACAAAGACCACAAACAATCTGTACCGTACGAATGCACTACCACGCAGCAATCAATTAAATGTTACATATAGTTTATTACAATAATGAAATATATACCAAATTACCACTTAATGGTTTGATAACTACAACATAATAACAGTACATATCTTACAGCTTCATTTTCTTTAGCTTTTGTGTGTTGCGATCAACCAAATTCAATGTATTTCATTATAGATCATTTAATCACCTTTTCCAGTTTAGCATGCTTAAACGGGTCAAAAGTCCTTCAAAGTTTAATTTTATCGTATGTTGTTTTTGAATCATTTAAAAAGGGTACTTGAAATAATAAAGTTTTATTTATTTGTAAATCATTTTTGGCACACTAATTGTTTATTTAAAAAGTAAAAAGTTGTGCACATTAGAATATCGATTTGTCCACTATACATTTATGAAACCAGTCGAGTACCTTTATATACTATCAAACCATCAACAACCGGTCCTAACACTCAATAATGTTCCCCCCCTTTACAACTAATTAAGAACCCCACCATTTACTTAAAAACATGGAAGAATGAGTATAATTTGTCTCCACTCAACCTTAAATTAAATAACTAAAAGTAATCGATACACAATTTACTATATATCGATTCCTACTATCTTTTCTGAATCACATTTAAACACAACTCAGGGGCCGTTTGGTTTGAGGTATTTGGATTTGGGGAATGGTTTCAAAGAAATATAAGTTGTTTGGTTTGAGTTTATGGGTTTGGAAACAGTATTTGATACCCTCAAAGTCTTTGGGTGTCAGGAATCTCCTCAAACTCAGCACAACAAACTTCAAGAGCCTTGTGTGGCTCAAAGTGCAAATAATTCACTCCTAGGCTTAATAATATATCGATCTATGCCATAGTCTTGTCTCCTACTCCCCCCTTGGACTCTTATACTTATTTCTGGATAAAAACACTCACTCAACCCAACACAAACTCACACATACCCTTACTCACACGACACACACCCACACACTCTTTTCTTTTTCAAAACCATGCATGCAAGACCAAAGTAAGCATGCAGGTAAACCCATGATACTCCCTCTCTTCCATTGGCCAACACAAACCCAAGACCATGCCATCCTTTTGTTTTTCTTTCTCCAATTCGACATGACCAACACCAAGGCATGACATATTTTAATTTCTTCACTCGACATACAGTAAACAAGTATTAAACCCATACATATTCACTAGTAGAGAAACAACATTTTATAACGGACTTTTAATTAACGGTTTTTAATTAAACCGTGTTAAATAATTTGAAAAACACAAAAGTAATATAAAAATAATATAAGATATATCATTTAACACGGTTGTTTATTTTATCCAACTTTTTTTTATTATTTACAGCGGTTATCTAGGAGTGCTTTAAAAAAGTTTAATATTATATAATTTACCCTTATCATTTAAAGCGGTTAAGTATTAAAGTTCTAAAAGATTTCATATTTTATAATTAAATTTTCTCATTTACAACGGTGGATTACTAATGTTCTAAAAGATTCAATATTTTATAATTTATACTTGTTATTTATAACGGTTAACTAGAATAGTTTTAAATAATTGAGTATTTTATAATTTAATTTTATCATATACAACGGTTGATTACTACCCGTTTTAAAAGATCCAAAAATTTTCAATAGTTTTTCACGTCAAATGAGCGGGAATTTTCCCTCCCATCTTTTTTCATCTTTCATTCTCTCTTATCTTTTACTGTATTTGTTTATATAATCAAACTCCACACTTTTTCTTTCACATTCTTATATCTACAATAGTGCATTCTCTCCCTTTCTTTATCCCCAAAACAATTATCTAATGTTATTCATTTGTTTTATTTTTCGCAGATCTTGAAGAATCCCTAAACACACTCAAAATTTTACATGTGTTCATCATTCTTTATCTAGAAGGTACTTTTGATGGGTTCTTCTTTCATTTTATGTTTGTGGTTTCTTTATTGTGTTTCATGTGTTGTCGATTTGATATTCTAGTTATATTATTGTAGTCTTCTTTTGACTCGATCTTCTCTAATGTAATATACATGTTTCTGTAATGTAGGTTACACTGATCTCAGATATGAAGTAATAAATCTACTCACAATGTCCACCTATGTTGTCATGTAGACACTCTCTTTGGGAACATCTTTTAGAACACCTACAGGAGAACCTTTCCAAAAGAGTATTGTTGGAACCCTTTTCAAATAAACGTTCCTAAAAGTAATGCTCCGGAACAGTTTTGGACAATGATGGGTAAGTTGTGTTTCTTTTGAAACACTTTCAGGAAAAAAAATGTTCTAAAATGTTATAGAAATGAAATTTTGTGTAGTAGTGTGGCAAGATGCTCATTGACCAACAACAATAACATCTATAAAACTTGTAATGTGAACGCATTAAATAATGCACAATGACAATTTTTTTTCAGTTTTGACAACCTTTTTAAAACGGTTCTACATGAATGTTGTAAAAAATACATTTATTTAAAGCGGGTGAAAACCGTCCTAAAAAACCAACCCATTATTTAGTACGCTCTCTTATAGAACGGTCCAAAACCGTTTAAAAAAAATGCAAAATAACCGTTATAAAATATGGTTTGTGTACTAGTGATTTCTTCCTTAAAGGCTCACAAAGAGTCCACATTATACACAGTCACTAAAATTCACTCAAAACAATTGCATACACATCTTCCTCATATACTGTCGAGCCATAAATGGAGTAAAAGAAGAATACTTGTTTCATTTCAAGTCTACTAAGCTGTAGTTAGATCAAAGGTTACTGCCAAGATAGTTCAAGGACTGTAGGTCACATTCCCAGTTCGTTTCCATCCATACCACAAGTCCTTCTCGTTCGTATTCACTTGTAAGTCCTCACGTTCTTTTCTACGTGTACATTTTTACCACAATCTATAAATAACATAAGATACATTAGATGAACTAGAACACATCTTAACATAATGAAAATAACGAGTCTTGATTTAGAAATCTAAAATCCAAACCAGTTTCTTGTTCTTTTCTTTCTGTTCGTTACTGGAAAACAGGCCCCAACGCCCCACTTTGAGCCCATAATTCGACCTATAAACGACCCTTAAAAATTTCAAGTTTTTGCCACGTTAATAACCACCTAACTAATTGATTATTAGAACAAGAATGTCGTGATTTGGTCTTGTAGTCTCTCTGCAAATTGGCTTCTTTTTCAGTCCATCGCTGGACCAAAAACTGAACAAGCATTATTTTTGTTATTTCGCTTAACACACCCAAATTTGGAAATTGTTTGCGACCAAACGACTAGAGCTATGAACTTCGAATTTGATCCATCCTAAAGACCACCCAACTGAGTTGAAGGGTATGAAAATGGAAAGGTTATAATCGGACATATTTCTCAATTTCAAAAGAACTGAATCGCGATAACATCCCAAACGAGATAACATCCCAAATGCGATAACATCCCAACTGTGATAACCCCAACTGCGATAACCCCAACTGCGATAAATCCCATTCGCGATAAATCTCAAGTGCGATAACAGCCCAAATGCGATAAAGCTCAAACGCGATAAAGCTCAAGTGCGATAAACCTCAATTGCGATAAATCCCAACTGCGATAATTCCCAATCGAGATAACATCCAATCGCGATAAAATTCAAATGCGATAAAATGGCAAATGCGATAAAAGTCAACTCCTTTATCGAATTTGCAGCAATAATTGAGTCCAATAATTGAGGTCCACTGTTCATTTTCCGACCATTTTCCGACCATCTTTTTCTGCCCAGATCTGACCATAAAACCCATTTTGAGCATAAAACTCAACCGTATATCCATCAGATCTATCACATATCACGGATTTAGAGGACAAAAACGAGCTCAATCAAACCTTAAAGCTAGAACTGTTACGTGATCTAACCTCGTATGACCATGGATTTGAGATGTTTTTGACCAACAAAGATACATAAGACCAGTAATAAGCCCGTTTTTATCATATGAAATGGAAATAAATTCCGATGACCGGAAAAAACGAATTTTCCGATGACTAAAATGAAGATAAAAACAGCCTAAAACTTTGAATCGAACCACAAAAATCAGTAAACTCACCAAGAATCTCCCAGGTTTGCTGCTGATACCAATTGTAGAGACCAAGATTCATATGTTTCGTGGTTCGGGTGGCCTTGGTAGGCTGTGAAAGATGAAGATGTTCATCTTTCTAGAGAGAGAGTAGTGAAAGGGTAGAGAGAATATGTCAAATGTTTATCTTTATTGAAAGTAAACAAATGAATGGTACAATAATCCCACACACCCACATGGAGAGTCATGTGGGTATATATAGGCTCTTTTACATCACTAGTTTGCCTATTGAACATAAGTAGTCCATGTGTGAGCTACTTAATACAAACCTAGTCCAATTCACGTGAGTGATGACATCTTATTAAAAAAAGCGAGTCTAACACACATTTATACACATATTTTTTGTAATACCTCGTAATTTCCCATGTCATTTATTAATATCAAAACACCAACTAATTCTAATTTAAGTGATTAACCCATTTTTGTGAGTTAATTTTTTTTATTTTTTTATTTATTTTATTATTATTATTTTTTTTTAATTTCTAACAACACAACACCGGTCACTCTTTGATCAAATAATGAGACATGACTCGAATAGCTCTCACTCGTGTATCGACAACTAAAAACGAACTCCGAGACAAAATCTAACCCAAACTATATATATTCATGTATGAATATTACAAATACGTTTTACTTAAATTTCCATTACTGAACCAAGTCACAAACAGAACTATAAACCGTTTATATTTTCTTTATTTACTTACAACAATATTATATACCACTTTCTAACAACACACCAGCCACCACATTTATAATTAACAAACAAAGACCACAAACAATCTGTACCGTAAGAATGCACTACCACGCAGCAATCAATTAAATGTTACATATAGTTTATTACAATAATGAAATATATACCAAATTACCACTTAATGGTTTGATAACTACAACATAATAACAGTACATATCTTACAGCTTCATTTTCTTTAGCTTTTGTGTGTTGCGATCAACCAAATTCAATGTATTTCATTATAGATCATTTAATCACCTTTTCCAGTTTAGCATGCTTAAACGGGTCAAAAGTCCTTCAAAGTTTAATTTTATCGTATGTTGTTTTTGAATCATTTAAAAAGGGTACTTGAAATAATAAAGTTTTATTTATTTGTAAATCATTTTTGGCACACTAATTGTTTATTTAAAAAGTAAAAAGTTGTGCACATTAGAATATCGATTTGTCCACTATACATTTATGAAACCAGTCGTGTACCTTTATATACTATCAAACCATCAACAACCGGTCCTAACACTCAATAATGTTCCCCCCCTTTACAACTAATTAAGAACCCCACCATTTACTTAAAAACATGGAAGAATGAGTATAATTTGTCTCCACTCAACCTTAAATTAAATAACTAAAAGTAATCGATACACAATTTACTATATATCGATTCCTACTATCTTTTCTGAATCACATTTAAACACAACTCAGGGGCCGTTTGGTTTGAGGTATTTGGATTTGGGGAATGGTTTCAAAGAAATATAAGTTGTTTGGTTTGAGTTTATGGGTTTGGAAACAGTATTTGATACCCTCAAAGTCTTTGGGTGTCAGGAATCTCCTCAAACTCAGCACAACAAACTTCAAGAGCCTTGTGTGGCTCAAAGTGCAAATAATTCACTCCTAGGCTTAATAATATATCGATCTATGCCATAGTCTTGTCTCCTACTCCCCCCTTGGACTCTTATACTTATTTCTGGATAAAAACACTCACTCAACCCAACACAAACTCACACATACCCTTACTCACACGACACACACCCACACACTCTTTTCTTTTTCAAAACCATGCATGCAAGACCAAAGTAAGCATGCAGGTAAACCCATGATACTCCCTCTCTTCCATTGGCCAACACAAACCCAAGACCATGCCATCCTTTTGTTTTTCTTTCTCCAATTCGACATGACCAACACCAAGGCATGACATATTTTAATTTCTTCACTCGACATACAGTAAACAAGTATTAAACCCATACATATTCACTAGTAGAGAAACAACATTTTATAACGGACTTTTAATTAACGGTTTTTAATTAAACCGTGTTAAATAATTTGAAAAACACAAAAGTAATATAAAAATAATATAAGATATATCATTTAACACGGTTGTTTATTTTATCCAACTTTTTTTTTATTATTTACAGCGGTTATCTAGGAGTGCTTTAAAAAAGTTTAATATTATATAATTTACCCTTATCATTTAAAGCGGTTAAGTATTAAAGTTTTAAAAGATTTCATATTTTATAATTAAATTTTCTCATTTACAACGGTGGATTACTAATGTTCTAAAAGATTCAATATTTTATAATTTATACTTGTTATTTATAACGGTTAACTAGTATAGTTTTAAATAATTGAGTATTTTATAATTTAATTTTATCATATACAACGGTTGATTACTACCCGTTTTAAAAGATCCAAAAATTTTCAATAGTTTTTCACGTCAAATGAGCGGGAATTTTCCCTCCCATCTTTTTTCATCTTTCATTCTCTCTTATCTTTTACTGTATTTGTTTATATAATCAAACTCCACACTTTTTCTTTCACATTCTTATATCTACAATAGTGCATTCTCTCCCTTTCTTTATCCCCAAAACAATTATCTAATGTTATTCATTTGTTTTATTTTTCGCAGATCTTGAAGAATCCCTAAACACACTCAAAATTTTACATGTGTTCATCATTCTTTATCTAGAAGGTACTTTTGATGGGTTCTTCTTTCATTTTATGTTTGTGGTTTCTTTATTGTGTTTCATGTGTTGTCGATTTGATATTCTAGTTATATTATTGTAGTCTTCTTTTGACTCGATCTTCTCTAATGTAATATACATGTTTCTGTAATGTAGGTTACACTGATCTCAGATATGAAGTAATAAATCTACTCACAATGTCCACCTATGTTGTCATGTAGACACTCTCTTTGGGAACATCTTTTAGAACACCTACAGGAGAACCTTTCCAAAAGAGTATTGTTGGAACCCTTTTCAAATAAACGTTCCTAAAAGTAATGCTCCGGAACAGTTTTGGACAATGATGGGTAAGTTGTGTTTCTTTTGAAACACTTTCAGGAAAAAAAATGTTCTAAAATGTTATAGAAATGAAATTTTGTGTAGTAGTGTGGCAAGATGCTCATTGACCAACAACAATAACATCTATAAAACTTGTAATGTGAACGCATTAAATAATGCACAATGACAATTTTTTTTTAGTTTTGACAACCTTTTTAAAACGGTTCTACATGAATGTTGTAAAAAATACATTTATTTAAAGCGGGTGAAAACCATCCTAAAAAACCAACCCATTATTTAGTACGCTCTCTTATAGAACGGTCCAAAACCGTTTCAAAAAAATGCAAAATAACCGTTATAAAATATGGTTTGTGTACTAGTGATTTCTTCCTTAAAGGCTCACAAAGAGTCCACATTATACACAGTCACTAAAATTCACTCAAAACAATTGCATACACATCTTCCTCATATACTGTCGAGCCATAAATGGAGTAAAAGAAGAATACTTGTTTCATTTCAAGTCTACTAAGCTGTAGTTAGATCAAAGGTTACTGCCAAGATAGTTCAAGGACTGTAGGTCACATTCCCAGTTCGTTTCCATCCATACCACAAGTCCTTCTCGTTCGTATTCACTTGTAAGTCCTCACGTTCTTTTCTACGTGTACATTTTTACCACAATCTATAAATAACATAAGATACATTAGATGAACTAGAACACATCTTAACATAATGAAAATAACGAGTCTTGATTTAGAAATCTAAAATCCAAACCAGTTTCTTGTTCTTTTCTTTCTGTTCGTTACTGGAAAACAGGCCCCAACGCCCCACTTTGAGCCCATAATTCGACCTATAAACGACCCTTAAAAATTTCAAGTTTTTGCCACGTTAATAACCACCTAACTAATTGATTATTAGAACAAGAATGTCGTGATTTGGTCTTGTAGTCTCTCTGCAAATTGGCTTCTTTTTCAGTCCATCGCTGGACCAAAAACTGAACAAGCATTATTTTTGTTATTTCGCTTAACACACCCAAATTTGGAAATTGTTTGCGACCAAACGACTAGAGCTATGAACTTCGAATTTGATCCATCCTAAAGACCACCCAACTGAGTTGAAGGGTATGAAAATGGAAAGGTTATAATCGGACATATTTCTCAATTTCAAAAGAACTGAATCGCGATAACATCCCAAACGAGATAACATCCCAAATGCGATAACATCCCAACTGCGATAACCCCAACTGCGATAACCCCAACTGCGATAAATCCCATTCGCGATAAATCTCAAGTGCGATAACAGCCCAAATGCGATAAAGCTCAAACGCGATAAAGCTCAAGTGCGATAAACCTCAATTGCGATAAATCCCAACTGCGATAATTCCCAATCGAGATAACATCCAATCGCGATAAAATTCAAATGCGATAAAATGGCAAATGCGATAAAAGTCAACTCCTTTATCGAATTTGCAGCAATAATTGAGTCCAATAATTGAGGTCCACTGTTCATTTTCCGACCATTTTCCGACCATCTTTTTCTGCCCAGATCTGACCATAAAACCCATTTTGAGCATAAAACTCAACCGTATATCCATCAGATCTATCACATATCACGGATTTAGAGGACAAAAACGAGCTCAATCAAACCTTAAAGCTAGAACTGTTACGTCATCTAACCTCGTATGACCATGGATTTGAGATGTTTTTGACCAACAAAGATACATAAGACCAGTAATAAGCCCGTTTTTATCATATGAAATGGAAATAAATTCCGATGACCGGAAAAACGAATTTTCCGATGACTAAAATGAAGATAAAAACAGCCTAAAACTTTGAATCGAACCACAAAAATCAGTAAACTCACCAAGAATCTCCCAGGTTTGCTGCTGATACCAATTGTAGAGACCAAGATTCATATGTTTCGTGGTTCGGGTGGCCTTGGTTGGCTGTGAAAGATGAAGATGTTCATCTTTCTAGAGAGAGAGAGTAGTGAGAGGGTAGAGAGAATATGTCAAATGTTTATCTTTATTGAAAGTAAACAAATGAATGGTACAATAATCCCCACACACCCACATGGAGAGTCATGTGGGTATATATAGGCTCTTTTACATCACTAGTTTGCCTATTGAACATAAGTAGTCCATGTGTGAGCTACTTAATACAAACCTAGTCCAATTCACGTGAGTGATGACATCTTATTAAAAAAAGCGAGTCTAACACACATTTATACACATATTTTTTGTAATACCTCGTAATTTCCCATGTCATTTATTAATATCAAAACACCAACTAATTCTAATTTAAGTGATTAACCCATTTTTGTGAGTTAATTTTTTTTATTTTTTTTATTTATTTTATTATTATTTTTTTTTTTTTTAATTTCTAACAACACAACACCGGTCACTCTTTGATCAAATAATGAGACATGACTCGAATAGCTCTCACTCGTGTATCGACAACTAAAAACGAACTCCGAGACAAAATCTAACCCAAACTATATATATTCATGTATGAATATTACAAATACGTTTTACTTAAATTTCCATTACTGAACCAAGTCACAAACAGAACTATAAACCGTTTATATTTTCTTTATTTACTTACAACAATATTATATACCACTTTCTAACAACACACCAGCCACCACATTTATAATTAACAAACAAAGACCACAAACAATCTGTACCGTAAGAATGCACTACCACGCAGCAATCAATTAAATGTTACATATAGTTTATTACAATAATGAAATATATACCAAATTACCACTTAATGGTTTGATAACTACAACATAATAACAGTACATATCTTACAGCTTCATTTTCTTTAGCTTTTGTGTGTTGCGATCAACCAAATTCAATGTATTTCATTATAGATCATTTAATCACCTTTTCCAGTTTAGCATGCTTAAACGGGTCAAAAGTCCTTCAAAGTTTAATTTTATCGTATGTTGTTTTTGAATCATTTAAAAAGGGTACTTGAAATAATAAAGTTTTATTTATTTGTAAATCATTTTTGGCACACTAATTGTTTATTTAAAAAGTAAAAAGTTGTGCACATTAGAATATCGATTTGTCCACTATACATTTATGAAACCAGTCGAGTACCTTTATATACTATCAAACCATCAACAACCGGTCCTAACACTCAATAATGTTCCCCCCCTTTACAACTAATTAAGAACCCCACCATTTACTTAAAAACATGGAAGAATGAGTATAATTTGTCTCCACTCAACCTTAAATTAAATAACTAAAAGTAATCGATACACAATTTACTATATATCGATTCCTACTATCTTTTCTGAATCACATTTAAACACAACTCAGGGGCCGTTTGGTTTGAGGTATTTGGATTTGGGGAATGGTTTCAAAGAAATATAAGTTGTTTGGTTTGAGTTTATGGGTTTGGAAACAGTATTTGATACCCTCAAAGTCTTTGGGTGTCAGGAATCTCCTCAAACTCAGCACAACAAACTTCAAGAGCCTTGTGTGGCTCAAAGTGCAAATAATTCACTCCTAGGCTTAATAATATATCGATCTATGCCATAGTCTTGTCTCCTACTCCCCCCTTGGACTCTTATACTTATTTCTGGATAAAAACACTCACTCAACCCAACACAAACTCACACATACCCTTACTCACACGACACACACCCACACACTCTTTTCTTTTTCAAAACCATGCATGCAAGACCAAAGTAAGCATGCAGGTAAACCCATGATACTCCCTCTCTTCCATTGGCCAACACAAACCCAAGACCATGCCATCCTTTTGTTTTTCTTTCTCCAATTCGACATGACCAACACCAAGGCATGACATATTTTAATTTCTTCACTCGACATACAGTAAACAAGTATTAAACCCATACATATTCACTAGTAGAGAAACAACATTTTATAACGGACTTTTAATTAACGGTTTTTAATTAAACCGTGTTAAATAATTTGAAAAACACAAAAGTAATATAAAAATAATATAAGATATATCATTTAACACGGTTGTTTATTTTATCCAACTTTTTTTTTATTATTTACAGCGGTTATCTAGGAGTGCTTTAAAAAAGTTTAATATTATATAATTTACCCTTATCATTTAAAGCGGTTAAGTATTAAAGTTCTAAAAGATTTCATATTTTATAATTAAATTTTCTCATTTACAACGGTGGATTACTAATGTTCTAAAAGATTCAATATTTTATAATTTATACTTGTTATTTATAACGGTTAACTAGAATAGTTTTAAATAATTGAGTATTTTATAATTTAATTTTATCATATATAACGGTTGATTGCTACCCGTTTTAAAAGATCCAAAAATTTTCAATAGTTTTTCACGTCAAATGAGCGGGAATTTTCCCTCCCATCTTTTTTCATCTTTCATTCTCTCTTATCTTTTACTGTATTTGTTTATATAATCAAACTCCACACTTTTTCTTTCACATTCTTATATCTACAATAGTGCATTCTCTCCCTTTCTTTATCCCCAAAACAATTATCTAATGTTATTCATTTGTTTTATTTTTCGCAGATCTTGAAGAATCCCTAAACACACTCAAAATTTTACATGTGTTCATCATTCTTTATCTAGAAGGTACTTTTGATGGGTTCTTCTTTCATTTTATGTTTGTGGTTTCTTTATTGTGTTTCATGTGTTGTCGATTTGATATTCTAGTTATATTATTGTAGTCTTCTTTTGACTCGATCTTCTCTAATGTAATATACATGTTTCTGTAATGTAGGTTACACTGATCTCAGATATGAAGTAATAAATCTACTCACAATGTCCACCTATGTTGTCATGTAGACACTCTCTTTGGGAACATCTTTTAGAACACCTACAGGAGAACCTTTCCAAAAGAGTATTGTTGGAACCCTTTTCAAATAAACGTTCCTAAAAGTAATGCTCCGGAACAGTTTTGGACAATGATGGGTAAGTTGTGTTTCTTTTGAAACACTTTCAGGAAAAAAAATGTTCTAAAATGTTATAGAAATGAAATTTTGTGTAGTAGTGTGGCAAGATGCTCATTGACCAACAACAATAACATCTATAAAACTTGTAATGTGAACGCATTAAATAATGCACAATGACAATTTTTTTTTAGTTTTGACAACCTTTTTAAAACGGTTCTACATGAATGTTGTAAAAAATACATTTATTTAAAGCGGGTGAAAACCGTCCTAAAAAACCAACCCATTATTTAGTACGCTCTCTTATAGAACGGTCCAAAACCGTTTCAAAAAAATGCAAAATAACCGTTATAAAATATGGTTTGTGTACTAGTGATTTCTTCCTTAAAGGCTCACAAAGAGTCCACATTATACACAGTCACTAAAATTCACTCAAAACAATTGCATACACATCTTCCTCATATACTGTCGAGCCATAAATGGAGTAAAAGAAGAATACTTGTTTCATTTCAAGTCTACTAAGCTGTAGTTAGATCAAAGGTTACTGCCAAGATAGTTCAAGGACTGTAGGTCACATTCCCAGTTCGTTTCCATCCATACCACAAGTCCTTCTCGTTCGTATTCACTTGTAAGTCCTCACGTTCTTTTCTACGTGTACATTTTTACCACAATCTATAAATAACATAAGATACATTAGATGAACTAGAACACATCTTAACATAATGAAAATAACGAGTCTTGATTTAGAAATCTAAAATCCAAACCAGTTTCTTGTTCTTTTCTTTCTGTTCGTTACTGGAAAACAGGCCCCAACGCCCCACTTTGAGCCCATAATTCGACCTATAAACGACCCTTAAAAATTTCAAGTTTTTGCCACGTTAATAACCACCTAACTAATTGATTATTAGAACAAGAATGTCGTGATTTGGTCTTGTAGTCTCTCTGCAAATTGGCTTCTTTTTCAGTCCATCGCTGGACCAAAAACTGAACAAGCATTATTTTTGTTATTTCGCTTAACGCACCCAAATTTGGAAATTGTTTGCGACCAAACGACTAGAGCTATGAACTTCGAATTTGATCCATCCTAAAGACCACCCAACTGAGTTGAAGGGTATGAAAATGGAAAGGTTATAATCGGACATATTTCTCAATTTCAAAAGAACTGAATCGCGATAACATCCCAAACGAGATAACATCCCAAATGCGATAACATCCCAACTGTGATAACCCCAACTGCGATAACCCCAACTGCGATAAATCCCATTCGCGATAAATCTCAAGTGCGATAACAGCCCAAATGCGATAAAGCTCAAACGCGATAAAGCTCAAGTGCGATAAACCTCAATTGCGATAAATCCCAACTGCGATAATTCCCAATCGAGATAACATCCAATCGCGATAAAATTCAAATGCGATAAAATGGCAAATGCGATAAAAGTCAACTCCTTTATCGAATTTGCAGCAATAATTGAGTCCAATAATTGAGGTCCACTGTTCATTTTCCGACCATTTTCCGACCATCTTTTTCTGCCCAGATCTGACCATAAAACCCATTTTGAGCATAAAACTCAACCGTATATCCATCAGATCTATCACATATCACGGATTTAGAGGACAAAAACGAGCTAAATCAAACCTTAAAGCTAGAACTGTTACGTGATCTAACCTCGTATGACCATGGATTTGAGATGTTTTTGACCAACAAAGATACATAAGACCAGTAATAAGCCCGTTTTTATCATATGAAATGGAAATAAATTCCGATGACCGGAAAAACGAATTTTCCGATGACTAAAATGAAGATAAAAACAGCCTAAAACTTTGAATCGAACCACAAAAATCAGTAAACTCACCAAGAATCTCCCAGGTTTGCTGCTGATACCAATTGTAGAGACCAAGATTCATATGTTTCGTGGTTCGGGTGGCCTTGGTAGGCTGTGAAAGATGAAGATGTTCATCTTTCTAGAGAGAGAGTAGTGAAAGGGTAGAGAGAATATGTCAAATGTTTATCTTTATTGAAAGTAAACAAATGAATGGTACAATAATCCCACACACCCACATGGAGAGTCATGTGGGTATATATAGGCTCTTTTACATCACTAGTTTGCCTATTGAACATAAGTAGTCCATGTGTGAGCTACTTAATACAAACCTAGTCCAATTCACGTGAGTGATGACATCTTATTAAAAAAAGCGAGTCTAACACACATTTATACACATATTTTTTGTAATACCTCGTAATTTCCCATGTCATTTATTAATATCAAAACACCAACTAATTCTAATTTAAGTGATTAACCCATTTTTGTGAGTTAATTTTTTTTATTTTTTTATTTATTTTATTATTATTATTTTTTTTTAATTTCTAACAACACAACACCGGTCACTCTTTGATCAAATAATGAGACATGACTCGAATAGCTCTCACTCGTGTATCGACAACTAAAAACGAACTCCGAGACAAAATCTAACCCAAACTATATATATTCATGTATGAATATTACAAATACGTTTTACTTAAATTTCCATTACTGAACCAAGTCACAAACAGAACTATAAACCGTTTATATTTTCTTTATTTACTTACAACAATATTATATACCACTTTCTAACAACACACCAGCCACCACATTTATAATTAACAAACAAAGACCACAAACAATCTGTACCGTAAGAATGCACTACCACGCAGCAATCAATTAAATGTTACATATAGTTTATTACAATAATGAAATATATACCAAATTACCACTTAATGGTTTGATAACTACAACATAATAACAGTACATATCTTACAGCTTCATTTTCTTTAGCTTTTGTGTGTTGCGATCAACCAAATTCAATGTATTTCATTATAGATCATTTAATCACCTTTTCCAGTTTAGCATGCTTAAACGGGTCAAAAGTCCTTCAAAGTTTAATTTTATCGTATGTTGTTTTTGAATCATTTAAAAAGGGTACTTGAAATAATAAAGTTTTATTTATTTGTAAATCATTTTTGGCACACTAATTGTTTATTTAAAAAGTAAAAAGTTGTGCACATTAGAATATCGATTTGTCCACTATACATTTATGAAACCAGTCGAGTACCTTTATATACTATCAAACCATCAACAACCGGTCCTAACACTCAATAATGTTCCCCCCCTTTACAACTAATTAAGAACCCCACCATTTACTTAAAAACATGGAAGAATGAGTATAATTTGTCTCCACTCAACCTTAAATTAAATAACTAAAAGTAATCGATACACAATTTACTATATATCGATTCCTACTATCTTTTCTGAATCACATTTAAACACAACTCAGGGGCCGTTTGGTTTGAGGTATTTGGATTTGGGGAATGGTTTCAAAGAAATATAAGTTGTTTGGTTTGAGTTTATGGGTTTGGAAACAGTATTTGATACCCTCAAAGTCTTTGGGTGTCAGGAATCTCCTCAAACTCAGCACAACAAACTTCAAGAGCCTTGTGTGGCTCAAAGTGCAAATAATTCACTCCTAGGCTTAATAATATATCGATCTATGCCATAGTCTTGTCTCCTACTCCCCCCTTGGACTCTTATACTTATTTCTGGATAAAAACACTCACTCAACCCAACACAAACTCACACATACCCTTACTCACACGACACACACCCACACACTCTTTTCTTTTTCAAAACCATGCATGCAAGACCAAAGTAAGCATGCAGGTAAACCCATGATACTCCCTCTCTTCCATTGGCCAACACAAACCCAAGACCATGCCATCCTTTTGTTTTTCTTTCTCCAATTCGACATGACCAACACCAAGGCATGACATATTTTAATTTCTTCACTCGACATACAGTAAACAAGTATTAAACCCATACATATTCACTAGTAGAGAAACAACATTTTATAACGGACTTTTAATTAACGGTTTTTAATTAAACCGTGTTAAATAATTTGAAAAACACAAAAGTAATATAAAAATAATATAAGATATATCATTTAACACGGTTGTTTATTTTATCCAACTTTTTTTTTATTATTTACAGCGGTTATCTAGGAGTGCTTTAAAAAAGTTTAATATTATATAATTTACCCTTATCATTTAAAGCGGTTAAGTATTAAAGTTTTAAAAGATTTCATATTTTATAATTAAATTTTCTCATTTACAACGGTGGATTACTAATGTTCTAAAAGATTCAATATTTTATAATTTATACTTGTTATTTATAACGGTTAACTAGAATAGTTTTAAATAATTGAGTATTTTATAATTTAATTTTATCATATACAACGGTTGATTACTACCCGTTTTAAAAGATCCAAAAATTTTCAATAGTTTTTCACGTCAAATGAGCGGGAATTTTCCCTCCCATCTTTTTTCATCTTTCATTCTCTCTTATCTTTTACTGTATTTATTTATATAATCAAACTCCACACTTTTTCTTTCACATTCTTATATCTACAATAGTGCATTCTCTCCCTTTCTTTATCCCCAAAACAATTATCTAATGTTATTCATTTGTTTTATTTTTCGCAGATCTTGAAGAATCCCTAAACACACTCAAAATTTTACATGTGTTCATCATTCTTTATCTAGAAGGTACTTTTGATGGGTTCTTCTTTCATTTTATGTTTGTGGTTTCTTTATTGTGTTTCATGTGTTGTCGATTTGATATTCTAGTTATATTATTGTAGTCTTCTTTTGACTCGATCTTCTCTAATGTAATATACATGTTTCTGTAATGTAGGTTACACTGATCTCAGATATGAAGTAATAAATCTACTCACAATGTCCACCTATGTTGTCATGTAGACACTCTCTTTGGGAACATCTTTTAGAACACCTACAGGAGAACCTTTCCAAAAGAGTATTGTTGGAACCCTTTTCAAATAAACGTTCCTAAAAGTAATGCTCCGGAACAGTTTTGGACAATGATGGGTAAGTTGTGTTTCTTTTGAAACACTTTCAGGAAAAAAAATGTTCTAAAATGTTATAGAAATGAAATTTTGTGTAGTAGTGTGGCAAGATGCTCATTGACCAACAACAATAACATCTATAAAACTTGTAATGTGAACGCATTAAATAATGCACAATGACAATTTTTTTTTAGTTTTGACAACCTTTTTAAAACGGTTCTACATGAATGTTGTAAAAAATACATTTATTTAAAGCGGGTGAAAACCGTCCTAAAAAACCAACCCATTATTTAGTACGCTCTCTTATAGAACGGTCCAAAACCGTTTCAAAAAAATGCAAAATAACCGTTATAAAATATGGTTTGTGTACTAGTGATTTCTTCCTTAAAGGCTCACAAAGAGTCCACATTATACACAGTCACTAAAATTCACTCAAAACAATTGCATACACATCTTCCTCATATACTGTCGAGCCATAAATGGAGTAAAAGAAGAATACTTGTTTCATTTCAAGTCTACTAAGCTGTAGTTAGATCAAAGGTTACTGCCAAGATAGTTCAAGGACTGTAGGTCACATTCCCAGTTCGTTTCCATCCATACCACAAGTCCTTCTCGTTCGTATTCACTTGTAAGTCCTCACGTTCTTTTCTACGTGTACATTTTTACCACAATCTATAAATAACATAAGATACATTAGATGAACTAGAACACATCTTAACATAATGAAAATAACGAGTCTTGATTTAGAAATCTAAAATCCAAACCAGTTTCTTGTTCTTTTCTTTCTGTTCGTTACTGGAAAACAGGCCCCAACGCCCCACTTTGAGCCCATAATTCGACCTATAAACGACCCTTAAAAATTTCAAGTTTTTGCCACGTTAATAACCACCTAACTAATTGATTATTAGAACAAGAATGTCGTGATTTGGTCTTGTAGTCTCTCTGCAAATTGGCTTCTTTTTCAGTCCATCGCTGGACCAAAAACTGAACAAGCATTATTTTTGTTATTTCGCTTAACACACCCAAATTTGGAAATTGTTTGCGACCAAACGACTAGAGCTATGAACTTCGAATTTGATCCATCCTAAAGACCACCCAACTGAGTTGAAGGGTATGAAAATGGAAAGGTTATAATCGGACATATTTCTCAATTTCAAAAGAACTGAATCGCGATAACATCCCAAACGAGATAACATCCCAAATGCGATAACATCCCAACTGCGATAACCCCAACTGCGATAACCCCAACTGCGATAAATCCCATTCGCGATAAATCTCAAGTGCGATAACAGCCCAAATGCGATAAAGCTCAAACGCGATAAAGCTCAAGTGCGATAAACCTCAATTGCGATAAATCCCAACTGCGATAATTCCCAATCGAGATAACATCCAATCGCGATAAAATTCAAATGCGATAAAATGGCAAATGCGATAAAAGTCAACTCCTTTATCGAATTTGCAGCAATAATTGAGTCCAATAATTGAGGTCCACTGTTCATTTTCCGACCATTTTCCGACCATCTTTTTCTGCCCAGATCTGACCATAAAACCCATTTTGAGCATAAAACTCAACCGTATATCCATCAGATCTATCACATATCACGGATTTAGAGGACAAAAACGAGCTCAATCAAACCTTAAAGCTAGAACTGTTACGTCATCTAACCTCGTATGACCATGGATTTGAGATGTTTTTGACCAACAAAGATACATAAGACCAGTAATAAGCCCGTTTTTATCATATGAAATGGAAATAAATTCCGATGACCGGAAAAACGAATTTTCCGATGACTAAAATGAAGATAAAAACAGCCTAAAACTTTGAATCGAACCACAAAAATCAGTAAACTCACCAAGAATCTCCCAGGTTTGCTGCTGATACCAATTGTAGAGACCAAGATTCATATGTTTCGTGGTTCGGGTGGCCTTGGTAGGCTGTGAAAGATGAAGATGTTCATCTTTCTAGAGAGAGAGTAGTGAGAGGGTAGAGAGAATATGTCAAATGTTTATCTTTATTGAAAGTAAACAAATGAATGGTACAATAATCCCACACACCCACATGGAGAGTCATGTGGGTATATATAGGCTCTTTTACATCACTAGTTTGCCTATTGAACATAAGTAGTCCATGTGTGAGCTACTTAATACAAACCTAGTCCAATTCACGTGAGTGATGACATCTTATTAAAAAAAGCGAGTCTAACACACATTTATACACATATTTTTTGTAATACCTCGTAATTTCCCATGTCATTTATTAATATCAAAACACCAACTAATTCTAATTTAAGTGATTAACCCATTTTTGTGAGTTAATTTTTTTTATTTTTTTATTTATTTTATTATTATTTTTTTTTTTAATTTCTAACAACACAACACCGGTCACTCTTTGATCAAATAATGAGACATGACTCGAATAGCTCTCACTCGTGTATCGACAACTAAAAACGAACTCCGAGACAAAATCTAACCCAAACTATATATATTCATGTATGAATATTACAAATACGTTTTACTTAAATTTCCATTACTGAACCAAGTCACAAACAGAACTATAAACCGTTTATATTTTCTTTATTTACTTACAACAATATTATATACCACTTTCTAACAACACACCAGCCACCACATTTATAATTAACAAACAAAGACCACAAACAATCTGTACCGTAAGAATGCACTACCACGCAGCAATCAATTAAATGTTACATATAGTTTATTACAATAATGAAATATATACCAAATTACCACTTAATGGTTTGATAACTACAACATAATAACAGTACATATCTTACAGCTTCATTTTCTTTAGCTTTTGTGTGTTGCGATCAACCAAATTCAATGTATTTCATTATAGATCATTTAATCACCTTTTCCAGTTTAGCATGCTTAAACGGGTCAAAAGTCCTTCAAAGTTTAATTTTATCGTATGTTGTTTTTGAATCATTTAAAAAGGGTACTTGAAATAATAAAGTTTTATTTATTTGTAAATCATTTTTGGCACACTAATTGTTTATTTAAAAAGTAAAAAGTTGTGCACATTAGAATATCGATTTGTCCACTATACATTTATGAAACCAGTCGAGTACCTTTATATACTATCAAACCATCAACAACCGGTCCTAACACTCAATAATGTTCCCCCCCTTTACAACTAATTAAGAACCCCACCATTTACTTAAAAACATGGAAGAATGAGTATAATTTGTCTCCACTCAACCTTAAATTAAATAACTAAAAGTAATCGATACACAATTTACTATATATCGATTCCTACTATCTTTTCTGAATCACATTTAAACACAACTCAGGGGCCGTTTGGTTTGAGGTATTTGGATTTGGGGAATGGTTTCAAAGAAATATAAGTTGTTTGGTTTGAGTTTATGGGTTTGGAAACAGTATTTGATACCCTCAAAGTCTTTGGGTGTCAGGAATCTCCTCAAACTCAGCACAACAAACTTCAAGAGCCTTGTGTGGCTCAAAGTGCAAATAATTCACTCCTAGGCTTAATAATATATCGATCTATGCCATAGTCTTGTCTCCTACTCCCCCCTTGGACTCTTATACTTATTTCTGGATAAAAACACTCACTCAACCCAACACAAACTCACACATACCCTTACTCACACGACACACACCCACACACTCTTTTCTTTTTCAAAACCATGCATGCAAGACCAAAGTAAGCATGCAGGTAAACCCATGATACTCCCTCTCTTCCATTGGCCAACACAAACCCAAGACCATGCCATCCTTTTGTTTTTCTTTCTCCAATTCGACATGACCAACACCAAGGCATGACATATTTTAATTTCTTCACTCGACATACAGTAAACAAGTATTAAACCCATACATATTCACTAGTAGAGAAACAACATTTTATAACGGACTTTTAATTAACGGTTTTTAATTAAACCGTGTTAAATAATTTGAAAAACACAAAAGTAATATAAAAATAATATAAGATATATCATTTAACACGGTTGTTTATTTTATCCAACTTTTTTTTTTATTATTTACAGCGGTTATCTAGGAGTGCTTTAAAAAAGTTTAATATTATATAATTTACCCTTATCATTTAAAGCGGTTAAGTATTAAAGTTTTAAAAGATTTCATATTTTATAATTAAATTTTCTCATTTACAACGGTGGATTACTAATGTTCTAAAAGATTCAATATTTTATAATTTATACTTGTTATTTATAACGGTTAACTAGAATAGTTTTAAATAATTGAGTATTTTATAATTTAATTTTATCATATACAACGGTTGATTACTACCCGTTTTAAAAGATCCAAAAATTTTCAATAGTTTTTCACGTCAAATGAGCGGGAATTTTCCCTCCCATCTTTTTTCATCTTTCATTCTCTCTTATCTTTTACTGTATTTGTTTATATAATCAAACTCCACACTTTTTCTTTCACATTCTTATATCTACAATAGTGCATTCTCTCCCTTTCTTTATCCCCAAAACAATTATCTAATGTTATTCATTTGTTTTATTTTTCGCAGATCTTGAAGAATCCCTAAACACACTCAAAATTTTACATGTGTTCATCATTCTTTATCTAGAAGGTACTTTTGATGGGTTCTTCTTTCATTTTATGTTTGTGGTTTCTTTATTGTGTTTCATGTGTTGTCGATTTGATATTCTAGTTATATTATTGTAGTCTTCTTTTGACTCGATCTTCTCTAATGTAATATACATGTTTCTGTAATGTAGGTTACACTGATCTCAGATATGAAGTAATAAATCTACTCACAATGTCCACCTATGTTGTCATGTAGACACTCTCTTTGGGAACATCTTTTAGAACACCTACAGGAGAACCTTTCCAAAAGAGTATTGTTGGAACCCTTTTCAAATAAACGTTCCTAAAAGTAATGCTCCGGAACAGTTTTGGACAATGATGGGTAAGTTGTGTTTCTTTTGAAACACTTTCAGGAAAAAAAATGTTCTAAAATGTTATAGAAATGAAATTTTGTGTAGTAGTGTGGCAAGATGCTCATTGACCAACAACAATAACATCTATAAAACTTGTAATGTGAACGCATTAAATAATGCACAATGACAATTTTTTTTCAGTTTTGACAACCTTTTTAAAACGGTTCTACATGAATGTTGTAAAAAATACATTTATTTAAAGCGGGTGAAAACCGTCCTAAAAAACCAACCCATTATTTAGTACGCTCTCTTATAGAACGGTCCAAAACCGTTTCAAAAAAATGCAAAATAACCGTTATAAAATATGGTTTGTGTACTAGTGATTTCTTCCTTAAAGGCTCACAAAGAGTCCACATTATACACAGTCACTAAAATTCACTCAAAACAATTGCATACACATCTTCCTCATATACTGTCGAGCCATAAATGGAGTAAAAGAAGAATACTTGTTTCATTTCAAGTCTACTAAGCTGTAGTTAGATCAAAGGTTACTGCCAAGATAGTTCAAGGACTGTAGGTCACATTCCCAGTTCGTTTTATGGAATTATTAATGTCATTTGTAAAATAGTTCAAACTATAAGGACTGTTAGTGTAAATAGTTTAAATGTTAGTCAGAATTGTTAATCATCTTTGTATATAACTCATTTCTCACTTCATTTTGTATTAACACCTTCAATAATAATAATCATTTTTCTCTCCCAATTATGTTTCCGCATAAATTTTGATATGGTATCAAAGCACACAACCGCTCGATCCTAACCACTTTCTAACCGTTTTCTGTTATCGTCATCTTCCCCAATTAAAACCCTAATTGATCAAATTGATTCAACAATTTCATAAAGAAACTTGTTATACTCAAGGTTTTAACAATGGCGATTGGAAATAACGCTTCTAATGGTGGTTCTAATGGTCTTCACGGTGTTAATGGTGGTAATCCTAATCATCAGCTCCCAGAAATGAATGCTAATGATCCATTGTATTTGGCGAGTTCTGATCATCCTGGTATGATGTTGACTAATACGCCCTTTAATGGAAGCAATTTCATGGGCTGGAGTAGAACAATTAAGATGGCTTTGGGGGCGAAATTGAAATTAGGGTTCATAGATGGATCTTTGCCCAAACCACCTCTAATTGACAATAATTGCCAAAGATGGATTCGATGTGATTATATGGTTACATGCTGGATCTTGAATTCAATGATTGCTGAACTTTCAGATTCATTCTTGTATTCTCAATCTGCTTGTGATCTTTGGAAAGATCTTGAAGAAAGATATGGTCAAAGCAATGGGCCTTTGATTTATCAGGTTGAAAGGGAATTGAGTAAGGTGATTCAAGGAAGTATGACTGTTGCTTCTTATTTTACCAAGTTGAAAAAGTTCTGGGATGAATTGCAGAGTCTTAATGGCATTCCAGTGTGTTCTTATGGTAAAATAAGGGAGTGTACTTGTGGAATCACTGAGAAGTTTCTTGAAATTGATAGTAGATCTAAATTGATGCAGTTTTTGATGAGGCTTAATGATGATTTTGAATCAGTGAGGAATCAAATTTTGTCAATGGATCCACTACCAAATATTAATAAGGCTTACTACATAGTACAACAAGTTGAGAAGCAAAAGCAGGTTACTCATAATGTGGCTGATCCTACTGCTTTCTTTGCTAAAACTGGTTCTAAGGGTAATCCAGGGCCAAGAAGAGATAGTAGAGAAGTTAGGAGTGACAAGAAGTATTGTACTCATTGTAAGCAGGATGGTCATCTGTTTGAACAATGTTTTGAAAGGTTGGGTTATCCAGATTGGTATAAGGGTAAGAAGAATAAGAAAGGTGGAAGAATGGTGGCACAAGTCAATGCTGACTTTGAGTCTTATATGCAGCATGATACTCCATTTGACTTTGTTGGTGAAAATGATATGCATGGGGGTAAAGGTGAATTGGATCAAAAGATGGTGGCTGCAGTTTGTCAGGAAATGATGAGAATGTTTAAGGGTAAAAGTGTGGATCAAGGCAACACTGCTAGTACTTCTAATGCACATGCAGGTACTTATTTTTATGGCTGCAAACCTTGTTTGCAAGTGTCTTTTTATGTGTCTTTAAATGCTCTAACAAGATACTTGAAAGTAGACATTAGAGTTGACTGGATTGTGGACACAGGGGCTTCTGATCACATGTCACCTCACCTGCATCTGTTTAAGTCCATTAGAGTACTTAAGTGCCCAATAAGGATTAAATTGCCTGATGGAACTAGCAAATTGGTTACCAAAGTAGGCAACATTCAAATCAACACCAATTTGACCCTTCACAATGTGTTTTATGTACCTGATTTTCAAGTTAACTTGCTATCAGTAGGAAAGTTGCTTAAAACCCAAAGTCTCATTGCCATTTTCCTTCCTACTATGTTCTTGTTTCAGGACCCTTCAACTAGTCAAGTACTTGCTTCTGGAGAAGGGGCACATAATCTCTACATCTGCAGACCTTCAACTTCTCAGTCTATTAAACCTATCAGTTTTTCTATTCATTCTGCTTTGTCTTCATTTGTTAATAAAACTGAACTTTCTAGTGATGTAACAGTTGATTTGTTTCATTCTAGACTTGGTCACACTTCTGTATCAAAGATGCTTCATGTAAACAAATGTACACATGAAAATCTTTCTGAATTCAAATGTGATACCTGTATGTTAGCTAAGCAACACAGGTTACCTTTTCCAAAAAGTGTCACTAGATCTTCAATTCCTTTTGAGCTCTTACATGTAGATCTATGGGGTCCTTACAAATCCCCTGCTTTGAATGGTGCCCATTATTTTTTCACTATTGTTGATGATCATTCTAGGTGCACTTGGACTTATTTAGTTCACACTAAAGACCAAGTGTTATCTATCTTATCTGGCTTCTTTGCATACATTGGTAACCATTTTGATGCTAAACCTAAATTTGTGAGGTCAGACAATGGCACTGAGATAGTTAATAAGGAGTGCTTGGCATTTTTTAGAAAGTGTGGTATAGTTCATCAAAAGTCAATGGTCTATACACCACAACAAAATGCTGTAGTAGAAAGAAAGCATAGGCACTTATTGGACACTGCTAGAGCACTGAAATTTCATGCAGCCTTGCCTGACAAGTTTTGGGGAGATTGTGTTTTAGCTGCTACATTTCTTATTAATAAGATGCCAATGAAGATATTGGACTGGAAGACACCATTTGAAATTTTACATGGCACTCCTCCTAGTTATGACAGCTTAAGAACTATAGGATGCTTATGTTATGCTGCTGTCACAAAACCACATAAAGACAAATTTGCACCCAGGGGTATTAGGTGTGTACTTCTAGGGTATCCTCCAGGCCAAAAGGGGTATAAGCTGTATAATCTTCAAACCAAGGAAGTGTTCTGTAGCAGAGATGTCATTTTTCATGAGACAGTGTTTCCTTTTAAAAAGGAAGCTCAAGTTCCTACTTCAGCTGGTAAATTCTGGCCTGACTCAAAGATAGTTGAGGAAGATGTGGTTTTGGATACTTCTGTGCAGAACAATGTGGCTAATTCTGAACCTAATGATATTCCAAACACCCCTGATCCTATTCTTTTTGACAACAATGACACACAAGAAGCTCCCCAAGTTGATATGCCTACTCCGACTGAACCATCTACTTCTGATCCTACTCAATCATCTAAATCCTCAATTCCAGCAAGGAAGTCAACAAGGTCTACTAGTCAACCTGCATGGCTAAAGGATTTTGTAACTGGCAAACACAGAGCATCCATGGTAACAAAGTCAAAACAACCAGTATATCCTTTGTTCACTAATGCAGATTTTGCTGATTATCCAGAAGAGTATGTAGCTTCTTTGGCACATGTTTTGGCTAGTCTGGAACCAAAAAGTTATCCTCAAGCAGTTTCAAATCCCAAATGGGTAGATGCTATGGATAAAGAGTTATATGCTTTAGATGCTAATGAAACATGGGAAGTCACTGAGTTGCCAGATGGAAAGAAAGCAATTTCTTCAAAGTGGGTGTATAAAATTAAGTTTCTTCCTGATGGTACAGTAGACAAATACAAAGCAAGGTTGGTTATAAGAGGTTTTGATCAAAAGGAAGGCTTGGATTACAAACATACCTTTTCTCCAGTGGCAAAGGCTGCTACCATTAGAGTACTTATTGCCATTGCCACTGCCAAGGGGTGGCCTTTGCACCAGTTAGATGTGAATAATGCATTCTTGCATGGTTATGTAGAAGAAGAGATTTACATGAAGCCACCTGAGGGGTATACAAAAGCTTTGCCTGGTCAAGTATGTAAATTGAACAAGTCTTTGTATGGCCTCAAACAGGCTTCAAGACAATGGAACCAAGAGCTTTCAAAGTTTCTTATTTCACTGGGCTATGTACAGTCAAAGCATGATTACTCCTTGTTTGTTAAAGCAAAAGGAGAATCATATACAATGGCATTGGTGTATGTTGATGACATTTTGCTCACTGGAAATTGTCCTCAAGAAATTACAGACACTAAGTTAGCTTTGGATAAAAAGTTCACAATTAAAGACTTGGGTTTGGCAAGATACTTCTTGGGAATTGAATTGTTCAGGACAGACAATGGAACTCATTTGCACCAAAGAAAATATGTTCTTGACCTTCTCAAGGATGCTGGATTAACTGCTGCAAAACCTACAAGTTTTCCTCTTCCTCAAAACCTGAAGCTATCATTGGATAAAGGGTCCCCTATACCTGATCCAGAGTCATACATGAGGCTTGTAGGAAGATTACTTTATCTGTCCATGACAAGACCTGATATCTCTTATAGTGTTCAACATCTGAGCCAATTTGTGTCTTCACCCAAAGAACCACATATGCAAGCAGCTCTACATTTACTAAGATATTTGAAAGGAACAATTTCAAAAGGCCTCTTCTATCCAGTACAATCTAATTTGAAAGTTGCAGGGTTTTCAGATGCTGACTGGGCCTCTTGTTTGATGACTAGAAAGTCCTTAACAGGGTACTGCATATTTCTTGGTCATTCTTTAATTTCATGGAAGACAAAGAAGCAAGCTACAGTGTCTAGGTCCTCCACTGAGGCAGAGTATAGGAGTATGGCCACAACTACTTGTGAACTTGTTTGGTTGACCTATCTGCTAAAAGATCTTCATGTTCAAGTCAAGGTACCAATAACACTGTTCTGTGACAACAAAGCTGCTCAGCAAATAGCAGCTAATCCCTGTTACCATGAAAGAACCAAGCACCTTGACATTGACTGTCATTTTACAAGAGACAAAGTGCAAGATGGTTTCTTACAAACTGCTTATATTCCTACTAATCTACAACTGGCTGACATCATGACTAAAGCTCGAGGAACAGCTCAGCATACGTTTTTGTCTGACAAGTTGGGACTTCAAGAAGTTCCAACTTGAGGGGAGGCTATGGAATTATTAATGTCATTTGTAAAATAGTTCAAACTATAAGGACTGTTAGTGTAAATAGTTTAAATGTTAGTCAGAATTGTTAATCATCTTTGTATATAACTCATTTCTCACTTCATTTTGTATTAACACCTTCAATAATAATAATCATTTTTCTCTCCCAATTATGTTTCCGCATAAATTTTGATACGTTTCCATCCATACCACAAGTCCTTCTCGTTCGTATTCACTTGTAAGTCCTCACGTTCTTTTCTACGTGTACATTTTTACCACAATCTATAAATAACATAAGATACATTAGATGAACTAGAACACATCTTAACATAATGAAAATAACGAGTCTTGATTTAGAAATCTAAAATCCAAACCAGTTTCTTGTTCTTTTCTTTCTGTTCGTTACTGGAAAACAGGCCCCAACGCCCCACTTTGAGCCCATAATTCGACCTATAAACGACCCTTAAAAATTTCAAGTTTTTGCCACGTTAATAACCACCTAACTAATTGATTATTAGAACAAGAATGTCGTGATTTGGTCTTGTAGTCTCTCTGCAAATTGGCTTCTTTTTCAGTCCATCGCTGGACCAAAAACTGAACAAGCATTATTTTTGTTATTTCGCTTAACACACCCAAATTTGGAAATTGTTTGCGACCAAACGACTAGAGCTATGAACTTCGAATTTGATCCATCCTAAAGACCACCCAACTGAGTTGAAGGGTATGAAAATGGAAAGGTTATAATCGGACATATTTCTCAATTTCAAAAGAACTGAATCGCGATAACATCCCAAACGAGATAACATCCCAAATGCGATAACATCCCAACTGCGATAACCCCAACTGCGATAACCCCAACTGCGATAAATCCCATTCGCGATAAATCTCAAGTGCGATAACAGCCCAAATGCGATAAAGCTCAAACGCGATAAAGCTCAAGTGCGATAAACCTCAATTGCGATAAATCCCAACTGCGATAATTCCCAATCGAGATAACATCCAATCGCGATAAAATTCAAATGCGATAAAAGTCAACTCCTTTATCGAATTTGCAGCAATAATTGAGTCCAATAATTGAGGTCCACTGTTCATTTTCCGACCATTTTCCGACCATCTTTTTCTGCCCAGATCTGACCATAAAACCCATTTTGAGCATAAAACTCAACCGTATATCCATCAGATCTATCACATATCACGGATTTAGAGGACAAAAACGAGCTCAATCAAACCTTAAAGCTAGAACTGTTACGTGATCTAACCTCGTATGACCATGGATTTGAGATGTTTTTGACCAACAAAGATACATAAGACCAGTAATAAGCCCGTTTTTATCATATGAAACGGAAATAAATTCCGATGACCGGAAAAACGAATTTTCCGATGACTAAAATGAAGATAAAAACAGCCTAAAACTTTGAATCGAACCACAAAAATCAGTAAACTCACCAAGAATCTCCCAGGTTTGCTGCTGATACCAATTGTAGAGACCAAGATTCATATGTTTCGTGGTTCGGGTGGCCTTGGTAGGCTGTGAAAGATGAAGATGTTCATCTTTCTAGAGAGAGAGTAGTGAGAGGGTAGAGAGAATATGTCAAATGTTTATCTTTATTGAAAGTAAACAAATGAATGGTACAATAATCCCACACACCCACATGGAGAGTCATGTGGGTATATATAGGCTCTTTTACATCACTAGTTTGCCTATTGAACATAAGTAGTCCATGTGTGAGCTACTTAATACAAACCTAGTCCAATTCACGTGAGTGATGACATCTTATTAAAAAAAGCGAGTCTAACACACATTTATACACATATTTTTTGTAATACCTCGTAATTTCCCATGTCATTTATTAATATCAAAACACCAACTAATTCTAATTTAAGTGATTAACCCATTTTTGTGAGTTAATTTTTTTTATTTTTTTATTTATTTTATTATTATTATTTTTTTTTAATTTCTAACAACACAACACCGGTCACTCTTTGATCAAATAATGAGACATGACTCGAATAGCTCTCACTCGTGTATCGACAACTAAAAACGAACTCCGAGACAAAATCTAACCCAAACTATATATATTCATGTATGAATATTACAAATACGTTTTACTTAAATTTCCATTACTGAACCAAGTCACAAACAGAACTATAAACCGTTTATATTTTCTTTATTTACTTACAACAATATTATATACCACTTTCTAACAACACACCAGCCACCACATTTATAATTAACAAACAAAGACCACAAACAATCTGTACCGTAAGAATGCACTACCACGCAGCAATCAATTAAATTTTACATATAGTTTATTACAATAATGAAATATATACCAAATTACCACTTAATGGTTTGATAACTACAACATAATAACAGTACATATCTTACAGCTTCATTTTCTTTAGCTTTTGTGTGTTGCGATCAACCAAATTCAATGTATTTCATTATAGATCATTTAATCACCTTTTCCAGTTTAGCATGCTTAAACGGGTCAAAAGTCCTTCAAAGTTTAATTTTATCGTATGTTGTTTTTGAATCATTTAAAAAGGGTACTTGAAATAATAAAGTTTTATTTATTTGCAAATCATTTTTGGCACACTAATTGTTTATTTAAAAAGTAAAAAGTTGTGCACATTAGCATATCGATTTGTCCACTTTACATATATGAAACCAGTCGAGTACCTTTATATACTATGAAACCATCAACAACCGGTCCTAACACTCAATAATGTTCCCCCTTTACAACTAAGAACCCCACCATTTACTTAAAAACATGGAAGAATGAGTATAATTTGTCTCCATTCAACCTTAAATTAAATAACTAAAAGTAATTGATACACAATTTACTATATATCGATTCCTACTATCTTTTCTGAATCACATTTAAACACAACTCACACTCACACTCACACTTATTGCTACCCTCAAAGTCTTTGGGTGTCAGGAATCACCTCAAACTCAGCACAACAAACTTCAAGAGCCTTGTGTGGCTCTAAGTGCAAATAATTCACTCCTAGGCTTAATAATATATCGATCTATGCCCTAGTCTTGTCTCCTACTCCCCCCTTGGACTCTTATACTTATTTCTGGATAAAAACACTCACTCAACCCAACACAAACTCACACATACCCTTACTCACACGACACACACCCACACACTCTTTTCTTTTTCAAAACCATGCATGCAAGACCAAAGTAAGCATGCAGGTAAACCCATGATACTCCTTCTCTTCCATTGGCCAACACAAACCCAAGACCATGCCATCCTTTTGTTTTTCTTTCTCCAATTCGACATGACCAACACCAAGGCATGACATATTTTAATTTCTTCACTCGACATACAGTAAACAAGTATTAAACCCATACATATTTCTTCCTTAAAGGCTCACAAAGAGTCCACATTATACACAGTCACTAAAATTCACTCAAAACAATTACATACACATCTTCCTCATATACTGTCGAGCCATAAATGGAGTAAAAGAAGAATACTTGTTTCATTTCAAGTCTACTAAGCTGTAGTTAGATCAAAGGTTACTGCCAAGATAGTTCAAGGACTGTAGGTCACATTCCCAGTTCGTTTCCATCCATACCACAACTCCTTCTCGTTCGTATTGCACGTTCTTTTCTACGTGTACATTTTTACCACAATCTATAAATAACATAAGATACATTAGATGAACTAGAACACATCTTAACATAATAAAAATAACGAGTCTTGATTTAGAAATCTAAAACCCAAACCAGTTTCTTGTTCTTTTCTTTCTGTTCGTTACTGGAAAACAGGCCCCAACGCCCCACTTTGAGCCCATAATTCGACCTATAAACGACCCTTAAAATTTTCAAGTTTTTGCCACGTTAATAACCATCTAACTAACTGATTATTAGAACAAGAATGTCGTGATTTGGTCTTGTAGTCTCTCTGAAAATTGGCTTCTTTTTCAGTCCATTGCTGGACCAAAAACTGAACAAGCATTATTTTTGTTATTTTGCTTAACACACCCAAATTTGGAAATTGTTTGCGACCAAACGACTAGAGCTATGAACTTCGAATTTGATCCATCCTAAAGACCACCCAACTGACTCCGTATAGAACCAAGAACATTGTAAAATCATTGAACGAGCTAGCCTAAATTAATTTCCCAAGTTGTGTCCAACTCGGTAAAACTAAACGCTTCATTTTTAGTTTTCTTTTTCTGCTCGAATTGATTTAAGTAGTTTTAGGATCGAATAAACACTTAGTAGCTTATTTACATTGTTGTCATAACATATATAATCAAGTCGTAAAAAGTTCCTTCTTTTCCCGTGGCTTAAAATACATTTTTATCAAAATATGGACGTCGGGTGTAATGTTAAAAATGCTTTGAGGGTTAAATTTGCCAAAGCACTAATAACTTTTATAACCAGGACCTAAGATGAATTCGACCTGAAATTAAAGGGTAGAATGTGACAGATTTGAAACCGTAGTGTAAAAACTATCATTTGACCATAGTTGAAGGGTAAAAGTTGTCAATATGTGAAACTATAAAGGGCAAAGTGTAACATATTATAATTAATTAAGAATAAATATATATTAGTTTACTTTATATTAGAAACTAAACAAATAACGTATAACTCGATAACATTTTGTAAAAGTAACGATAATAACTTTGATAAGTTATTTTTAAACAACCAATCCAACATTATCTCTCTTGAATATTTCCACATTCGTTATTTCACTTATCGAAACCGAAGGGATAATAATAATAATCTAAAAGAATCGTATTAATTCAGGTCTCGAGTTCGGAGCTATTCATTGATCTACATTTGAGCACTAATCGAAATCTACATTACTAATGTGTGATTCATAGCCCAACTTGTGCAATTTAAATGTTCATAAACCCATGGGAGAGATACATGCTACTTACTATTTTTCTGAGCATAATTGTTTAATTGTATGTTATTCCTGATTGACGCTATATATGCTAAGTACCTTCCTTGCCAAAAGCAAGTCCCTCGATCATGAACCATCAATCACCTGCGGGTGAGCGCGATTATAGTTTATAGGCCTATATTATTTGACCATCCCACTCTTGTTGACCAGGGAGGCAACATGGGTATGCTATAGTTGTTTTAACTAGGTATTTGGCAAGATACCTAGCTGTGGGGGCAAATATTGTGATTATGAAATTCCGCGGTTATTGTCGACTTACACCAGAGTTTCTGGTTCCGGTTAACGCATTGTGTGTCATGAGCTTAGCAAATAAATGAAGGGTATCCTGATTGAATATGGAAGCTTCCAGATTAAAATTTCTTGTGCTCAACTATATTTTTCTAAACCTATGGATTACACTCAACCTTTGTGTTGACTTTTTAGCATGTTTGTCTCAGGTAATTGATTTATGAAGTGTGCACGAGGAAAGGGCTGAAGGTTCAGGATGGCTATCTGTGGGATTATGTTTTGTTATCTCTATCTTATTTTCCGCTGCAAACTACTTTATTTTCCGCTGCAAACTATTTTATTTTCCGCTGCAAACTACTTTATTTTTCCACTGTAAACCACTTTATTTTCCGCTGCAAACTACTTCATTTCCGCTGCTAAATGTGTTAAGAGTCTTTTGAACTCTAAAAATTAAACTTTGTAATTTAATGTGGTGTTTTATTTAAAAACGTCTCGTTATGAGGTCGTTTTCCTATGGTCTTGACTCACTACCCCTCGAGTAATACCCCTAACTCAGTCCCGTTGCCTTAATCCAAGTTGGGGGTGTTACATTTTTATACACACGTTTATACACACACGTGTGTATAAAAACGTGTATAAAAATGTGTGTATAAATGTGTGTATAAAATGTACGTATAAATGTGGTATAAATGTGTGTATAAAAACGTGCGTATAAAAGTATGTGTATAAAAACATATGTATAAAAAACATATGTATAAAAACGTGTATAAAAATATGTGTATAAATAAAATGTGTAAAAATGTGTTTATAAAAACGTGTATAAAAACATGTGTATAAAAACGTGTATAAAAACGTGTGTATAAAAGCGTGTATAAAAACATGTATATAAAAACGTGTGTATAAAAAATGTGTGTATAAAAATATTTTATACGAGCAACACACGGCACTACCTACTATAAATATCACCATACTAAAATTGCCTGGATTTCTTTTTCATTTCTAGGTGAGTGTTTTTGTCACATAGGCGTTACGCCTTAGTTGCATATCTAGACGCGAAAAAACTCTGGCTTAATTTTCCTTGGTAGCTTCTTGTAATCAACAGTCATAAATTCCAACTAGTGATCATTTTTTGCTGTATTTCTCATACTTGGGGTTGTTCCACATATTTGTCATCTATCAAAGACTAAACAATATGCTACTGAGGAACAAATTTTGGCAATACAGTAAATTTCTAATGGCAAAACAGAATGTTGGCAAACCGAGCCCGTTTTGGAATGGTAATTGATGAAGCGAAAAGTGTACCGCTTTTAAGGGGTCATTTAAGCCCTAAATCGTATTTATTTGATCAAATATCGCCCTAAATCGTTCCTTTTATCATTTTAGGTACTTTTGAGGAGAAATCTGGAAAAGGAGGCATTTTGGACGTTTTTGGAGCATAAAAGTGAAGAAAACGGCAAAGTCTCAAAAATCGGCCAAAAGTTACCTATGACGGCGTCACAATTTACTCTGGACGGCGTCATGCCTTGGCAAGAAAAGGTGGACGTGAAATTTACTCATGATAAGCCAGTGAAAATTGCATGTAAATTCTGACGGCGTCACGCTTTAACCTGATCAAGGGCGTCACGGCTTAAATCAAAAGGGGACGGCGTCACGTTCAAGGTTCGACGGCGTCAAGCCTTGATAAGCCAGAATGGATTTTGGAAGAGCTAAAGAGGGACGGCGTCAAGAAGGTCATCCGGGAACCCTAAAAGCGGCGAGGTGACGGCGTCACACTCCATAAGGTGACGCCGTCAGATCCAAAAATCTATATATAGTTTTCTAATCTTTTGTCATTAGTGTGGAACTTTGTGTGTGGAATTTTGGGAGAAAACCCTAAGACGATTTTAGCTTCTTTTTCAAGGCTTTTTGCCTTGAGATCTTCCATGTTACATTGAAGATAAGTTATCAATTAATCATTCAATATGTCTATGTGTTGTTTGATTTTATCTTATTCTTGTCTTTTGATTAACATGTTAGGCTAAATTTATCTTGTGTTTGCTTAGATCTAATGAAACCTAGCTATTGATTATTGGTTATTAGTGTGTTGTTAGTTGTATTGGATGATTGTTTATCTATGTTAGGCTTAAGAAAACTGGCTAACTTCCTATTCGGTAACTTGCTTGAACGTCTTAAGAAACATGAACCAAAGGCGTACTAAAGGTTTTTATGGTTGTATTTAATGCACAAGCGAATTCTAGTGATCCCATGTTAGGAGCTTCCTAGCCGGCTCGACATAGGAGTGAAGTAGGAGCTTGTAGAGTTGGGGAAGTACGTACGCCACCCCACGAATGGTATTAAGGAATACACCCGTCATCCACGCAACTAATACACACTAATTAACCGGTAAAAGATAGTTAGGGAGTAAGGAAATCTAAGTAAACACATTTCTCTACATATAAGTTTCCACCAAACTTTTCATTTTTGTTATTTTATTTTATTTGCATTTGTAGTTATTTGGGTTAGTTGACTAGCAACTAATTCCGCCCACTCCTTCAAAACCGAGATTTTACTTGCTTTCATAAAAATATAAAAACATAAAAAAGAATCTTCCTCAACCCTTAGACCTATTAGAGTAGCTTTTCATACCTAACGAACACTATTCCCTGTGGAGAACGATCAATCCCCCGTACTTACCACTACACTATACTACATCGGTCAGGTACACTGCCTGGTGGGGTTGTAAGCCTCTTGAGATCCCTCGAGAGGTAAAACCTGTTGTAAGGTTACAAAACCACGCATCAAGTTTTTGGCGCCGCTGCCGGGGAATAGTTATTGTTTAGGTTGAATTTTTATTTCTATTAGGTCTACTCACTAGATTCCTTTCTAGTGAGATTTTTATTTTATTTTTCTAGGTTTTCTTTAGTCTATCTATTTTCTTCGTGTCTTTGTTCGTAACCATTACCATCCGACATCATGGAAGATGGTAATATCCTTAACCCCCACAACCCACCACCACAACAACCACCACCACCTCCTAGAGCCCGTACTTTAGGAGAGTATTCCCGTCCTAGCCACCACGGCTATCGAAACACCATTGAGCTCACTCAAGGAGCCAATATCACACCCTTGCGATCCGACACCATCCGGTTGGTGCAAAGCGGATGCGCATTCCATGGACTTCGATCTGAAGATCCTAATCAACACCTCAAGGACTTTCTTAAAATCGTTGATTCTATAGACCTTGATGTTGCCACTCGAGAGACGACCCGATTGCGTCTCTTCCAATTCTCTTTGCGGGACCAAGCTAGTCAGTGGCTAGAACGTCAACCCGCAGGATCCATCACCTCTTGGGATGATCTCACTACTCGTTTCCTTGCTCAGTTTTTCCCACCGGGAAGAACTACCAAGCTAAGGAATGATATCTTGATGTTCCAACAACGTCAAGGCGAAACTCTCTACGAGGCATGGACTCGATTCAAGGACTTACTCCAAAAAGTCCCTCACCATGGCATAGAACTTTGGCTCCAAATCCAAATCTTGTATGACCATATCAATCTCTACACAAGGCAAACCATTGACCAATCGGCCGGTGGTAAGCTACGTGATCTAAGTGCGGAACAATCATGGGCTCTCCTAGAGGATCTTGCTCTTTATGACAACGAAAGTTGGAGTGATCCCCGTGATTTGAATAAAACGGTCAAGGCAATATCTTTGCCTTCGAACAATTCAAGCACTTCCAACCGTAGGATCATAGAACTTGAAGACCAAGTCAAGTTTCTCATGAAATCCTACGAGGCTCCTAAACCTCCAAGCCAAGTGAACAAAATCACTTCTTCATGTGAATTATGTAGTGGTCCCCATGACACTCGTGATTGCATGGAACTCCCCGAACAAGCTTTTGTGGACTACGCATCCTCGCGTACCGACGGAGCGGGAGACAAGTGGTACACTTTCAAACCCGAGCCAAACCCTTATGGTGATTCATACAACCCCTCATGGAAAAATCACCCGAACCTTAGGTGGAAACAAAACCAAAACACACAACAAACCAATTCTTCCAACCCACCTAATCGTTTCCAATCAAGCGGTTCCAACTCGAACCGTACTTTCAACAACAATCCTTCCGGCAATGGTAGTACCGATAACTTTGAAGGATTGATGTCTCAATTTATGGCATCTCAAGAAGCTCGTTTAGCCAAGTTTGAAGCCGATTTCAAACAAAAACAAAGCGAGATGACCAATAAGATTGACACATTGTTGAAAGCCCTCAATGACCGAGAAATGGGAGCACTCCCTAGCAACACGGTCAAGAACCCGAAACTAAACGTCAACGCTATTTCATCGGTTTCGTCCCCTAGTTCTTGTCCACAATATTATTCGGTCAATTCCATGAGCACGTGTTTCAAACAAACCCAAGTCGTTCCAAATGACCAAGAAGTTATGACATCCAAATTGGTCAACAACATAGTTGAAACACCTCCCACTCAAAACCTTGACGAAGAATTCAAGGAGCTCCACCTTGAAAGTCCGGTTGTTGATGAGTTGGATGAGAAGAAGCTCAAGTTAGGCGAAAAAGGGACCGCCTTTGTTCAAAACAAGCTACCTAAGAAGTTAGATGATCCGGGCTTATTTGTTCTACCTTGCAAGATCGGTAATTCGGAGGCTTATGACACATTAGCCGATCTTGGATCAAGCCTTAACCTACTTCCGTTACCTCTCTACACCTCTCTAAAACTTGGAAAACTTGAAGAAACCGAGGTGATAATAGGTTTAGCGGATGGGAGTGTTGCTTACCCGGTTGGAGTAGTTAAGGACGTGTTAGTACACATTGGAAAACTAACCATTTTAGCCGATTTCCACGTCCTTGATATGGTTAGCGACCCTACATGCCCCTTGTTGATAGGTAGAGGATTTTTGGCGACCGCTAGTGCTATGATTGATTGTAAGGAATCCAAGATAGCGGTAGGAGAAGGAGATACTTGGTCAGTCTATGATGTTAAGAAACACGCCTATGATACTAGTGATGAACCGACACCCCATTGGTTAGAGTTGAATAGGAGACCATCTAGATATGGACCTTGGATAGATAAAGGCTTCATAGGACCCCAACGCCCATTTTACCTAGAAGAGGACTTTGTGAACCAAACACATACGGTAGAACAACTCTTGGCTAGGGACACCGAATTGGATCCATTTGAAGACCCTCTAGTTTTTAGAAGGATGATTGAGTTCCTAGGAGTTTTGCCAATTAACCTAGGAATGAATAAGTGGACTTGTGAGGAAGATGATCATAAGTGGAGTTGGGACAAACCACCCAAAGATGGAGATGGGTCATGGCATATTAAGATGACACTGTATGACCCGGATGGAGAGAAGTTTGAAAAGATATATCGTACTAAGCGGACCAATAGGAAACTTCAATCCAAGCTTAACCCTAAAGACGTCCTCGATGACGAGCTCACTTATATAGGGTAGCGTGACTTTGAGTCTAGCTACAAGACTCGTTAATAAAGAAAAGCGCTTCTTGGGAGGCAACCCAAGCTTTATAATATTTATTTGCTTTGTGTGTTTATTTATTTGTTTGTTTGTTTTTATTTGTTTCCGTATGTGTGTTTAATTTTTATTAGTATTGATTCATGTTCAAAACTAATTTGTGAAAATGCTTTATTTTGTTTTTAACTTCGTCTTAACTACATATAAAGGTATTTTGCAAAAGTTAAGTGTAAGGGAAATCTAAATCGGTTTATTAGAACACAAATTAACATGAATCATAATAATAATAAATTAACATACATATTCGTATTTGTTTGAGTCAAATGCTTGTATCGAGTCATAATGATGTTTTGCAGGATTTCCAGGAAGTAAGGTAAAGGTTTTTCCAGAAATTTTCCGGAAACTTAAAATGAAAATTTTTGTCAGGTCATTTCTGACGGCGTCAGGGTTTATAACCTGACGGCGTCAGATTTAATTTTCAGAAATTTTTGAAAGTTTTGTTTTTAAAAAGTTTTTATTAAATCTCCAACTTATAATCTCCAGGAATCTGCAAAGTTATCATTCCACAAGCATTATATCCTTATATATAGATTTTTCCCGCCGATGTTATGCAGGTTTTCGTGTTTGTTTTCTCAGGTTTAACAGGTTATTTTGGACAAGGAAATGTTTTGAATCAAGCTTATGGCGATGCATTAGTCATGGAGCTTCGACATTACTTTGGAAGAAGATTTAACCGTATTATTTCATTATCCACCGAGCGAATCAGGGGAGTATTTGATTTCATTCTTTTACTTTATGCTTTTACATCTTGTTATTTGAACATTGGGGACAATGTTCATCTTAAGTGTAAGGGGAGGGTAAAAGTACGATTAGAGAATGCTATTACGCTTGATTTTTGTTTGTTTAATAGTAGATGTGTAATAAAACTGAGATAAATACCTGTTAGGGTAATTTTAGTGCCAAATTTAAAATTTTTTACAACATATAGGAGTGAAACTTTGATCTTAATGAGCGTCTCACGGATAGGAGTTATATAACTAGCACAAAAACTGTACCACTAAAAAAATTTTCCACTCCAAATATGTGAGGTTCGCCCCTAGAATTGGTAGGAAAAGCATTTATGCTATGATGTGTGTACCGGTAGCACTTAGATTCTAGAACTTGCGTTAGGACCATTCCGAGGCCACAAGTGAGACTACATTCGTGTAGTTAGATTTACTACATGATAAGAGGCATTAGGATTAACCCATTGTTTTACACCTGTGTTTTTGTTATAATTACATTGGCTATATTGGTCAAGTAATTCTCCCACACCCTTTGCGTTGTACTCATTTTTAGTACACGATACCCCTAGTACACCCCTCAGAGCCTATCTTTTCGTTTCGACCTTTAAGCATTTTACTTAAAGGAAGAATTTGTTTACACCCCACTTAAATGTACACCCAAATCGCCTTAGCCTACCTTGTATGCACTCATCTTTAGTGCATTTTTGTTATAACATTTGTTTAAACCCAAGTTAATTATCTAATTGATTACATGGTTGCTAAGTCGAGTCATATCCTTGTACATATTGTTTTGGGACGATTGGGACTCATGGGTAAAGTACTAGTGTAATGGAGTAATGGGGAAGAACATTATTTATTACCCCCATATGTGCTAAATGTTTTAAAAGTACTCCAAGTTTTTCAATTATCTTAACTCGAGTCATTAGAATAGTTATTTGTAAAGTTATGTAAAAGTTCAAGTGTAAGGGGAATGCAATGCCCCTATGATGTATTATTTTGGATGGTAGGGCAAAAATGTATGCAAAAAAAAAAAAAAAAAAAAAAAAAATCGAAAAATCAAGAAAAATACAAAAAAAAAATGAGAAAATGAAAAATAGAAAAAACATACGGACTACCATCCCGTTTCATTTTATGTTTATTTTTATGTTTTTGTTATTTTGTTTCTAGCTTAAGATTGAGTCGAGTCTTGGCTTAGCAACATTGTATAGTACATGTAATTGATCAAGATCTTTAACTCGCCACCAGTAAAACATCCTTTATCCAACAAAACCGTGTTTTCCTTTTCCCTACACCTAACATTATAACCCATTTAAAAGCCCTCTTTGATAGTTTATCTTTGGTGCTTACGCCTAGTGGAGGAGGTTTTCGATCCTTTCCCAAGCCTATGGTAATCTATTTGCTATGACAGGTAGTGAGAGATATTATCCGTTTTCATTTATGAGATTTATTTTGATGACACTTGAGAGATGTGAGTATCTAAACACTACTTGTGAGGTGCTAGTTTGTAATCTCCGTGCTTATTATGATTAAAGTGGAACGATTATTTGTTGTAATTACTTTTATGTTTGCATTAAATGACCCCTAACTTGTATTTTGATTAGAATAAAAGCGCATTTGCTTGAGGACAAGCAAATCTCAAGTGTAAGGGTATTTGATGAAGCGCAAAGTGTACCGCTTTTAAGGGGTCATTTAAGCCCTAAATCGTATTTATTTGATCAAATATCGCCCTAAATCGTTCCTTTTGTCATTTTAGGTACTTTTGAGGAGAAATCTGGAAAAGGAGGCATTTTGGACGTTTTTGGAGCATAAAAGTGAAGAAAACGGCAAAGTCTCAAAAATCGGCCAAAAGTTACCTTTGACGGCGTCACAATTTACTCTGGACGGCGTCATGCCTTGGCAAGAAAAGGTGGACGTGAAATTTACTCATGATAAGCCAGTGAAAATTGCATGTAAATTCTGACGGCGTCACGCTTTAACCTGATCAAGGGCGTCACGGCTTAAATCAAAAGGGGACGGCGTCACGTTCAAGGTTCGACGGCGTCAAGCCTTGATAAGCCAGAATGGATTTTGGAAGAGCTAAAGAGGGACGGCGTCAAGAAGGTCATCCGGGAACCCTAAAAGCGGCGAGGTGACGGCGTCACACTCCATAAGGTGACGCCGTCAGATCCAAAAATCTATATATAGTTTTCTAATCTTTTGTCATTAGTGTGGAACTTTGTGTGTGGAATTTTGGGAGAAAACCCTAAGACGATTTTAGCTTCTTTTTCAAGGCTTTTTGCCTTGAGATCTTCCATGTTACATTGAAGATAAGTTATCAATTAATCATTCAATATGTCTATGTGTTGTTTGATTTTATCTTATTCTTGTCTTTTGATTAACATGTTAGGCTAAATTTATCTTGTGTTTGCTTAGATCTAATGAAACCTAGCTATTGATTATTGGTTATTAGTGTGTTGTTAGTTGTATTGGATGATTGTTTATCTATGTTAGGCTTAAGAAAACTGGCTAACTTCCTATTCGGTAACTTGCTTGAACGTCTTAAGAAACATGAACCAAAGGCGTACTAAAGGTTTTTATGGTTGTATTTAATGCACAAGCGAATTCTAGTGATCCCATGTTAGGAGCTTCCTAGCCGGCTCGACATAGGAGTGAAGTAGGAGCTTGTAGAGTTGGGGAAGTACGTACGCCACCCCACGAATGGTATTAAGGAATACACCCGTCATCCACGCAACTAATACACACTAATTAACCGGTAAAAGATAGTTAGGGAGTAAGGAAATCTAAGTAAACACATTTCTCTACATATAAGTTTCCACCAAACTTTTCATTTTTGTTATTTTATTTTATTTGCATTTGTAGTTATTTGGGTTAGTTGACTAGCAACTAATTCCGCCCACTCCTTCAAAACCGAGATTTTACTTGCTTTCATAAAAATATAAAAACATAAAAAAGAATCTTCCTCAACCCTTAGACCTATTAGAGTAGCTTTTCATACCTAACGAACACTATTCCTTGTGGAGAACGATCAATCCCCCGTACTTACCACTACACTATACTACATCGGTCAGGTACACTGCCTGGTGGGGTTGTAAGCCTCTTGAGATCCCTCGAGAGGTAAAACCTGTTGTAAGGTTACAAAACCACGCATCAGTAATGAAACCTACAGCAGCTTGGGAATTGACATACTCAGTCCATACCACTTTACGATCAATACTAACATTACAAACAAGAAACCAACTATTAATTAGTACAAGGCTAATCATCACATCTGCCCACTGAAAACAAAAAAAAAACGAGTATCAAACATAGTTTTAGCCGAAATTTTACATTAAAGCACTAATGAGACCATAGATTAACACCATTACCAAAAACCATAGGGAATAATAGGCAAGTTCAAGTTTCGGAGCGAGACCAGCGGATCTTCACTTCAGCGATGGTTGAGGCTCGAGGGAGCTCTAACAACTTGGAAGCAAACATCAACTTCTCTTTTTCACCACCAAATGCTAGGAATGGGCCAGGCATAATAGTAATCCTCTCTAGCGAAGGGGAGCAAGCAAGTATACACTTTATCAAGCATACTTCAGTCTCTGAACCTCTAAAGGATGAAAACCTAACAAATTGTAGCTGCAGCATCTTCATTTTGGTATAGTGTACCTCCAAACATTTAAGTGAAGGTGGTGGAACCACATCACTGTATGTAGCCTACAAGAACATATAAATAATGTTCATATGCAAAACAAAGTGATTTTGAGCAGCACAATAAGATAAAAATGCATTTACTCACTATTACGATAAGGGTCTGCAAATTTGGCGATCCCCAAATCATACCAAAAGCACATGATAGCATTGGTCCACGAATTGTATGTGAATCACTAAGTAGTCTTGAATACCTAGTAGATGGTTAGGATAAATCCGAACCAATCTAATTGAGAAACCCTAGGTGATTGTTATTGTTAATGCGGAATCTTAACAAGAACAATGAAGAACAAACACAGATATCACTAACTTCGTATATTGATTATAATCACTATAGTGAACTCGTACAACTCTCACATATGAACTAACAATCTTTAGGGATCCTTTTATAACACAAGGAAACCCTAACCGACTCAGAAGATATACACAAATCTTCTATAAAGATACATACACGCATTGTATCTTTTCCTAACATAACTCTAACAAACTTTCCTAACTTCACGACCAGACTTAACTTTACAAGTCAACCAGACTTAAACATGCTACCAGACTTAACATTACATTACCAGACCTAATAACACAAACAGACCTAACTTAGATAAACTACCAGACCTAAGTTGTCTGCTCTTGATTCGTATCATAATTCCCAACAATCCTCCCCTAACTTGATCTTCATGCTCCATGAACTTCAAGTTCTTCTGATTAAGCTTTCTGAGGATTGAATCTTGAACACTTTGAATTGTATTTAGGTCTTGATCCTTTCTAGCAGCTTGAATCTTGATAAGCTCTTCTGATATGGTCTTTGCAGCAACATTGACTATATGTACATCAATTCATATTAAGTTTCATATCTATTCTCATCACTTCCAGGAGTGTTAACTCCTGTGAGAGGTGAATCATTGAAATTTAATGGATTTGATGTCTCTTTACCAATAGCCATCACTACTGGAGTAGCCAAATGTTTTGGTGTGTAAGACCATGGTACACTGATAACCATATGATTTTTAGCAAATCATCAGCTTATCAACGGATTTGTTAAGTCTTTACCAAAAGCCGTTTGCTTCTGGACTAGTCAATTCTTTGATGGAAAAGCACCTCATCATGGTGAATTGATTACCATTTATGGTTTTCCACAGCCTTTACCACAAGCCATAACCTTGTGGGCTAGCCAACTCTTCACTTATCTTAGATATGGTGAGTTGAATACCATACAATTTTTGGCAAATTGTCAGCCATAAACGGATTTGAGCAATCTTTACCTGTTAGCCGTTTGCTCAGGATTAGCCAATCCTTATGTTGATGAGACAAGGTGGACTGATAACCTTTTGATGTGTTAGTGCAAAGCACCTCCACCAAGTGAGAAGTTCCAATAATCTCACTTAACAACTTGTGAAAATATACTTAATCCAGCAATACCTATAAAAGAAATAAAAGAAACATAAAAATATATATACAATTTTTTTTTTTTTAATCACTAACTGAGATAGAAACAAAACTACAAGACTTAAAAATAACCTAAATGCTGGAAAGTACTCATACTTAACATACTTTACAGTTTGACCTCCCCTTAGGCCAAACCTCCCCTTAACTCAAACTAGGGGTTCATCATACCAATGTTAACTACCAGATAATTGAATCTAGGACCATCAAATGCCTTAGTTAACAGGTCAGCAACATTAAAATCTGTATGTATTTTCTCTACTCTAATCAACTTCTTTTCAAAGCAATCTCTAATGAAGTGATGCCTGATCTCTATATGTTTAGTTTTAGAGTGATATACTGGGTTCTTAACAATACAGATAGTACTCTTATTATCTATGTGGATAACAGTATTCATAAAATTCAAACCATAGTCCAGCATCTGATTCTGAATCCACAAAACTTGTCCACAGCAATGAGCAGCTGCTACATACTCAGCCTCAGTAGTTGAATTAGCCACAATCGTCTGCTTCTTGCATTGCCAAGATATTAACCTCCTTCCAAGAAACTGACAACCCCCTGTTGTTGATTTCCTATCCAAGCTTGCACCAGCATAGTCACTGTCTGAATAAGCTGTCAGGTCAAAAGATTACTCCTTAGGATACCAAAGGCCCAAATTTGGTTTGCCCTTTAAGTACCTAAAGATTCTCTTCACAGCATGAAGATGTGAAGTCTTTGGTTGAACCTGAAAGCGTGAACAAACACAAACTGCATACATAATATCAGGTCTAGAAGCAGTAAGATACATGAGAGAACCTATCATGGATCTGTAAAGATGCACATTCACATCAGCAGCATCTTCATCCTTTGTTAAAGGCACCTTGTTCTCCATGGGAGTGACTGCTGTCTTCACATTTGAGAACTCAAACTTTCTCAAAATTTCTGCAACATACTTGTCTTGAGAAATAAAAAGTCCATCATCCTTTTGCTTCACTTGCAGTCCCAAGAAAAATGTAAGTTCTCCCATTGAGCTCATTTCAAATCTGCTCTTCATTAAACCTTCAAATTCATCACACCAAGACTTTCTTGTTGATCCAAAAATGATATCATCCACATGAATTTGGACAAGAATGATATCCTTCTGGTCTCTCTTAATGAATAAAGTCTTGTCAATTACACCCCTGATATATCCATGTTCTTCAAGAAACTGTGAAAGAGTTTCATACCAAGCTCTAGGAGCCTGATGAAGACCATATAGAGCTTTAATAACCTTATACACTTGATTGGGGTTAGCAGGATCCTCAAAACCAGGAGGTTTATGTACATACACATCTTCTTCAATAGTGCCATAGAGGAAAGCACTTTTGACATCCATCTGATACACCTTGAATCCCATGTATGATGCATAGGCCAAAAATAACCTGATAGCCTCAATTCTTGCCACAGGAGCAAAAACCTCATCATAGTCTATGCCCTCCTCCTGTTTGTATCCCTGTGCTACTAGCCTTGCTTTGTTCCTTACAACTACCCCTCTTTCATCCCTTTTATTCCTGAAGACCCATTTAGTACCAATAACTTTAGCTCCATTAGGTAGGTCTACAAGAACCCATACTTTCTGTAGCTTGAACTGCAACAACTCTTCTTGCATAGCTTCTACCCAACTTTCCTCCCCTAAAGCTTCAGAAACTGTAGTGGGTTCACTTTGAGAAAGAAAGCAAGCAAATAAGCAATGTTGCTGGTCCTTATGATTGACCCTTTGTTGTTGCTTAATCAGGCTAATGAGTGCAAGAGAATCAGACTGATGTTGCACTCTACTTCTTGTTTGAACAGCAGACTTGGGGTTACCAATTATTTGGCTCTTGGGATGAATGGTGTGGATCCTGAGAGTGGGGGTTGGACTTACCTCCACTTCAGTGGGTAAGTTGTTGAAATCAGTAATAATGCCTCCTTCATCATAGGAAGCCCCATCAAAGACACCTTCATTAGGATTAGGAAATACTTCAAGTTCTGGCATCTCAGAATCAACATAAGCAGCACTTGAAGAAAGGTCTGGTTGAACACCACTACCAGACTTAAAATGGGAAGTACTGGTAATGTTAGGGGATATGTCTTTGCCAGACTTAACTTCAGAATCTATTTCCTGAGAGGAAGAATTCTTGATTACTGCTTCAGCTGCATCAGACTTGTTCTCTGTAGATGGAATCACAACAAGCTCAGCCACATCATCAATGTTCCCTGAATTTGAAGAATCTTTGGTACCTGCAATGTTAGTAACTTCTTGGGTACCTGCAATAGGGTTAATTTGATTCTCCTTGGAGACAGGAATATAATTCATAGAATCAGTCAAATAATCAATATCAAACATCCATCTATGACCAATTCCCTTGACATTGGGTTTTTCTTCAAGAAAGTTTACATGCAGATTTTCTTCTATTTTCTTGGACACCAGATTGTAAACCCTAAAGGCTTTACTGTTCAATGCATACCCAACTAAAAACCCTTCATCAGACTTTCCTTCAAATTTTCCAAGAACACTTAAAGTATCAAGAATGGTAACATGACACCCAAAAGGTCTTATATGGCTAACAACTGGTTTATGGCCAAACATAAGCTCATAAGGAGTTCTATTTTGAGGCTTGGTCACTCTAACCCTATTAAAGATGTAGCAGGCATTGCTGACTGCTTCAGCCTAAAATGTAGTAGGTAAAAGTGAATCTGCTAGCATAGTCCTAGCTGCCTCAATAAGTGTCCTGTTCATTCTCTCTGCAACTCCATTTTGCTGAGGAGTTCTTGCATTACTGAATTGTTGCTTAATTCCTTTATTACCACAAAAATCTAGCATGCTCTTGTTTTTAAACGCAGTGCCATTATCACTCCTAATGATTTTAACTCTTTTATCAATAAGGTTTTCAATTTGTCTAATGAAAGTTTGAATCAAAGGGGTAGCTTCATCCTTCCTAGACATAAAGAACACCCAACAATATCTAGTACAATCATCTGTAATGACAAGGCAATAGCATGCATGATTAATACTATGGACAGATGTAGGACCAAAAAGATCCATATGTAAGGTATGTAAAGGTTCAGTGATTAATCTTTCTAATTTAACCTTACAGGATGCCCTATGTTGTTTTCCCTTGTTGCAAGCCACACAAGTATGATCATTTTTAAACAATTTTGAAGGCAAACCTCTCACAAGGTTATTCTTCACAAGTTTATTCATGTTTTTGAAATTCACATGGCCTAACCTTCTGTGCCACAACTTAGATTCATCCAATGTAGCTTTTGCAATTAAACAGGTAGCACCTTTTGCAGGATTAGATGCTTTCATATCAAAACTGTACATTTTGTGTTGTCTGGGAACTTTAAGAAGAATCTGATGTTCTTCAGGCATCTTAAAGTCCGGAGTCAACACAAGACAATCAGTTTCAGTAAAAAGCACCTTATGCTGAGTATCACAAATTTGTGATATTGAGAAAAGGTTGAACTGCCCAAGTTCTTTCACAAAAGATACATTGTCAAATTCTATGTTGCCCACAATAATTCTTCCTTTACCAGTTATCTGTCCCTTGCTTCCTCCAAAAGTAACAGAACCTCCTTCGAATTCATGAAAATCATTAAGATAGTTCTTGTTACCAGTCATGTGCCCAGAGCATCCACTGTCAAGAATTCCTCTATCTTCCATATAGCAAAGTGGATGATCCTGCACAAAAAGAAGAGAAAATTAGTTTCTCTTAGGAACCCAGGCCTGAGTAGGCTTGGGTCCGCCTTGTGGATCAATATGCTTAAACTTCTTAATTGAACCTGATCCACTGTTGTTTTGGGATTTATATATGGATTTATTTTTGTTTGAATCCCAAGACATACATGTTGAGGTCTTAACAGCAGAACCCCAATTCCCCTTTAAAGGTTTTGCTGTTTGTTTTGCAACTTGTCTTCTCACAGGTGAATGAGCTTTATAAAAATTATTTCTTTGAAAATTTGCATTCACCTGAGGTTTTTGAAAAGGTTGTTTGGGTCTCACAAAACCAGTGTTCACAATAGGTCTCACAGAATTAACATAACCAGTATTCACTTTAGGCCTCATAAAATTAACATTTTGCCTATTCACATTAAAGTTTCTGTAGCCAGACCTAAAATTTGGTCTACCAGAATTAACATAAGAGTTAGGTCTGGTAGTGTTATTTAGTTGGACAGGTCTGGGAACAAACTGGTTGGCATGATTAATCCTACTAGCATTATTCCAAACTGGTTTATTTGAACCATGACCCTTATTAACATTCATTCTCTTTTGCTCAGCCTCTCTTTTCATTCTCTTTTCATGAAAGTCACAATCTTTTATTAAGTGACTCAAACTTCCACACACAAAGCATCTTTTAGGAGCATAAGTATAACTACTCCTACTTTCTCTATGAACACTATTGCTTCTAGGTGACTCACTCATTTTAACAGATTCCCTAGGAGATTTTATGTGATTGACACAACTAGGTTTAACTGTCTCAGCCTTTTGTTCAGTCACTACAGGTTTAGTAACAACAGGTTCACACTTCTCAACAACCTTAGGTTCAGGATTCTCTTTTTCCTCATTATTTGACTCAGACTTAGAGTGATCAAAGGAACCATCAATAGATCCTTCAGAGTCATTGGATTGACAAGAAGAATACCTACTGGATTTGTCCTCTGAGGTGGTTGGTTCAGGCACTTGAGGACCTTTCTTACCATACACAAAGAGTGAATCATCCAACTCTTCTTTTTCAAGAGGAGTATAGTCATCACTCAAAGGTGGTGGTACTCCCTTAAAGTCACCAATCTTAACAAACCTATTATACAAAGGCTTATCAGCATAGTCCTCTTCTTTATTCTTAAATATAGCCCTATTCTCATTTTCCTCATATCCTAAGCCACATTTTTTATTTGACTTAATTTGAGAATCCCAACACTTAAACAGGTTATTATTTGAACTGTTCCACTGATCTACCCTTTTTCTCAGCTCATCCCTTTCCTTCTGAATTTTAAGCCCTAATTGTCTATACCTTTTAAGCTTTTCATCTTGTTCATATATTTTATTAGCTTGAAAGTATAGTTTTTCATTTAAAGCAGCATGTTGGTTTTGAAGGGTGACCTTTTGTGCTTCTAAAGTTTTTACAGCATTTTTATGTGCTAATAAATTTACTTCTAGATCACCTATTTGTTCTTGCTGCTCATCACACAAAGCCTTAACATGATTATATGAGTCAGTGCATAATTTAGAGCATAATGATACCTCATTACCAATGGCCATGAGAGCATGATCAGACTCCTCATTTACTCTTGGATGCTCACCCCAGTTGACTCCTCCAGCTTCCATTTTCAGTAGGCTCATCTGATTCTTTTCCATCTTCCCATCATCATCTCTTTTCCCATCAGCAGGCTTCTTCTCTGGACAATCTCTTGAAAAATGTCCATGCTTGTGACAGTTGTAGCATTCAACTGTCCTCTTTGTGTATCCCACTGGTGATTTTTTGTTGAAGTTGATGGTCCTTCCATATTGCTTCTGAAATCTTTTGACCCTTAAAGCAACCATGGCAATATGCCATTTTATGTCCATCTCCTCAACTTCAGCATCATTAATTTGTTCAAGGTCTTCACTAATAAATCTTTCATCTTCCGTTTGGTTGGCAAAGAAAGAATGTATCACTTCATCAGTAAAACTTGAAGCAGACCTTTCACTTGAAGGAGTTTCATAGATACCAAACCTAACACTACCAGATTTAACCTTGTAAGTACTGCTTTTGTTTTGTGACACAAAAGCAACATTTGATGAACTGGTTGAAGCCTGAGTGGTGTTACTGATGTCCCTTTCAAACATCCTGAGATTATTGTATAGGTCATCAGGTGTCATTGAATCTACTTCCTCCTTAATCCTCATCGCCACAGATACATTGCCCCATTCTGATGGTAAAGACCTAAGGAACTTCTGGTTTGCATCCTCATTTGAAACTGCTGCACCATGAACTTCCAGTTGTGTTAACAGATGTTGAAATCTGTCATAGCCCTTCTCCAAACCTTCAGTCTTTGAAACACTGAATGTTTCAAATTGCTGTTTAAGAACAGCCTTTTGCATCTTCTTGGAGTTAGCATTGCCTCCAAATCGTTTCTTGATAGCCTCCCACATCTCCTTAGCATCAAGAATGCCATGAAACCTTTGTAGATGCTCCTTAGGAATAGCCATAAGAAGCAAGGTTCTGGCCTTCTTTTCTTTCTCCACAGCCCTAATCTCCTCAGCAGATACTGGTGGCATTATTCTGATCTGCCCATCATTCCCTTGTGAAATTCTTTTCTTAGAATTTCCCTTCTGAATCACCTTCCATACATCGCTATCAATGTATTCCAGATAATGTTCCATCTCCATGGCCCATATATCATACTCTTCTCTTTTCAGTAATGGAAGTTTTATGTTTGAGATTGTGGTTGTGGAAGGGATGGGTTGTTGTTGTGTTTGGGAGTTACTGGTTTCGGTTTTTCCTTCATCTTCATGGTTTGATTTCTCATCCTCACTATTATGGATTGAGAAAGTTTCAGTGTTAACAGGCTTATCGAATTCAGACATTGTGTAGGGTGATTTGAGTGAGAATTAGGTTTTTGAGATTTAGTGTTCTTCGAATTCAGAGTCTCTCTCCTTGCTCTGATACCACTTGTTGGTCCACGAATTGTATGTGGATCACTAAGTAGTCTTGAATACCTAGTAGATGGTTAGGATAAATCCGAACCAATCTAATTGAGAAACCCTAGGTGATTGTTATTGTTAATGCGGAATCTTAACAAGAACAATGAAGAACAAACACAGATATCACTAACTTCGTATATTGATTATAATCACTATAGTGAACTCGTACAACTCTCACATATGAACTAACAATCTTTAGGGATCCTTTTATAACACAAGGAAACCCTAACCGACTCAGAAGATATACACAAATCTTCTATAAAGATACATACACGCATTGTATCTTTTCCTAACATAACTCTAACAAACTTTCCTAACTTCACGACCAGACTTAACTTTACAAGTCAACCAGACTTAAACATGCTACCAGACTTAACATTACATTACCAGACCTAATAACACAAACAGACCTAACTTAGATAAACTACCAGACCTAAGTTGTCTGCTCTTGATTCGTATCATAATTCCCAACAATCAGCACATGATAGCATTGCAGAACTTCCAAAATCTATCGTGTCTAGTGTAAGAGTTTTGAGACAAGGAAATACAGTAGGGACCAGCTTGCTACCACAAGCTAACTGCAGTCAGTACAAAGCCACTTCATATATTTAAGCATTCATAAAGCTCCTCATGGTTAGTTCGTAAACTGAATTTCAAAGAAGCAAAAGTTAGTCTTACCTTGCAGTTTTCAAAATTCAGACAAAGCTCATGAAGTTTTGGAAGGAAACCAACAAGCTCAAAGATATCTGAACTTTTGATGGCTATATTTCCAAGGTCGTGTAATGGTAACGATAACACTTTAAGATTCTCAAGTTTTGTAATCTCAACTAGTTTCACTTTGCCTGAAGCACAGTTATACCTAATTTCCAGAATCTCAAGTAAGGGGCACCTACTTATGAATTCCCCAATATTTTAACTTTTAATTTCTACAAGAGTAAAGTCCAAGTTCAATAGATTTGGAAAACCACAAAAGCCAGATGGCACATGGACACAACAATTATCAAGCTTCAAAAGTGTGAGCTCTAGGCAAGCGAAAAGATGGGTAGGCAACTTCCTCAACATCTAATATCTTGTGATCTGGTATAAAGAGGACAAACTTTGTTACGACACCTTTAAGATGGAGGAGAAGTTTACTTATCGCCCTCTCATTGCAGTTATTCCTGCCACCTAGACCTGGTTCAAAGAACTTCTCCTCAAATACGAGTTGGCTAATATTAGTCCATTTAAACCTCCAGTTTCTCGACAAGATACCCGTCCTAACAGCCTCTTTTATTGGCAGGCACTCTAAAATATGACTGATCACATTCTCTGGCATGTTGCTAATACCAGCTTGTGGTGAAACTTTAGATGTCCCATAAGCCCGTTTCATGATACTAGAAAGAGGAAATGTGTAAGCAATAATTAACTAGAGTAGTATAATGGAATAAGAAATAAGCCATCAAACGCAAATATCATCTTCTAAACACATAACTGAATCCACCACATTTTCCTAAATTTCATTTTTTAATTTACACTATATATATTATAGTACTTGATAACATCATCTACTATAAACCATAAACCATCCAGATTAGCAATAGATGATGTTATCCTAGTCACTATGGAAGGAAATCCTAACCCACTGTTTCAATGTTTCCTCTCATATATGAACGCGTAAAACCGATTTACTATTTCAGAAAATTTGGACAGCATTAACTCCTGAAATATGTGCATTAAAGACATATTCGTAAGAGTAAAAGGGAAACACTTTCGAAATTTTCTCAAACAGTAAATGAGTTATACGCGTTCATATCCTAAATGAGACAAAAACATTCAAAAAGAAGTCCCAAACATGGGACTTTCTGAAATTAATTTCTAATAAATTAGAAATAATCACTAACAATCATATTCAGAAGCTAGGTTTATATCCGCATTCACGATACCATACTAAGCAAAGGCATATGCAGAAAATGACTAAAATCCTAAAAGCATTTGCAAAAGTCCAACAATTACACACAAAACGACTAATATCCTAAAGTCAAATTCACAAAGTAAATATTACAATTCTAAACAAGTAATTAACCAAACACAAACACAAACAAAAAAACATACTAGCTGTGGTCTCGACAGCAGGCACGTTGTCCCGGCTAGGCTCGGCTGTGGTCACTTGGCTTGGGTTTAGCTGTATCAAAAAAATAATAAAAATAAATAAAATAAAAAAATCAGAAAACACATATATCAAAAATTAACAAAAATTAGTCAGTTCTCGCAGATAAGATGGTTCTCGCAAGAAAGTCTCACAATATATATATATATATATATATATATATATATATATATATATATATATATATATATATATATATATATATATATATATATATATATATATATATATATATATATATATATATATATATAGGGTCGCGTTCTATGCAGTACCAATATTAGATGCAGTACTTTACAGTACTCATTTAGACCAATAGGAATTTAGTATTAATAAACATTTTTATTTAATTGAAAAGGGCATAATTGTCAAACACAATTTTAGTTTCTTTTTGAATTTTTTTTAATTAAAAAACGTTTTTAGATTCCCTTAATTTTCGGATTATTATTATTATTATTATTATTATTATTATTATTATTATTATTATTATTATTATTATTATTATTATTTTTATTTTTTTTTTATTTTTTTTAGTATACATGTTTTCAGGAAAATGAAATGCATTTTTTTTTTTTTTTTTTTTTTTTTTTTTTTTTTTTTTTTTTTTTTTTTTTTTAATATTGTTAATTTGCATATGTTTTTTTTCGTCAAATTGTTTAGAAGTCAAACTTGTTTTGCTTAAAATTACAATTGCATATATGTTTCTAGTGTACATTCTCCAATCTTCGATATTTATCGCCAAAAACATGAATATATACATGTAACATCTAAATTTATAACAAACCAAAAACATAAATAGTATACACAAAATTTGATATCAAATGAAATAAAATTTAAATACAAATGTATCTTGTTAAATATAGATGTGCACGTCATTCAAAAACATGTGTGCACTCTTTTATGAAGATATGTGCACGCTTCACTTTCTCATCAAATTCATTAGAACATATGAGTACCCTTCCAAAATATATGTGCACGCTTCACTTTCACATCAAATTCATTAGAAATGATGTACTTGTTGAAAACACATTTATGTTCATACAAGAGTATTGCATTAATGTAATTTCACTATCATACAAGAGTATTGCATTAATGTAATTTCACATTTATGTTCAAAACCATAATTCGTGATCGATGGCTGTATAAAATTCACATTAAACATTATCAAAATCTTTTCTTTGTGAACAAAAATTATTTAAATCTAACAATTTTATACCTGTGAATTTCATAACAATGAATAACCTACAATGTACTTTTTATGTTATATAAAACCACATCAGGCTACCATGACCCCATATACCTTTGACTTAGTGATTCACCTTGGTTCACTCATCCACAAAATAAAACCCCAAATAAACCCAAAAACTTCCATAAATCAAACTCACTGTAATCTAAAAATTCTCAAACAGATAAAATAAAATAAAAGCAAAATATGGCAAATTAAACTTTAACCAACCAAAGAGGCAAAGACCCACTTAAAAAGAACAAAAACAAAAACAAAAACAAAAACAAAAACAAAAAAAAAAAAAAAAAAAAAAAAAAAAAAAAAAAAAAAAAAAAACCAGATAGATGCAAGATTATTTACAGAAAAGCAAAATATTACCTTTTGATTCTTTGTGCTTGGTTCACAACCACAAAGCCTCGTTACGAACGGAAAAAACTATAGAGATGAATAATTCTGACGAATATAAGTGTGGTTATGGTGTCGGTTAATTTTTCCGGCGACTTTGAGATCCAAAAGAGAGAGACGTGGTTATTTTTTTTAATGGATTAATATGTTGTGTTATGGTGTCGGTTAATGGATCTAAGATATAGATCTTGACTTTTGAGTTGCGAGTGATCTCCAACTGTTGATCAAATATAGATCTTGATTTTTGAGATATAGATCTACTTGATCATAATGAGCCATTGATTTCACCGCCCATTAAAACAACTCTCTATGTCTTCGTTTTATGATAACCAATCGAAGCAATTGTGGCTATGTTTGTTTAAAAAAAATAAACCGTTTATGACGACTGGTAGAAAAAAAAAATAAAGGATTTATGGAGGTTGTGGTGGCTTATTTTATGATTAGGGTTAAGTTTTAGGAGAGAGACGCTTAAGGTTGAAAGTGAGAGAGAAATCTGAGAATTTTTTTTTAGTGATTCTAATATCCTTTTAAAAGGACGGTTATTAAATCAATTAATGTGGAGTTCCCATAATACCCTTTCAGCCTTAACAAAATAATACTTCATCTTTTGTTTATTTGCAATTTTAGCACTTTTAATCTTGTCCTTTAATTAACTAATCCAATGGCCCAGATTCATTATAAGAGTACTGTAAAGTACTGTATCTAATATTGGTACTGCATAGAATACAACACTATATATATATATATATATATATATATATATATATATATATATATATATATATATATATATATATAGAATCCGGTTCCATTGAGAAGGTTTTTATTTTGAGAAGATTGAGAAATCTTCGTTTGAACAAACTGATTCATGTTTTTATTTTGATTCACAAGTAAACATCATTTTATGGTGAATCGAATCTATAAATTACAAATTTGATTCACAAATCATTGTTAAAATCGAGTTATGATGATGATTCATTAAATTTGTACAGATGATTCAGTATTCTACATATATCGCAAAATCGAGAGATTTTTAACATTGATTCAAATTTTTTTTTACACATTTTGAATTTTAATCACATTAAAATGAGTTTTACGCTTGAAAAACATGAATCAAAGTTAAAAATCTATTGTTTTTGAAAACCTTCTCAATCTTCTCAAATAAAAACCTTCTCAATCGATCCAGATTATATATATATATATATATATATATATATATATATATATATATGATACCTGGGTTTAGTGTGCTGCAAAAGAGAGTAATAGAATTAAACAAAAGTGGCGGTGCCATAAGAGTGATGAAGAAGATGGCAGATCTGAGTTTTTTTTTTTTTTTTTTTTTTTTTTTTTTTTTTTTTTTTTTTTAATTTTTGGTAAGAGTGAAAGAGATGTGGGTTATGTAGTTGGTTTAACATTTGCAAAACACCTGTTTATTTTGTCTTTTAGTGCGAGGACTTTGTTTGTCGTGTCGTACTGTCGTGTGTTTGGCGGGATAAAGAAAACAATTTTAACGAGTACATTAAATTTGTCTTTGTCAAATGCTATTTTTATAAAAAAAAAAAAAAAAAAAAAAAAATAAAAAGTGTTCTAAATCATTTTAATTAATTTAAATCATTTAAAATTATTTAAATCATTTTTTAGTTAAGTTAAATTATTTTTAAATCATATTTAATTAAATTCATTTATAATTAATTTAGGGCAAATGTTTTAAAAGGTAAAATATTTGACACCATTTGTTTTTCTGGGTAGCGAATAATTTTTTTTTTTATTTTTTTTTGCTTATACGTATTTTTCTTTCAAATTCGGTCTTTTTGAGTTATTTTGTGACATTTTTGCCCTCTCAGCTAATAGTAATTTTTTATTTCGAATGGCAAAAATGTCACAAAGTACCTTAATATGGACGAATTTGAAAGAAAATACCCATATACGCAAAAATATTTGTTCGCGCGATACCCAGAAAAATAAATGATGGCTAGTATGATACCTTAGAGCACTTCCAGTGGTAACCCGGAGTTAAACTTTAACACACTGTCATGTCAGCTTTAACCCTTTTACCTTTAACTCAAAAAAAAAAAAACACCCACAATCATAACTAAACCTTAACTCACCTTAACACACCAAGTTCCAATGGTTAACGCACCGTGTTAAACCTTAACACACCTTTAACTCACCTTAACACACCAAGTTCCAATGGTTAACGAACCGTGTTAAACCTTAACACACCTTTAACTCACCTTAACACACCAAGGTCCAATGGCTAACCCACCGTGTTAAACCTTAACACACTAAAAATGCATACTTTAACTCGGCGTTAAGGGGTTAACGCAGGTGCGTTAACGCACCCTTAACCCACCTCTTTTCAATGGTTAACGCACCATAACGCTGTGAAAGTTAAGGCTTAACGCACTTGCATTGAATATGCTCTTATAAAACATTTGCCCATTAATTTAAATTATTTATATTTTATTTAGAAAATTTGTAACAAAACCCGGCACTTCGCATCTTGAAACTTCAAAACAGCTTTGATCTAGATACTTGGGGTTGAAAAGCTTGATTTGTAAAAAAGAAATATTTCTTCTTTTTCAATCAAGGTGAGTTGAAAAGCAAGTGGAAATTTTGAAGATAATCGAAGCAATGTTGCAACAAATTAACATATGATGTCACCGAAAATACTACTTAGTCTGACCAGTTGCATATACATAAAAATATCAATAAGATCATTAACAAAAATCTATTGACATCACAAATTAACACATGGTTTGAGTCTGTGGCGGTGGGTTCAAACCCCGTGAATTAGTCGGCCAAAAAGGTTGAAAACCATGGTTAACCAAAAAAAAAAAAACTAATACATGGTTTATCTGGTACACCAACACTCGCCACCAAGGTGAAATAATTGGACAAAACAGTAATTACTACATGAAACCTAACTCGTTGCACGGCGAGCTTCTTTCTCTGACAATCTGAACGTTTTCTTCATTTATTCGATTTATTAATTTGAAGAACATGACTTTTTTTTTTAAAAAAAAAAAAAAAAAAAAAAAAAAAAAAAAAAAAAAAAAAAAAAAAAATGACTTTTTTTTTTAAACTAATCAAGAAATGAGTTGGGTTTTGGTGAATAGCTAAAAAGATCTAATATAAAAAATGAGTTGGGTTTATTGAAACATCAATATCAAGAACAATATGAGCATACAATGTTGATAAAGGTTTGATCAAAGTATCTTGATGAAATGAGAGAGTTTGTATGAAATTTGAGTTGATTAAAGTCAAAGATGTTTTCTGAACAAATTGTGGGGAATGTTTGATATGCAACGCAAAGAAATGGGGTTTTTTTTATGAGGGAAGGTTATACTATAGAAGCCCCCTATGATGTCAAATCATAGGGAGATTCCCTTTGTCCCCCTTTGACTTTCCAGTATAACACAGTTTTCTGTCAGTTTATGTTCCATATTTCTGACAGTTTTAATTGTTTGACTTATTAAACTTTATATTTTATGTTCCGCATTTTCAGGTTTATAGTTTTTTTATATAAACAAAATTATAAAAATAAAAAAAATAATAAAATAAAAAAAAAAAAGTCAAAAAAACAGGGGGGCTAGGATAACATTTTTTTGAGGGGCTTGAATAACCTTGCCCTTTTATTTATATATCTTAACTAATTATAAAGGAAAAGTCAAGTCAAGAAAGTGAAAACTTAAATTAATGTATTGCCCATTTTGCAATTGTAAAATTGAATAAGGAACAGTTTTTTTATTTTCGGTATGTATTAATGTCTGATTAATTATAACGCCAATCTTCTTTAATACGCTTCTTGTCTAAAAATTCAAAACCATTCTACAAATTAAATCCACTCCTTTCCATCTCTTCTTCCACACCATATGATTCACGAATTGCCACCATCTTTTGATGGTTTAGGTAGTTCCAAGTAGTCGGGGGCTGGGTTTTTGGTTGTTGTCAGTGGTTTCGGTTGTCCATAGCCACCATCAAAGAAACAGCCAATACCGAGCGTCTCACCACCTTAGAAAACCCACCACCGAGACAGACCCCACTAAAGGTTATTTTTTTATATAAACTTGTATATTCCTTGACATTTTTGTTTTTGTTTTTATTTTTTTATGTATAGATCTGTTTTTTTAGAAGTTTGATTTGCTATAACATTTTGCTAGGAAGGAGAGGATGTTGGAGCAGGAGGAGAAGCGGAAGAGGACGGAGATATTGTCGCGGGTTTTGATTGATGCTGCGGTGGCGGAGAGTGACGAGGAGGATGAGGAGGAGGTGGTGAGAGTGGAGGATCAGTTGTCGTTGTCGGTTGGGATTATTGGTGCTCCTAATACTGGAAAGTCCGCGCTTACTAATTTTATGGTTTGTGTTTTTTGTTTGTTTTGTGTCGTGTTATGAATTTTGCATATGTTAATGTTAGCGTGGGAGTGTTTAATGTTGTGGTAACAAGATTATAGTGTTGGGCGTAAATTTATTTTGGTTATGGTTTTCAAGTTTTAAGGGCGAAATGAGTAGTTCTGGATTATGTTGGGAAACAATCATTAGGATAAATGCAAAACTACTGAATCATGCCTAGCTTTCAAGGTACTTGATTATCCGCTTATGATATTGGTTACGCAAGTCGCTATAGCCACTTTGAAAACGCGCATTTGACACTGCGGAGTCCTACAAGAACATACTAGAAGCACTTTTGGGGCAAACTGACCAAATTCAGACTAAGACTGATATGTAGAAAGATATGATAATTGTAGATATTTAAGTAGCTGTTGGGAGTCTCAACGTTCAAGTTAGAGTTTTTCTGATTTACCTGAATGTCCAACTAAATTGTGCTTAGCTGATGAAGTGGAATATATGTTTATTGGTACTCCGTGCTGGATTGTTGATTGCCTGTCACTGTATAATGAGGATTAAGCAAGTATTGGTTACTGTTATGAAAGCAAAGCTTTTACTCCTAGCTATGGAATCCTTAGTTATTTGCTACAAGAAGCATATATGTTGTGTCATTTGTTAATGGTCAGTTATTTTAACTCTTGGGCTGGTAGCATTACTGTTAGTGGCATTGTAAATAAATAAATTATTGGGGTTTTTTGGATGTGCGTTACGAAATTGATTATATGGTGTTCAATATCCAAAGTCAGAATGTCAGCTTTAGTAAAATGGGATTTAGAAGATAGTGTTTGGATATGATTTTGCTGTTTATGTTGTACTAATTATATAACGAATTAGTTGAAAGGACATTGCTGTGATAATGATCAGACTTGGAAAGATGTTAGGAAATGATTATCAAGATGAATGTAAAGTTACTGAACTATACCTAGCTTTTCACGTGCTTGATTATCCGATCATGATACTGGGTATTCAAGTCGTGATGATCTTTTTTTAACACAAATGCCCAAACACCCTAGAGTCATTAAAAAAAGAGAGACCTGAAGTACTTCAGGGGAAAACCCAACCATTTTTTACTCCAAAAGTTAAAACGGTTCTGAGAATGTACATTCTGCAAGAAGGATTTGATGATTGCAGAAGCCAGAAACCAAAAACAATTTGTTCGGAATGCAAGATTAAAAGTCAATTGTGTTATAATGTAAAATTAACAATGAACATCAGAAATAATTAAATGAAAATTGTACATCTTGTTGCTATAAGAGGTGTATATTTTGTATCGTTTGTTGATGGTCAATTATTTCTACTGTTTGGTTGATGACAATACTGTTACTGGCTCTATAAATAAACAGATTCGTAGGGGGTATTTGGATGTGCGTTTTAAGATAGTGTTTGGGAGTACTTTTTGTAGTTTAAAGTTGAATATTCAGATAGTAGTTTTTTGTTCAATAAGAGTAACATTCTCAAGTTAGTCTGGAAAAGGGGTATCTAGGTAAGTTTATTGTACTCTTAGGTAATTAGTTTTGTTGCAGTTGGTATAAAGCCCACTAGCAAAACTGATCATTTGGCCCAAATACTTTATAAGTGAAATTTGTTTATCCAAACTCTAGAAGCGGATTATAGTGACTTTAAGTCACAACTATAATAAACGTATTTCAGAATGCAACTCCTAACACCCGATTAGAACTTGATTATTTGTAGTTGAAGTACCATGATGGAAGCTGGTAAGATTTAAAGCATAAGTATATCATAAACAATCCTTCTATTGACCTTTTTGTTATTCATATTAGAACACGTCCACTTAACCAAAATTCATAATTGATGTAATTTTTTTCTTTTCAGTTTCACTAAATGTTTGTATGTGTTCTTTGATATATGTTAAGAATTTTTGCTTGAGATGAATTATCGCTTGTTAAAACCATTTGCAATTACATTTTCATTTTCTCACGTTCTATTTTGAACGTTATACAAAACACTTACCACAATATCGCATATCGTTAATTTTCTTTCGTTAGGAATTTCTGTTGCTAAGCACGGGTACTCGTCTAGTTGTGGGTAAAAAGATGTGCAATTTTAATTCCGGTATCGGTTTTTTTTTTTTTTTTTTTTTTTTTTTTTTTTTTTTCACGTAAGTTTATGTTTAATATGTGTTTAAATTTGATGTATTGTATTTTTTTATTTTTTTTTAATGAAATGAATTTAGTTTATTTGAGTATTTGAATAAAAGAAATAAAAATAGATAGTGGTGGGCCCAAATGAGTAAGTTGTGGTATGTTAAGGGAAAGTGGGTTGTTAGTTGTGGTATTTCATGCTGACGTGGCACCCGTGGGGCTCGAATGATGAGTTTGGGTTATGTCATGACACCTTCTGGTCTAAGCTCACTTTCTCCGATTGATAGTGAGTTCTTAGGGTTTTATATTGCATGTTATTTACACACAGTTGTTAGTTTTCAATTGTGTAGAAACTCTCTTTATTTCTTCTTGTATTGTAAAACTGAATGAATCAACCATAAGGAGTGGTTGGTCGAGTTGATTCTTAATAAAATTTTGTGTTGAAATCTGGTAATTGATCAATCTTTGAATAAATTTAACAAATATCATAAGCAATTCTTGATAATAATTATATAGTTTATAAATATCACACTTTATAGATGACGAAGTTGTTTTGTAACAACTAAATTCATCAAATATAAAACACGATATTTAAAACTATAGCATCTCCTGAATAAAAGTTTGCTCTCCATTGGTCGATTTGAGAAAAACATTTTTACTACTTGCTTTTAGTACATCGTGTTACTAAAGTTCTTTATAGTATTTTTCACCCTATATTACATCATAGTGTCATATGGGTTACGTTTCTATGCCTAGAAGATTGGTTCACATTCTTGTTTCATCTGCTTAACACACATACAACATGACTGGAATGCAACATTCATGATTATATTTTAAAAATGATCAATAGTTAAAAATATAGATGTTAAAAGCCAACATACAACATGTTGCAACCATGTGATTAGTTCGCTATTTTTGGTTGCCCTCTCATAAGTTCATGTTGTATGGAACGTCATAAGGTTTAGAAGGTAAGAATTTCGACCCAAGGTTTTTGTGTTATGTTGAAGCGCACTTGAAGGGTTCTATAATAGACGAGTATAAAAACATGCTTCTAATTTATCTTTTAATAGAAGCTTTTAGAAGTAACACCAAGAAAGTTTTTATACTTATTATTACTACTACCCGCGCGTTGCGGCGGCGGGTACCCTGAAATAATATTTTCCGGTGAATCATGTATTTTAATTTATTATGTTCTTTTTAATAATAAATTTACGGATATCAAGAATTTCATGTGACGTATTTCAACTCCTTAACTAAGGAATTTATGTCGTCTTTTTGGGTCTTTTTTAAAGTCATTCGTATAACATGAGCCCGTTTGGCCAGTGCCCGTTTAGCCCGTGCCCGTTTGACCCGTGTCCGTTCGGGTTCTAGCCCGTTTGGCCCGTGCCCGTTCGGGCTCTAGCCCGTTTGGCCCGTTGCCCGTTCGTGCTTGAATATTTGTATAATGTGCTTTATTATTTGTATTAGTAACATTTAATGTAGGAATTGTGTTTAAGTTGGTTGTACAATATGCTTGATAATTTGTATTTCTTATTTAAGGGGTGTTTTAATAACTAAATTAATTGTATTTATTGACCAATTAATTAATTGAGTACATTAAATATTTTGACCAAATTAATAGTGCTTTGTATTTTGTACATTAAGCTTTAAGACTTGTAAGTCTTAAAATTAAGATTGATGAGAAAGATCATTAATAGTGCTTTGTGTATTGTACAATAAGCATTATAGCTTGTAAGTCTTAATTTTAAGACCAAGAGGAGAGAGAGTCATTCATGCTTTATATGTAGTATAGAAAAATAAAGTTTAACGATGCCTTTTAAAATCATGTTCTTGCAATTTCTTTCTTGCGTTTTTTTTATTTGTGATTTAAACTTATCATAGACTATCTTTTTCTGACCAAATGCTGTCTAAACAGTTAATTTTACAGAAACGAACAAAATCAAAATCAAAATTTCGAATCCTAATACTCAACAAAATTTTCACATACGTGAAGAATCATAGATTCTTTAGAACCTAACAAATATAATTCGCAAAGATCACTATAAAATCTGTTGTCATGAAAACACAACATGCTCGGAAAAAAAAAAAAAAACAACAGAAAATTAGACAAACTTTAGTTAACAACCACAAAACACAACCATCCAACTCCGCCGTTAGATCCCGGTTCAACCACTCTAAACAAAAACCCAAAACGCTCACCACTATAACCTGCGGCCAGATCTAGGTTTAACAATCGATAACATAAACCGAACATATAAACCACCAAAACAGGTGGTCAATCCGAAATAGCCATAACCAGATCTCGGTTTAACCACCGAGTAACACAAAGCCGAAACAACCTTAACCACAAACTAACACAACAGAAACCACCAAAACCAATAAAACTTATACACATCACACAAAAAGCCAAAGCACCTTTCAAACAAAACACACCAAAACTGCTTGTGGTTGTGGCCGATCAAGTTGGTGGTGTTGGTCTTGGACTACAATGGTGGTGATATACTGATACTCCGTATTTGTTTTTGTCAAAGGAAGAGAGAGATTGTTTTAAAGAGAAGGTGATAGAGAAAAAAAGAGTGGAGCGCGTGTTTTCTGTGTTAGGTGTCGAGGGTTATATATAAAGTTAGGTTCGGGCTGTTACAAGTTAAATGGGCTGTTACAAGTTTGAGGGGTGTTATAATTTTAGGAGTTTAAGACATTTAATGGGCTTTTACAAACAATTGGTTGTTACAACTTATACATTTAATTTCCAGGAACAATATTGACCATACATTGGAATCTTTCTATAATAAGTAAGTTAAAAAGTCTGAATTTTAAGCCTTGCTATTTAGGGAATGTCCTAAATGCATTATAAGGTAGTAAAGATAGTTTACAAATATCATGAGGCAGTGCAAGATACCTAGGTGTTGTAGAACATAAAATGTGCACCTAAACTTCTTAAACTGCATCATGAAATTTAGAACTATAAAATATTAGAATGTTCCACGTTTACAATAAAAGTAGGGGTGTTCATCGGTTCGGTTATCGGGTTATTCGGTTTATTTGGTTCGGTTAGTTCGGTTAAAAAAAATTTCTAGTTCAAACCGAAAACCGAACCGAACCGAATTCAAATTTGATTCAACCGAACTTAATGACCCGAATTACATAATTTTAATTATTTTTTCATTTAACTATATATATTTTTAGCACAATTTTTTTTTCAAGCTTAAATAATGTTATATTTATACTAACAAAGACTTTTAGCGATTTTCTTTTTATACAAATACATAAAAAGTTATATATATTTATATATATTCGGTTTTTGGTTTTCATTGCGAAACTCATATCCAAACCGATAACCGAATATTTAGTTCGGTTCGGTTCGATTTTCACCAATTCGGTTCGGTTACCAATTCGGTTCGATTTTTTTTTGTTCGGTTCGGTTTTAGTTTTGGGTTACTGCGGATATTACCAGATCCGTGAACACCCATAAATAAAAGCAGCTAGGAAGGTGATTTTATAGCATCTCCTACTTAGCATTTTCCTCTCCGCCAGTCTAGGTGGGAAAAACAAACATTTTCTAAGTTTTCTTACTTTTAATTGTCCTCTAACTTTATTGAAAAAAGATAAATTTGATGTAAGAGCTTGACTTGTCGTGACAAGCAGCTTGTCATTTGGCCTCTGCTGGGTGCCACATCACCATAACACAACTCATGGAGGGCTCGGAATCTACTAGTTTTTCAGGCGGTTAAGGTTAAAACGATGAAGATGATTGACGACATTATTGCGACAACTTATCTTTGGATAAAAAATGGAGCTATGTTTTGTAGTATTTCTTGGATTGATTGGTGTTGCAATCCGAGTTTTCTTTGTATTCATTTGTAATCTTTTCTTGTTTTGTCCATGCTAGCTTCTTACTAGCATGTGTCTAATAAATATCCGTCGTGCGAAAATTAAAAAAAAAAAAATAAATAAATAAATAACTAAAACAACAACTTCATTTGGGTCTCACATACACACTTATTCAAACACACAACCATTAAAAAAATAATAATAAAAAAATAAAAAATACAACACTTACCTTCGTCGTGCAGACGACAAACCAACCAACAACAACAAGTTGTGGCAAGGGTGCCACGTAGGAGTGGCGAATGGTGGCAAACATTCGCAACAAAAATTTTGACTGTCAACGGATGTTTGTTATGGTGTTGAGATGGCAAGTGCATACCGTTAAGAGTGGTCCACGTGAGATGAGCCCGAGGGAGGCTTCTCCAATGTGATCTAGTTTGTGAAGATCAAAATAAAGCGATGATGTGTAAGGGAGGTGAAGAATTCACTTTTGAAGACGTAAAAGAAAGAACATCAAAAATTGCATCACTGGTTGACTCTATATGAAGTTATGTTCGAGATGCCGAATTATAAAGTAGCATAGACAAGAGTTGGTTTTAAAGGCTACAAATGCAACGTTTTTGATGCACTCGATTGTTGTAAAACTAGACAAGAGTAAGTAATGTTTACATTTAAGGTATATAAATTGAATATATCTAACATATTTTCGACACATTAAAAGTTAGGAAAAGTATATATCAATGTTTTCAAAAATTATTCATTAGTAATCTCGATGACAAAAGTATACAAATTGTTGTAAAACTAAGAACAAATAGCACCGATGTTTGAAAACAAATTATAAGATTTTGAAGTCCATCCTTACTCCTTAAGATCTCAAGTCGGGTAGCTGGGTCGAACGATCAAAGTTATTTGTAATGTCTCCAACTCGTCGAAAGTCGAAACCTTTCGATGGGTTATCTTGCCAAATATTGGTCAATCATCTTGGCCATATGGTTACTTCGGGCTTGACTCTATAAAGTATGTTATGTTAGAGATAACGTATTATAAAGTAGCATAAAATGATGTTCGACAAGAGTTGCTTTTAAAGGCTAAAAGTACATCCATAAGACTGTAACGTTGAATATCTAAACTAGATAATCAATACCGATCAGACAAACACAAAGACGAGTAGGGGAACATGCTCCTAGTTACGGAGTCGCGATGAGTACTCGATGTACGAGTATTTTCAAAGTCATGATCTGTACTCAATGTACAAGTGATTAACTTACACACCTTTCTAACTTGTGTCATTATATTATAACAAAAGGTTCACCATTAAACAAACATCACAGTTTATAAACGTCGTAAAAAAATTCTAATAGTAATTATATAGTTTATAAATATTAAGAGTTCATTCCAAAAAAGATATATATTCTTTTCGCTTTTATAGAGATATTAATATAGTACTATTTGTTAAAGTTCATTTGATATGAATAACATTTTGAAAAGTTAGAGAAAAGCATATGGGTATGTTTGCCATGTGGAACTTTTTTGAGCGATGAGTGGTTAGTAACGAGTGTTTTTTATTTTTATAGTCGTTTGGCAAAGGAGTGGTGAGCTTTGCTATTTTTTAAAAATGCTCATTTTTTCAATGCTTATTTAAGAATCTATGAGCGATGAACTGTGGTTACTGCTCACGGCTCACTGCTACTTTTAACAAACACATATATCAATACTTTATAAAATAAGTCACAAATGAACGATCATAAGTATTATGTAAATAGATGGTGTTTTTCCATTTTAAGTATCCGTGTGTGTGATAATATTATAAATGTAATAACAAATTATAAAGTGACCATCAATCCATTTACACTTAACTTAGTGGAGATGGTTATGTTTGAATCAAGTCCGATCAACTCACTCCTCACGCACACCCCGAAAGAATTTTCCCCGACTGGTGGAAAGTGCCCGAGAGCCTTCCCGCGTGTTTGTGTGTCGTGAGGTGGTCATGCGGGAAAGAGTGACCACTCGGCCACTCTCCATGGTCGATACTCATAACTTCAATTCATCTTGTATAGATTGTCATGAACAATCTTAAAAGGTTAGAAGGAAAGGATTTCAACTTGAGGTTATTGTGCTATATGTTGGACCGTACATGTGACGTTGGTAAGATATACTTGAATCATGGGCGGATCTATGTAGAGCCCAGGGGTAGCGGTCGCTACCCCTGAACTTTTATCCGGTAGTGGAATTTTTGGCCATTTTTTGCGATTTTTAGCCATTTTTTGGCGATTTCGCTACCCCTGAAACAAATTTTCGCTACCCCTAAACAAATTTTCGTATTTCGCTACCCCTGTTCGTGGCTCCTGGCTCCGCCACGTGACGTTGGTAAGATATACTTGAATCAAGTCGTCTTCCTTACACTGTGTTCGAAAATGCATTTAGAGCACTAGCTTAGCCATTTTACTTTTCAAGTTTTTGAAATTTTCTTTTACATTTTTTTTTTTTTTTTTTTTTTTTTTTTAATAATTGTCCTCTAACTTTACTTTATCTTTGGTTGATTAATGTGATTGTCAATGGATATTTGTTACAGTGTTGAGATGAAAAGAGTAGTCCGTTAGAGCGTATCACATGAAATGAGACTAGGGAAGCTGAGGCTTCTTCACTGATCTAGTTTGTGTTTAAAATGATGATTTTTCTAAGAAGACATACCATCACTGTCCCGATAATATTATGCACGAGAGGTGAAGAAAGCACCTTTGTAGGTGTATGAGAGTTAACGAGCCTCCTATCACACCTTAACCTATCTGATGAACACGACTCATGGGAGTTTATCATAGATCCATCAAGAATGTTTTCTGTAAAGGCCATTCGCAACCACATCGCCCTCTCGACCTCTTTTCTGCCATCCCAACCTACACACTGGAACAAAATGCTACCTTCTAAGGTAAACATCCTTCTTTGGAGAGTAATGAACAGAAGGATTCCAACCAGAATGAACCTAGACAGGCGTGGCATTGATCTCGATACCGTTCGTTGTCCCGTATGTGATGATGATTTGGAATCAGAAGACCATATCTTCGCCAAATGTTGCATTGCAGTGGATAAACCAAATTTCATCAATACTTTGATGTGGTGGTTCGCACTACAGTTTGGCACTTATGGAGTTTCAGAAACAAGGTGTCCTTTTCTCAAAAGCGTCCTAGAAAAGATCTCATATTTAACGACATCAAGGTTTCGGCCTTCACTTGGATCTCTAGCAGGAATAAGAAAGTGTCTCCTAGTTGGTTAGAGTGGCTATGTAATCCATGTAATTCATTTTCCCTTTTGTAATTGTTCTTTTCTAGTTCCTTGCTAGTTTAATGAAAACCGCCGTTCAAAAAAAAAAAAAAAAAAAAAAAAAGTTGGAGAAAAAAAAAATCTCTTGTTTTCTATCTCTAGTTTTGTAAAAATTTGGAAGGAAGATTTATCCTTATAAAACACTTGAAAATATAAAAAACGCGTTTAGTTGATTTTTGTATTTTCTATTTTTAAAAAGGGGAAGGAGTGTTGTGGGTTACAAAAGAAAACAAGGAAAACAACTAAAATTTGTTTTGTAGTTTTCCTTATTAAGTTAGGAAATAAAGATTTTGTGTTTTGCAAAACATTTTGTTAGAAAACGTCGATTTGAATGCGATATCTGTTTTTCTTGTTTTTCACAAAATATTTTGTAGAAAACATGGATGTTTTCCTCCAACTAAACGTACCCTATGCTTCTGATACATTCATATGATTGTGACTTGTTGTTTTATGATTGTGACGTTGTTAAAACTAGACAATCCAAGCACAATTTCAAGACGAGTAACTTGCCTCTAAGTGACAACAAAAGATTTACCATTAAAGTATTATAGTAGTTGATAAATATCATGAGTAGGGATCCAATGATCAGTAAATTAAAATAAGAAGTGGTGAGAAGTGACCATAACAACATATTTGAGATGCAACGACTTGCATTAGATGCATTTCTATTTATTTAGATGTACCCCTTTAAGTTTCGTAAGTTATTTTGAAGTGTAAGTGGTGCAAATTAATTTTTATAATTTTGACACATGTAGAGTAACAAAATAAAAAAGATATCATTAAATGCATCTAATATGCGTATATGCATATAATTAAAAGCTAGAAAACACATTATGATGCATTATAATGCATCTTAAATTATAGAGATGCATCTAATTTAGGTTGGTGCATCTCGAATATGTGATTATAATTACTTCTCTTCCTTAAAAGTACTTCTTATTTGATCAAAACTCTAAGGGGCCATTTGTTTTGAGGGTGTCGGATTCAGGGAATCCTTTTATTCCATGAATCAAGTGTTTGGTATATGGGAATGCAATTAAATGTGGGCCCATGGATTTTAAATAGTGGCTTTTTTGATTCCACTGGAGAAAGGCCGGTTTCATGTGGTTTCACTTTAGAAGTGGGCCCGTGAATTTTAACAGCCACTCAAAATAATGATAAGGTAAACTTTTATTGAGATATTTTATTTATAACTATTAAAATAATAATAAATTATATATAATAATATATATAATAATATATTTTCTCTCTCCTACTTTTTCTCAAACCTTTCCCAAATCTTTCAAACCTTTCCCAAATCCAAATCCAATTCCAATCCCACTTACGAACCAAACGCACCCTAAATATCATAAACATTTTTTAATAATAAACAAAGTTATAGTATTTGTGTTATTTTGACATCTTTCGTGTACATATTGCAAACAAGACTCTTTACCTAGTGTAAGTATCACGTAGTACCACACGACACTACCAACTACACCATCATAAAATGGTATCGATAATGTTTTTTTCTTCTTCTTCGGGATGAGCGTTTCATGGCATTGGCACTACGTCTTAGTGGCATATCTAGAGTCGTCTCGTAGTTTTCGGTGGCCCTAGGCAATAACAACAAAGAGGCCTTATTATACTTGTAAACTAAAGAGAAATTGCATATAAATTTGATGGGTTAATACACAAATATGTTACTAAACTTTCCATAAAAGTTCGCCTAAGTTACTGAACTTTCATTTTGTTCACTTAGGTTACTGAACTTATAAACCATGACATTTGGGGTCACTGAACTTATAAAAAATATTCATAAACAACACTGAACTTGTAAAAACATGACATTTATGTTACTTAACATATCAAAAAATATACGATTAAGTCACTCCTACCAACACTAATAAATTAGGCGAACTTTTTTGGTAAGTTCAGTAACCTAAGTGAACAAAATGAAAGTTTAGTAACTTAGGCGAACTTTTTTGGAAAGTTTAGTAACATATTTGTGTATTAACCCAATTTGAATTATATGACTCATATATGTTTAATATTATATGTATTTATATGTAAAATTAATAAAAATGTGGCCCATTTAAGTAGAGGCCCTGTGCGACGGCACTTGTTGCACACCCCTCCGAGACCCCTCACTAGACACAAAAAACCCTGGCCTAATGTTCCTTGGCAGCTTCTTGTAATCCGTGGTCATAGTTTCCAAGTTCCAACTAGTGATCATTGTTTGCTGTATGTCTCATTCTTTGGGTGGTTGAGCCGTTCCACATGTTTGTCTGATGAAGCGAAAAGTGTACCGCTTTTAAGGGGTCATTTAAGCCTTAAATCGTATTTATTTGATCAAATATTGCCCTAAATCGTTCCTTTTGTCATTTTAGGTACTTTTGAGGAGAAATCTGGAAAAGGAGGCATTTTGGACGTTTTTGGAGCATTAAAGTGAAGAAAACGGCAAAGTCTCAAAAATCGGCTAAAAGTTACTCTTGACGGCGTCAGACTTTACTCTGGACGGCGTCATGCCTTGGCAAGAAAAGTTGGACGTGAAATTTACTCATGACGGGCCAGTGAAAATAGCATGTGAATTCTGACGGCGTCACGCTTTAATTTGATCGAGGGCGTCACGGCTTAAATCATAAGGGGACGGCGTCACGTTCATGATTCGACGGCGTCAAGCCTTGATAAGCCAGAAGGGATTTTTTGAAGAGCTAAAGAGGGACGGCGTCAAGAAGGTCATCCGGGAACCCTAAAAGCGGCGAGGTGACGGCGTCACACTCCATAAGGTGACGCCGTCAGATCCAAAAATCTATATATAGTTTTCTAATTTTTTGTCATTAGAGAGAGCTTAGTGTGTGGAATTTTGGGAGAAAACCCTAAGACGAATTTAGCTACTTTTTCAGGGCTTTTTGCCTTGAGATCTTCCATGTTTCATTGAAAGATAAGTTATCAATTAATCATTCAATATGTCTATGTGTTGTTTGATTCTATCTTATTCTTGTCTTTTGTTTAACATGTTAGGCTAAATTTATCTTGTGTTTGCTTAGATCTAATGAAACCTAGCTATTGATTATTGGTTGTTAGTGTGTTGTTAGTTGTATTGGATGATTGTTTATCTATGTTAGGCTTAAGAAAACTGGCTAACTTCCTATTCGGTAACTTGCTTGAACGTCTTAAGAAACATGAACCAAATGCGTACTAAAGGTTTTTATGGTTGTATTTAATGCACAAGCGAATTCTAGTGATCCCATGTTAGGAGCTTCCTAGCCGGCTCGACATAGGAGTGAAGTAGGAGCTTGTAGAGTTGGGGAAGTAAGTACGCCACCCCACGAATGGTATTAAGGAATACACCCGTCATCCACGCAACTAATACACACTAATTAACCGGTAAAAGATAGTTAGGGAGTAAGGAAATCTAAGTAAACACATTTCTCTACACATAAGTTTCTCACCACATTTTATTTTCAGTTATTTTATTTTATTGCATTCGTAGTAATTTGGGTTAGTTGACTAGCAACTAATTCCGCCCACTCTTTCAAAACCGAGATTTTACTTGCTTTCATAAAAATTATAAAAACATAAAAAAGAATCTTCCTCAACCCTTAGACCTAATTAGAGTAGCCTTTCACACCTAACGAACACTATTCCCTGTGGAGAACGATCAATCCCCCGTACTTACCACTACACTATACTACATCGGTCAGGTACACTGCCTGGTGGGGTTGTAAGCCTCTTGAGATCCCTCGAGAGGTAAAACCTGTTGTAAGGTTACAAAACCACGCAATCAAGTTTTTGGCGCCGCTGCCGGGGAATAGTTATTGTTTAGGTTGAATTTTTTATTTCTATTAGGTCTACTCACTAGATTCCTTTCTAGTGAGATTTTTATTTTTCTAGGTTTTCTTTAGTCTATCTATTTTCTTCGTGTCTTTGTTCGTAACCATACCGTCCGACATCATGGAAGATGGTAATATCCTTAACCCACACAACCCACCACCACAACAACCACAACCACCTCCTAGAGCCCGTACTTTAGGAGAGTATTCCCGTCCTAGCCACCATGGCTATCGAAACACCATTGAGCTCACTCAAGGAGCCAATATCACACCCTTGCGATCCGACACCATCCGGTTGGTGCAAAGCGGATGCTCATTCCATGGACTTCGTTCTGAAGATCCTAATCAACATCTCAAGGACTTTCTTAAAATCGTTGATTCTATAGACCTTGATGTTGCCACTCGAGAGACGACCCGATTGCGTCTCTTCCAATTCTCTTTGCGGGACCAAGCTAGTCAGTGGCTAGAACGTCAACCCGCAGGATCCATCACCTCTTGGGATGATCTCACCACTCGTTTCCTTGCTCAGTTTTTCCCACCGGGAAGAACTACCAAGCTAAGGAATGATATCTTGATGTTCCAACAACGTCAAGGCGAAACTCTCTACGAGGCATGGACTCGATTCAAGGACTTACTCCAAAAAGTCCCTCACCATGGCATAGAGCTTTGGCTCCAAGTCCAAATCTTCTATGACCATATCAATCTCTACACAAGGCAAACCATTGACCAATCGGCCGGTGGCAAGCTACGTGATCTAAGTGCGGAACAATCATGGGCTCTCCTAGAGGATCTTGCTCTTTATGACAACGAAAGTTGGAGTGATCCCCGTGATTTGAATAAAACGGTCAAGGCAATATCTTTGCCTTCTAACAATTCAAGCACTTCCGACCGTAGGATCATAGAACTTGAAGACCAAGTCAAGTTTCTCATGAAATCCTACGAGGCTCCTAAACCTTCAAACCAAGTGAACAAAATCACTTCTTCATGTGAATTATGTAGTGGTCCCCACGACACTCGTGATTGCATGGAACTCCCCGAACAAGCTTTTGTGGACTACGCATCCTCGCGTACCGACGGAGCGGGAGACAAGTGGTACACTTTCAAACCCGAGCCAAACCATTACGGTGATACATACAACCCCTCATGGAAAAATCACCCGAACCTTAGGTGGAAACAAAACCAAAACACACAACAAACCAATTCTTCCAACCCACCTAATCGTTTCCAATCAAGCGGTTCCAACTCGAACCGTACTTTCAACAACAATCCTTCCGGCAATGGTAGTACCAATAACTTTGAAGGATTGATGTCTCAATTTATGGCATCTCAAGAAGCTCGTTTAGCCAAGTTTGAAGCCGAATTCAAACAACAACAAACGGAGATGACCAATAAAATTGACAACTTGTTGAAAGCTCTCCATAACCAAGTGTTATCACCTCCACATAAGGACGCTAGGAACACAAATAGCGGACCCCAAGTAAAAGACCCCTCTTCATCCAAACACGTCCACTTTGTCAACATTGTCACTATTAAACCAATTGATAGGAATGAGGATAATAGTGAACCTAAGGATGAGGATAGGAAAGTCGAGGTTGATAAGGAAGTTAGGACAAGTGAGATTGAAGAAGTAGATGATGATGAGGACTACTTCAATAGGCTACCCACTAAGGAAGAGCGTGCATATCATACAAACTTATTCGATGACCCCGAGACACCATACTTCCTAGGTAGACCAATCATAGCAATAGGCGACCCTTCTAATCTCAACATACCATGCAACATCGGACATCTACATGTGTGGAAAGCTTACATCGACCTTAGATCGCCCATAAACATCATGACTAGAGCCCACTACAACTTGATAATGAAAAATCAACTTGGGTATAGGATGCTCCCTAACAAGGGTTGGATGAGTAACTTCACGGGAAGAGTTAAGGGATTACCGGTTTATGTAGGAAACTTCACCTATGTCACCGACTTTGTAATTGTAGAAGATATCCGCCCAATAGTCGATGCATCCTTGACTCAAGTGGTTTTTGGAAAACCATTTGTTGAGGTCTCTAGAATGACTTATGAACCTTCCTTAGGGATAGTTAGATTTAAGGATGAGACCGATGAAGTAAGCTACCAAATGCCATATAAGATAGAACAATTCCAACACTTGTCAAATGTTGAGAAGGAGCTCAAGCAAGCGGTCTACTATAGGAATGATGAGGATAGAAGTAAAGGAGTAGACTATGTTATGGAAAGGATATTCGGTTTCTACAAGGATTGTTTGAAATTAGGACCGGAATATAAAACCGGGAAGGAGAATGGCCTAGGAACCGTGACCGATGATGGAGTCACGTAATGTACGTGACTTTGAGTCTAGCTACAAGACTCGTTAATAAAGAAAAGCGCTTCTTGGGAGGCAACCCAAGCTTTATTTATTTATTTGCTTTGTGTGTTTATTTATTTGTATGTGTGTTTAATTTTTATCAGTATTGATTCATGTTCAAAAGTAATTTGTGAAAATGCTTTATTTTGTTTTTAACTTCGTCTTAACTACATATAAAGGTATTTTGCAAAAGATAAGTGTAAGGGAAATCTAAATCGGTTTATTAGAACACAAATGAACATGAATCGTAATAATAATAAATTAGCATACATATTCGTATTTGTTTGAGTCAAATGCTTGTATCGAGTCATAATGATGTTTTGCAGGATTTCCAGGAAGTAAGGTAAAGGTTTTTCCAGAAATTTTCCGGAAACTTAAAATGAAAATTTTTGTCAGGTCATTTCTGACGGCGTCAGGGGTTATAACCTGACGGCGTCAGATTTAATTTCCAGAAATTTTTGAAAGTTTTGTTTTCATAAAAAGTTTTTATTAGAATCTCCAACTTATAATCTCCAGGAATCTGCAAAATTATCATTCCACAAGCATTATATCCTTATATATAGATTTTTCCCACCGATGTTATGCAAGTTTTCGTGTTTGTTTTCTCAGGTTTAACAGGTTATTTTGGACAAGGAGATGTTTATGGAATCAAGCTTATGGCGATGCATTAGTCATGGAGCTTCAACATTCTCTTTGGAGGAAGATTTAACCGTGTAATTTCATTATCCACCGAGCGAATCAGGGGAGTATTTGATTTCATTCTTTTACTTTTTACTTTTACATCTTGTTATTTGAACATTGGGGACAATGTTCATCTTAAGTGTAAGGGAGGGTAAAAGTACGATTTTAGAAAATACAATTGCGCTTGATTTTTGTTTGTTTAATAGTAGATGTGTAATAAAACTGAGAGAAATACTTGTTAAGGTAATTTTAGTGCCAAATTTAAAATTTTTTACAACATATAGGAGTGAAACTTTGATCTTAATGAGCGTCTCACGGATAGGAGTTATATGACTAGCACAAAAACCGTACCACTAAAAAATTTTCCACCCCCAAATATGTGAGGTTCGCCCCTAGAATTGGTAGGAAAAGCATTTATGCTATGATGTGTGTACCGGTAGCACTTAGATTCTAGAACTTGCGTTAGGACCATTCCAAGGCCACAAGTGAGACTACATTCGTGTAGTTAGATTTACTACATGATAAGAGGCATTAGGATTAACCCATTGTTTTACACCTGTGTTTTTGTTATAATTACATTGGCTACATTGGTCAAGTAATTCTCCCACACCCTTTGCGTTGTACTCATTTTTAGTACACGATACCCCTAGTACACCCCTCAGAGCCTATCTTTTCGTTTCGACCTTTAAGCATTTTACTTAAAGGAAGAATTTGTTTACACCCCACTTAAATGTACACCCAAATCGCCTTAGCCTACCTTGTATGCACTCATTTTTAGTGCATTATTGTGACAACATTTGTTTAAACCCAAGTTAATTATCTAGTTGATTACATGGTTGCTAAGTCGAGTCATATCCTTGTACATATTGTTTTGGGACGATTGGGACTCATGGGTAAAGTACTAGTGTAATGGAGTAATGGGGATGAACATCATTTATTACCCCCATATGTGCTAAATGTTTTAAAAGTACTCCAAGTTTTTCAATTATCTTAATTCGAGTCATTAGATTAGTATTTGTAAAGTTATGTAAAAATTCAAGTGTAAGGGGAATGCAACGCCCCTATGATGTATTGTTTTGGATGGTAGGGTAAAAGTGTATGCAAAAAAAAAAAAAAAAAAAAAAAAAAAAAAAAAAAATCAAGAAAAACACAAAAAAAATGAGAAAATGAAAAATAGAAAAAACATACGGACTACCATCCCGTTTTATTTTATGTTCATTTTATGTTTTTGTTATTTTATCATTAGCTTAAGATCGAGTCTAGTCTTGGCTTAGCAACATTGTATAGTACATGTAATTGATCAAGATCTTTAACTCGCCACCAGTAAAATATCCTTTATCCAACAAAACCGTGTTTTCCTTTTCCCTACACCTAACGTTATAACCCATTTAAAAGCCCTCTTTGATAGTTTATCTTAGGTGCTTACGCCTAGTGGAGGAGGTTTTCGATCCTTTCCCAAGCCTATGGTAATCTATTTGCTATGACAGGTAGTGAGAGATATTATCCGTTTTCATTTATGAGATTTATTTTGATGACACTTGAGAGATGTGAGTATCTAAACACTACTTGTGAGGTGCTAGTGTGTAATCTCCGTGCTTATTATGATTAAAGTGGAACGATTATTTGTTGTAATTACTTTTATGTTAGCATTAAATGACCCCTAACTTGTATTTTAATTAGAATAAAAGCACATTTGCTTGAGGACAAGCAAATCTCAAGTGTAAGGGTATTTGATGAAGCGAAAAGTGTACCGCTTTTAAGGGGTCATTTAAGCCTTAAATCGTATTTATTTGATCAAATATTGCCCTAAATCGTTCCTTTTGTCATTTTAGGTACTTTTGAGGAGAAATCTGGAAAAGGAGGCATTTTGGACGTTTTTGGAGCATTAAAGTGAAGAAAACGTCAAAGTCTCAAAAATCGGCTAAAAGTTACTCTTGACGGCGTCAGACTTTACTCTGGACGGCGTCATGCCTTGGCAAGAAAAGTTGGACGTGAAATTTACTCATGACGGGCCAGTGAAAATAGCATGTGAATTCTGACGGCGTCACGCTTTAATTTGATCGAGGGCGTCACGGCTTAAATCATAAGGGGACGGCGTCACGTTCATGATTCGACGGCGTCAAGCCTTGATAAGCCAGAAGGGATTTTTTGAAGAGCTAAAGAGGGACGGCGTCAAGAAGGTCATCCGGGAACCCTAAAAGCGGCGAGGTGACGGCGTCACACTCCATAAGGTGACGCCGTCAGATCCAAAAATCTATATATAGTTTTCTAATTTTTTGTCATTAGAGAGAGCTTAGTGTGTGGAATTTTGGGAGAAAACCCTAAGACGAATTTAGCTACTTTTTCAGGGCTTTTTGCCTTGAGATCTTCCATGTTTCATTGAAAGATAAGTTATCAATTAATCATTCAATATGTCTATGTGTTGTTTGATTCTATCTTATTCTTGTCTTTTGTTTAACATGTTAGGCTAAATTTATCTTGTGTTTGCTTAGATCTAATGAAACCTAGCTATTGATTATTGGTTGTTAGTGTGTTGTTAGTTGTATTGGATGATTGTTTATCTATGTTAGGCTTAAGAAAACTGGCTAACTTCCTATTCGGTAACTTGCTTGAACGTCTTAAGAAACATGAACCAAATGCGTACTAAAGGTTTTTATGGTTGTATTTAATGCACAAGCGAATTCTAGTGATCCCATGTTAGGAGCTTCCTAGCCGGCTCGACATAGGAGTGAAGTAGGAGCTTGTAGAGTTGGGGAAGTAAGTACGCCACCCCACGAATGGTATTAAGGAATACACCCGTCATCCACGCAACTAATACACACTAATTAACCGGTAAAAGATAGTTAGGGAGTAAGGAAATCTAAGTAAACACATTTCTCTACACATAAGTTTCTCACCACATTTTATTTTCAGTTATTTTATTTTATTGCATTCGTAGTAATTTGGGTTAGTTGACTAGCAACTAATTCCGCCCACTCTTTCAAAACCGAGATTTTACTTGCTTTCATAAAAATTATAAAAACATAAAAAAGAATCTTCCTCAACCCTTAGACCTAATTAGAGTAGCCTTTCACACCTAACGAACACTATTCCCTGTGGAGAACGATCAATCCCCCGTACTTACCACTACACTATACTACATCGGTCAGGTACACTGCCTGGTGGGGTTGTAAGCCTCTTGAGATCCCTCGAGAGGTAAAACCTGTTGTAAGGTTACAAAACCACGCAATCATTGTCATCCATCAAAGACTACACAATATGCTATTGGCGAACAAAACTTTCGCCAAACCAGACAACACAATAAATTTCTAATGGCGAATGTGGGCAAACCGAGCCCGTTTTGGGATGGTAATAGAAGTCATGGATGCATACATTTCATGTTCAAATGGTCATATGTTGTGGCCTATATATTAAATACTCTATCAAATGGATTGATCATAAGGTATGCTCGAGATAACGGATTATAAAGTTGCATCAAATGATGTTTGACAAAAGTTACTTTTAAAGGCTGAAAGTACGTTTATAAGATTTTCAGAGCGGAGGGTGTGGTTTAAGGGTCTTGTGTGTTGTTTCACATCTTTCTTGTACATACTACAAGATTCATCCATATAAAGATGCATATGTATCATGAAACTTATACGACACAACCCTTCACCTGCTCTAAGTATCAAATATTTTATACGAGCACCACGGCACTACCTACTATAAATATCACCATACTAAAATTGCCTCGATTTCTTTTTCTTTTCTAGGTGAGCGTTTTTGTCGCATAGGCGTTACGCCTTAGTGGCATATCTAGATGCAAAAAAACTCTGGCTTAATGTTCCTTGGCAGCTTCTTGTAATCAACAGTCATAAATTCCAACTAGTGATCATTTTTTGCTGTATTTCTCATACTTGGGGCTGTTCCACATGTTTGTCATCTATCAAAGACTAAACAATATGCTATTGAGGAACAATTTTTTTGTCTAACTAGGCAATACAGTAAATTTCTAATCGCAAAACAGAATGTTGGCAAACTGAGCCTGTTTTGGAATGGTAATGAAACCTACAGCAGCTTGGGAATTGACATACTCATTCCATACCACTTTACAATCAACACTAACATTACAAACAAGAAACCAACTATTATTTCATACAAGGCTAATCATCACATCTGCCCACTAAAAACAAAAAAACGAGTATCAAACATAGTTTTAGCCGAAATTTTACATTAAAGTACTAATGAGACCATAGATTAACACCATAACCAAAAACCATAGGGAATAGTAGGCAAGTTCAAGTTTCTAAGTGAGACCAACCGATCTTCACTTCAGCGATGGGTGAGGCTCGAGGTAGCTCTAACAACTTGGAAGCAAACATCAACTTCCCTTTTTCACCACCAAACGCTTGGAATGAGCCAGGAAAGATAACAATCATCTCTAGCGAAGGGGAGCAAGCAAGTATACACTTTATCAAGCATACTTCAGTGTCTGAACCTCTAAAGGATGAAAATATAACAGACTGTAGCTGCAGCTTCCTCATTTTGGTATAGTGTACCTCCAAACATTCAAGTGAAGATACAGGTGAAGGTGGTGGAACCACATCTTTCTTTGTAGCCTACAAGAACATATAAATAATGTTTATATGCAAAACAATGTGATTTTGAGTAGCACAATAAGATAAAAATGCATTTACTCACTGTTACGATAAGTCTCTGCAAATTTGGCGATCCCCAAATCATATCAAAAGCACATGATAGCATTGCAGAACTTCCAAAATCTATCGCGTATAATGTAAGAGTTTTGAGACAAGGAAATACAGTAGGTACCAGCTTGCTACCACCAGCTAACTGCAGTCAGTACAAAGCCACTTCATATATTTAAGGATTCATAAAGCTCTGCATAGCTAGTTTGTAAATTGAATTCCAAAGAAGCAAGTTAGTCTTACCTTGCAGTTTTGAAAATCCAGAAAAAGCTCTTGAAGTTTCGGAAGGAAACCAACAAGCTCAAAGATATCCGAACATTTGATGGCTATATTTTCAAGGTCGTGTAATGTCAACCATAACACTTTAAGATTCTCAAGTTTTGTAATCTCAACTAGTTTCACTTTGCCTGAAGGATGGTTATAACCAATTTCTAGAATCTCAAGTAAGGGGCACCAACTTATGAATTCCCCAATATTTCGACCTATAATTTCTACAAGAGAAAAGTCCAAGTTCAATAGATTTGGAAAACCACAAAAGCCAGGTGGCACATGGAAACAGCAATTATCAAGCTTCAAAAGTTTGAGCTCTAGGCAAGCGAAAAGATGGGTAGGCAACTTTTGTTGGAATATATGAATCATATAAATACTATAAACATATATTTACATCAAGAACACGCAGCGGAAGATCTAATGAACATGTAATTAATTAAACTAAATAAACACGTACCTTTCTCGCGTAACCACCAAGAACAATATAAACCCTAATTTGGTTTATGAAGATGTCGAACCAACTAAGGGAAAAACACCAAGAATCACAAGCTAAAATAAGCTTGTCACTCGTTCTTGTACACACGCGATAGTAGCGTTCCAATGGGAAAGCTAGGTTCAAGAATCACAAAACAACACCAACACTTGCAAGCAATATAGATCGACCAAGTTCTAGTGAACTTAAAAAAAGAGGATCGACTATTTAGAGCTAGGAGAAGAAGAGGAGAAAGAAGTTGGCAAGTTAGGGATTCAAGATTTTTGTTAAAACCTAAAACACAATGAATTGTATTTATAGGCTAACCCTAAAATCCCCAAACTTGCTCCCAAAGAAACCCAAACCGCCATACCCATGGGTTGGGTTGGATCGGCTGGATCTTAACCCACAACAAGGTTTCCATATCCTTCTTTCCTCTTATTGCATAATTAGTCCTTTAACGAGCGTTATCCAAACCCCGTTAAGTCCTAACGACCATTAAGTGTTTTATTGTGAAATAAATAAATATAAATATAAAATATATTTAATTTATTCAAACCATTGGAACTCTCACGTATTGTGTGCAATCCCGAGTCTCGGGTTCGAAACCGGACATACATATATTAATTCATTAAACATAAACTCTAACAGCTCCCACTTGGATAATGATTAATATTATAATGACATGGGCTAGTCTAGCTTTAACAGATCCCAATGCCCCCAGCTTGATCCGAGTATGGTTTTCCTGGAAAAACCACGTGATGAATTTAATCATCATACTTATCCTTTTGTTGCTAATACTGCGTTAATATGGATATGGATCTTGGTCATTCCATAATTAACAATAGTTTCTCGTTTATACATAATTGAACAAGATTACCAAATCATCTGAACGTCTTCCAGATAGACTTTGGGTGTGGCCACACAAACATCTTGTCAATCCTACGAGTGGCCGAGCAGTATTAAACTTCAACACAAAGTTGAAGGAACAAATCCTTTGTTGACTACGAGCGTAACCCTCGAACTTCGCATCACCTCCGAAAATAGCCCTTATAACTACCTTTTACGGATAGCGTTAGACTACCTTACAGAAAATGAGCTACATCCTCGGCAGTCACCTGGTATCTCAAGTCTGAGGATAAATATTCATGATATACTTGATGACGACGATCCATAAAGTATAATCATGTGTTTGGGATAAGTCCTATATTCAATTTTTTCAACATTGAATATCATGTGACATTGGTGTCTCAACCTTACAGTACATTCTACCAATCTTCACATTTGTCTTAATTCAATAATATTCCCATATTATTAATTGACAACGGACCATTTAGAAAAACATTAGTTATTCATGGATTTAAACATGCAAATATAGGACACAAATATTAATAATGAGAATAAACGTTATCCGCACTTTACTTCATTAAAATAATAATTGTTTACATGTCCCTTATCCAAATACTAACCAGATCAAGCATGATAATTTCCATTAATGAATTATGCCACAAGTCATGACCACCATACTTGTTGACAAGGCATAATTCAATTAATTTGATCTATCGGAATTTTGAGAATACTTATTTCAATAATGAAATTCTTGTATGTGTTCATTCATCTATCCAGATATTGACACATACTTCATTAAATACGTGACATCCTCATGCACGAATTTATGACAATTAAACTACCAAACCTTTGTAGTTAAAGTATTCTTAATTCTTTATGTATAATGCAACTATGCTCATAACGAACATAACTAGTATACATGGTCTCCTAATAAGGATGAGCTCCCACCATGACTAGTATTGAGTGTCATCTCAATCTTACTAGCATCATTGTATCCAAACAACAATTCGCTCTTTTAAAGTTCCGTAAACTTTAACATTCATCGTGTAATATTTTGATATCTTCAAATCATTCAAGATTTGACCATAATATCAATCAAGCAATAACTTGCCATATGGTTCATATTTAGAATTTTGGAGTAAATCCAGGCTGAGGATGTAAATTCTAAACCATATCCATTACACTTAGCTATCTAATAATTACAATTAGATACTAATGTTGTCAATCATCTTGCATCCAAGCATGATACAACAAGTAACATGATGTACATGAAAAATCCTTGTGTCAAACTTAGATTTTGTTCATGTCATATCTTTTCAAAGATATGTTTCTATCTAGATCTTCTAATAGAATATCATGTCCATTTAGAATCAGTTATTTTTACCGCTTATGTTTATAATCAAATAAACATATACTTCAAGGTTTTATTTTCTATGTGAAGTTTCATTCCTAACTAAGACTTAACATATAAATGTTAATGTCAATGGAATGTTACTTCCCATATGCTATTCAACATATATGAAATAAGAAAATAAATACATCACTCCCACTAGCTTTCAGGAATATTAAGAAATATCTTAATTTTAATTATAAATCAAACTAGATTTAATAACTAAAATATAAGTATATCTTTTAGATGCATGCATTAATCCATTTACAAATGATTTGCACTTTTGTATACTATTAAAGATTATTTGAATTCAAACACTCCTTTCAATTACTTTTCGTCCTTGCTCAAGTAATTATCCAAGAAAGAGTTTTGACATTCCATTATTAATTTCATATAAATGAAACTAATAATGACAATCATAATCTTTATATATTTAATGTGTATAGAAAGAATCTCAATTACATTTAATTGCTTAATTGCGATTGATAATCTTTTCACATATTAAATATGTATACAAATTTGTCCATTATGATTTCTACACAAGAATTAAAATCTCTAGGATTTTCATTTCCTTTGTAAAAATTCATTTTCATTCTATAGTGTAACTATAGAGTTTAAGATCAACTACGTTTCCAAACTAGTTATCTTTTTTTTTTTTTTTTTTTTTTGGACTGCATCTAATTATTCATAGTATGAGTAATTTGCCAAATAACATTTGCAATTTATTAACAGGCATATCACTATCCTGTAACTCATAACTCTCAACATATTCTACAAATATTTGAGATACCCTTGCGGATCTATGAATAAGAATTCCATCATCTTTGAGATTTAACACTAACATGTTAAATCCTCATTATGGTTTTGCTAGTGTATTCTAGAAGATCACGTATCTTGTAATTTTATCTTATCAAGATAAAACTCCCACTTGCCTTTTGCAATTTATAGATTACCTATAAATGCTTAGCAAATAGAGCAACACATAACTTGTTCTCTTTTGGGACTTTTACAAATACAAATTGACAGTTCCTAACATTAATTTGTTAATAACCTACCCAACAAGTAGTTTAACAAATTCTGAACTTCAATTTTAAGACTTAATGTGATTCAACACGTTCCATATTCAATGGTGTCTTATTAATCTTCTAGGTTGGAGTCTAATTGAGTAGTTTCAATCCATACTCAATTTTCTAACCTTGATATCTTTAAGGAAGAATATAGGATATAGTTATCTCTAATCAAACAATGTATCAAGAGTTTGATTTTTCCTAATTGAACATACCATAATCACTATGTATTTCATTAGGATTAATATTGTAAGTTAATCTTACAATATGTAAGATAAATATATTTCGTTTTGGCTTACCTATTTACCAACTAAGTCAATTTAATGGTACAATAGATTTCCAAGCTAATTGCATAATTTATAACATAAGTGCCTTTTAGCCCAAGCCACTTAATTTCTATGTCTTATCAAAAAGACATAACTGTTATAATCCCAATGTACGTTATAGATCATTGATCATCTCAATGACTTCTTGTATATGTCTTAATTAAAAAACATAACAAGTTAACATCTTACTTTGTTATAAGTCTTATAGCAATAAAAGACTTCATATTTATATCTTACAATATAAACATGTATAACTAAAGTAATGATGAAACCCATAACTTGGTTTCAATAGTATTTCAAGTTAATTTATTACTTCATATATTTATGTCATTCCAAGAATACATAAACATTCAAATTATGAAGTAGTATAAGATTATTTCATTTATTTATGTCATTACAACAATACATAAATATTTACATTTGAAGTAGTCTTATTATCATATCGACACTTGTTCTAATAATTATCTAATTTTAGAAACTTGTAAATTAACATAGTTTCATTATTTTAGCCGAGGCTGCAATGATGAAAGTATGTAATTTACCTTGTCATTAATATCTAGTAATGAAAGTAGATATTAACTCCAAGTGTTCTATAAATTAGAACGTGTATAAAACACATTAGAACATTGATCTCTTACCTTACAGTCAAGAGAAACCTATAAATCATATTCCATTATGTTGTTGCTTGCACACAATAAGATTTCTCCCACTTGTGCATGGAACAACATCACGTATCAGATAAACAACACGTCAATAGTTTGCTTATTTGATTAATATGATTGTGTCATAGATATAAGTAGATATAGAATCACCTCGTCTAGTAAGGAAACGTACACGACTATCCTTAATACCACAAGTGTCTATAATTGGAAAGTAATCACCTCAAGAAATTCTAGAGATAATTCGGGTAACTACCAAGACTTGTAGCTCCCACTGAATTTAAGATCACTGCATGAACTCATTATTCAGTAATTTCAGCACTATGCTCCCACTGGCTTTGACAACATTGTAAGTGTTGCATCACCAGTAAAAGCAAATAGCGTGCTGTTTACTTTCCTACACCCTTGATGAATTCCTTACGTAATACTACTAAGGTACTCAAGGAATGTATTCTACTTTGTAAATGATGGAATATCCATCAATGCAATTAACTTGAAAGAATTGGGTATGCAATTTCTTCCTTAGTTAGGTCTACCATCCCCATCATGGAATGTAGCATCTTTAAATGGTTAAAGCATAACAACTAGATCAAACATTCTAGTTTGCCTTTTACCAATTATGCGGTAATAAGTCTAGTTTCTAATTTAATAACTCCTAACCATGCAATTTCTTTAAGAAATTCGCCATGAGTTATTTCTTAGAATTTAGACAATTCTAATTATCCTATTATACCTTTCTCATTCATGAAAAGGAATAGGATTAAGTCTCACTCTTCACACGGAAAGTGGACTAGGTTTATTCTTTTCAGTAAAAATTGACTCTATCCAAAACCCCTATGGGTGTAGACCAATTTACTACTAAAAGAATATCCCATTTTTACGGTTTTAATGTTGCATTAAATACATTAAAAGAATTTTCAAAATTCAATTTTAGTATTTTGATAATAACTTTTCAAGAAAATTAAACACCCACGGTAAATAAAATTCACCATTTAATTTTCATTGAAAATTAGGATCCAAATTGACGTCGTTTCATCACATCAGCTTTGGCTGCTAGCAATGAAAGTACTCAATAAGGTAGAGCTACACTCAATTGCCAATATACAATTGCAATTCCTAGAATCATGGGACTTACATTATTTTGCCAACATCAGTTGCAAATGTAAGCATGTTTCATCCCCAAATCTTTATGCCTTGACGCCATCCCATCACATTCAGCTTTGGCTGCTAGTGATGAAAGTGCTCAATTAAGTTAACCAACTTAAGAAACTGTAAATTGACGTCGTTCCATCACATTCAGCTTTGGCTGCTAGTGATGAAAGTACTCAATTTACCCTTAGACAACAATCCTTTGAACATCAACATTCAGCTTTGGCTGCTAGTGATGTAGGATGAGGCCTTAGGTGTTCCTTTTTGTAGTTGGTTGGCATATTACTTAAATTTAAGGGTAATAAATTTTGATGTGTTAAATCAAAAATTATGTACAAAGATGTCATGCATTCATCTTTGTATCATATATGTTTTCAAAACCAAAACCGTTTACTCATTCGTAGCTCAAATCATCAAATCTTTTAATTGAGGCGTTGAACAAATTACAACATTGCCTTAAGATGCTTCGTATTTATCGTGGTGTACTTGGTAAGTCTAAAATTGACGCACAGGCGGGCGTAGGGACGACAGCCGCCGAAGCTGGTTAAAACCGTGCCCCTCTAAGGTCACAATTTAATGCGTACCAACTAGAACCCACTTTATTAGTTTGTCAATTTTAGGTCCGCCGCTTCGACCACTTAATACAGTCGCGATCAATCAATTAAAAAAAATATGATTTTCTTGCTAAAACAATTAATGTAGTAAATTTATTATTGCTAGTCTCGCCTGGGAGCAAATTACCGTGCGAAGCGAACCACTGTCGGCACATAAGACTTTGCAATAAATAAAATTACTACAAAGGTTTCATAGTTATTAGTCTTATTTATTTTTATTTTGAAAATTACCCTCTTTTGTCGTCACAATCCATCATAATTATTAAACACAAAAGATCAAGTAATTACAAAAAAAATAAATAAACACATAATAACAAATATATGATCATCCACGATATCATATAGCCACATGCAAACCTTTTTCAATAAATCCTAATATTAATTCTATGTGAAATTTTAAATGTATGTAACTAACAAAACTCCCATTGGTTTTCGAGCTCATTGTGCCCAATGGTCCACAGACACCAAATAACTTGGCCGCGTAAGTTTTGGTTAGTTAGATACCACATTGCACATAACTTATTATTAATATATATTGAGGTTTTCCCCAATTTAAGATTTATTTAAATCATGTGACAAATTAAATACAAAACAAAACATACAAATCCAACCATGACAAAATATGCATGATCTTGTCATGGATACCATATTGATCACATAATCATGTAGTCCATATTATTAATCAATATTAAACTTGTACGTGTTTAATTAATTTTAGTGACATCACATACGGTATTCACAAAATTAATCCCTAAAAATTTCATGCAATCCTAGGGTTTCTATCAAGATTTTAAATCAACCATAAAACCCTAACCAAAATATGTAGGTGTCGACCCATGGAGGGTGTCGACCTACTTTTGGAAAAAAATTTAGGGTTTAAAAACCCTAAAAAAAAATAATTACATGTATCTATTCAAGATCCAATTTTTAGGTTTTAGTAATTAATTACAAGTTCAAAAACCTGGCTCATGATGCCACTGTTGGAATATATGAATCATATAAATACTATAAACATATATTTACATCAAGAACACGCAGCGGAAGATCTAATGAACATGTAATTAATTAAACTAAATAAACACGTACCTTTCTCGCGTAACCACCAAGAACAATATAAACCCTAATTTGGTTTATGAAGATGTCGAACCAACTAAGGGAAAAACACCAAGAATCACAAGCTAAAATAAGCTTGTCACTCGTTCTTGTACACACGCGATAGTAGCGTTCCAATGGGAAAGCTAGGTTCAAGAATCACAAAACAACACCAACACTTGCAAGCAATATAGATCGACCAAGTTCTAGTGAACTTAAAAAAAGAGGATCGACTATTTAGAGCTAGGAGAAGAAGAGGAGAAAGAAGTTGGCAAGTTAGGGATTCAAGATTTTTGTTTAAAACCTAAAACACAATGAATTGTATTTATAGGCTAACCCTAAAATCCCCAAACTTGCTCCCAAAGAAACCCAAACCGCCATACCCATGGGTTGGGTTGGATCGGCTGGATCTTAACCCACAACAAGGTTTCCATATCCTTCTTTCCTCTTATTGCATAATTAGTCCTTTAACGAGCGTTATCCAAACCCCGTTAAGTCCTAACGACCATTAAGTGTTTTATTGTGAAATAAATAAATATAAATATAAAATATATTTAATTTATTCAAACCATTGGAACTCTCACGTATTGTGTGCAATCCCGAGTCTCGGGTTCGAAACCGGACATACATATATTAATTCATTAAACACAAACTCTAACAACTTTAGTACTTTTGAGTGGTTATTTATGACTGTGAACTCCCTAATTCCTTTTCGGGACAAGAATAAAACCCAATGATTAACTTCCTCAACATCTAATATCTTGTGATATGGTATAAAGAGGACAAACTTTGTTACGACACCTTTAAGATGGAGGAGAAGTCTACTTATAGTCCTCTCCCTGCAGTTATTTCCGCCATCTAGACCTGGTTCAAAGAACTCCTCATCAAATACGAGTTGGCTGATATTAGTCCAGTTAAACCTCCAGTTTCTCGACAAGATACCCGTCCTAACAGCCTCTTTTATTGGCAAGCACTCCAAAATATGACTGATCACATTCTCTGGCATGTCGCTAATACCAGCTTGTGGTGAAACTTTAGATGTCCCATAAGCCCGTTTCATGATACTAGAAAGAGGAAATGTGTAAGCAATAAGTATAGTATAATGGAAATAAGAAATCAGCAAATTAGCCATCAAACGCAAATATCATCTTCTAAACTCAAATAGTAAATCAGTTATACGTGTTCATATCCTAAATGAGACAAAACATTCTGAAAGAAGTCCCAAACAGGGACTTTCCGAAATCAATTTCAAATAAATTAATTTGGACAGGTTTTCTATGGATGATTTAACTTCGGACGGGGACTTTCCGAAATTAATCACTAAAATCATTTACAAAAGTCTAACTATCAAATATCATACCAACCAAACGCATATTCACAAATTTAGAAATAATCACTAACAATTAAAGACTAAACGCATATGCTAACCAAACACATATGTAGAAAACGACTAAAATAAAAAAATCATTTGCAAAAGTCTAACAATTAAAGACAAAACAATTAATATCCTAAAATGAAATTCACAAACTAAATATTACAATTCTAAACAAGTGGTCTTAGCTGGTCTAGACAGCAGGCACGTGGTCCCGGCTGTCCTCGCCAAACACAGAAACACAAATAAATCACTTCAAACTTTTGACGATGAAATGCCCTCGGTAAAGACATAAACACAAAAAAAATATATATATAATAATAATACCTCGGCTCTGTATCAAAAAAATGTCTGTAGCCTATCCAAACCCCCCAAAAATACAAATCGCACCCCCCTCTGTTTTTCTGCCTTTTTTTTTTTTTTTTTTTTTTTTTATTTTATTTTTATAATTTTGTTTATATCAAAACACTATAACCCTGGAAGTGCGGAATAGAATATATAATTTTTTTTATTTTTATAATTTTGTCAAACGCTTAAAATTGTCATAAATACTGAACAGAACGGAAAGAAATAGGGACAAACAGAATCTTTGACCAAACCCCCTGATTACACATCATAAGGGGGTTTGTATAGTGTCCCAAAAAAATTAACAAGAATCAGAAAACACATATATCAAAAAATTAGCATATATAAAAAGCAATAAAAAAAAAAGGAAAAAAAATGTAAAAATGATACCTGGGTTTAGTGTGGTGCAAAAGAGAGTAAGAGGGGAGAGTCGTGCACAGTGAAAGAAATGTAGGTTATGTAGTTGGTTTTTGTGGCGAGGATTGTTGATGGTTAATTATGGCAGTGGCTGGCTGTTAGTGGTAGCAGTGGTTGGTGGTGTTTAATGTCTTTTGTATTTTTTGAGACCAAAGGGAGGAACAGTGGGTTTTGTACTTTGTGTGTTGCTTGGCTTTTGTGGGTCACATTAGTTAGTAATATGGATGAAAGACACAAATGCCCTCGTCAAAGTTATCCAAACTAATGATTAACGTGGAATTGTACCAAATTTGTTACGGGTCGTTTGATTCGAGACTTTTTAAATTAAGAGTAAATTTGGCTGGATCACATTAGTTAACAATATGGATAAAAAGACACAATTGCCCTCACTGTAAAAAGTGGTCCAAAAGTCTGAATCTGAATTATTTTAGACTGTTTGTTTTTATAAAATGTCTGAATAAACAAAAAACAATCCTTTCACTGTAAAAGAAACCAAAAGACCCTCCATTCGTGATTATTAATAAAAAATCAAGACCAAGATGAGGATATAAGAATTGAAAAGAAGTAGGTGTAAAGTTTAGGCTTTTCAGACGTAATCAGATGGTATTCAATGTCTGACCGAATCAGACCCTATTCAGATGTATTCAGACTTCAGATCTGAAAAAAACAAACATTCTGAATCTGAAAATGTCTGGCCGAATCAGACTTCAGATGTATTCAGATCTGAATAAAAAAACAAACACAACCTAAGTTACCCAAACTAATGATGAACGTGAAATTGGACCAAATTTGTTACGGGTCGTTCAATTCATGACAACATCTGAGAATTTTTAAATTAATAGACTAAAAGTGTTACATCCGTCAAACCACAATAACCAAAAATGTATTTAACTCATATTTTATCTTAAGTACTAATGTATAAACACTTTTTTTTTTTTTGAACAATGTTTTACAACACTTCAAAGCTTGTATTAATAGACATATTAAGTATTACAAGTTATTAGGAAAATAGTACAAACACTAAAAACACATTTTTTCTTAGAATAATAAATTTGAGTTGATAATCTTTTAAAGTAATAAAGCTATTATTAATCTATATTACACTTACTTATTTGACGAGAGTTGCTTTTATAGCTAAAAAAAGTGCTTGCAAATTGTTGAGGTAAAAGTTTACCTTAAGTCCGTTTAGGTCTTTCCTTTGACCCGAGTGAGAACCTGCAACAAAGATGAACCCGTTAGCCTCATCCTGGGGTTTTATCCCAAGACCAAGCTCCGGTGCAAGAATGAGTATTTGTCTGATTCAGAGTAAATTTGGATATTATGTAAATGAGTAATAAATATGAGTGAAAGAAGTTAGGTTATGCATTGAATGTGTTGGGGTATTTATAGTACCCCAACACCAAACTTACTGTTCCTGAGGGGACTGAAGCAGGTCTACGAACAGTATCCTATAGGCTACTGCTCATGTACTTTGGGGACTATTCCTTGAAATCCGGGACAGTGCCTGATGATGTACCCTCCGAACGGGTCGAAGGACTCCCCTTCGAGCCTGTAGAAAGCCCTCCCTTCGGAGGCCCAGGTTAATCTCCTAACACGTTTCATTGGCGTAAAACCATTCGTCTGCGAACTGGTTACCATATGGGAATCCGCCAATCGAAGCCCTAAGCCCTTCGGGGTATTCCTGACGAAGGGACTAGCACGAAGGACCATCCTGACCTGGTCAAACCCACGTCTCCTCTTCCCCTTGGCTTTCCCGCCAAAACAGAGATCGTGGGCTACAAAGCCCTAGCGGTTACCACTTTCCATGGGACGCCCCCATGATCTCCGAACAATGTGCAACCGCCCACTATGTCCTATTTCTCCCCTATAAATAGCATTGTCGGGCCAAAACTAAGTAAGTTAACTTCACTCTCTCAATTTACGACCTATATTACCATTACACATACTTACTCGCACGCCGGAGGTGGTTCGCAGGGTCCAACCACTGCGCAATCACTTAACGTAGTGTCTTCGTATTTCTTATTTTCAGGTTAAGAACGAGCCTGGCGCAATCTCAACACCCCATTATTCCTTTGATCACCATCGAAGGCTTGGTTGTGCAATTATTTGTTCAATTAGTGCCCCATACTATGTATCCCATGAAATCTGGGATTAGGTGGATGGGATGGGATTAGGTGTGTACAGATCTCTTGGTCTTTCCCGAGGTGTCCTCTGTCATTGCTTACTATTATTTATTACATATAATGATCCGGACGGCGTTGCTATGATCGGTCCGGATCATTCTTGTCCGGACCAGGGTCACTCGGATAGCTTTATCCGGAATAGGTCGTTCGGGCACGTACACGAACATGTCCCTCCCCCAAGTATTGTATCTTTGGTTTTCGAATCAAAGGTACAATATAAATTAAGTAAAAACAAAAGGAATCTTGCTACTGTATGGGGCGGACAGGCCTAATTAATGTTAGGAGGGATGAGGATGCTATGAGTCATACCTCGGTTGTCGCGCGGATCGACACGTGTCATTTTACAGCCCTTTCAACGGTTAAGATGTGTTGATTGGTATGATTTGACGTTTCGTCTTATTCCCCTCGTGCCTATAAATAGAGGGGGTGAATCCCTCATTTTTTTACCACTTCCATCTTTTTTTTCACCGTTTTTCTCCGAGCTCTCTGCGAACTTCCCGTCTTTCAGGTGCGTCTATCTTTCTATTCTTCTAGTTTTAGATTTCCTTTCGTCCTCTCCGACCTTTCAAGACATGTCGGGCGATCATCTTTCACCGGACAATCAAGAAGGTCCTAGCGGTACTACTTATGTGCCGAAGTTTGATATGCATATTCACACATCTGATATGGATGATGCCAACGTGAGTTGGGCTGCTAATATTTATGGTATTCCGCTCGATCTACATCCACGGTTGCCTCCGGCAGGGATGACGATGCTCCAAGTTCCGAACGATGCTCTAGGTTTATATCTCCATTTTTTTAAGCAGGGTGGTTTTAGGATTCCGGTTTCGACGTTTCTATTGAGGGTGTTGAAGCACTTTAGGGTTCACGTTTCTCAGTTGGTGCCGATTGGGTTGAACCGGACTACTATGTTTGAGATGTATTGCCGATCGTTGGATATAGATCCTACCGTTGTTTTGTTCAGGGTTTTTGTAGGATCCCAAGAATATCTGCTATGATAACCCTCATTAATTAATCATAACCTCGATTTAATGTCTGATAAATCCTATTTTTACGAGGAAATTTAAACTTTTCTTGATATATTATTTCACCACGTCACGTTATCACAACGATTATCAAATAACGACCCTAGCTCACGACGTGTACTACAAAACATAATTATTTCACAACAACTAATAGTTCATAAATCGCAAATCTCACTAATTACAAATTATAGTTAAAACCACTAAACTTATAACTTGATTACAACTATACATTAATCACACTTTATCCACTAATTACATTTAACTAACTACACAACCTTTACTCTAAACATAATTACTTCCTTCACTAAACCAACTATAAACCGACTGGACCCTTACTTTTTTCCAGGCCCAACCCACTTGTACGCCACATCCAGCCCAACTCCCAAAGATTATTATTCTGTTGTTATTTCATGTAGGACTCGACAGCCTAACACCCTCCGAACAGCCCTCGTTTTCTCATTATTCTTAAACATGATATGCCAATATTTTTATGTCACATTGATCACCACCCACCAGGCATCATTCGTGCCGATTTTCAGAATCACATGCCAAGTATTGATATAATTTTGAAGGCCATTTGTGCGTCCCAAAAATTCCCAAGAGTATAACCAAAAAAGTCTCAAAACTCCACCATTCTAAAACACCGATTCTTCCTATGATTTCCTAAGGCTTTTCCTAACATTTATTCACATATGAAACCATAATAGAATGTCAGAAAGATCATTAGGTCTCGCTAGCTTCATTGTTGAACTAATATGAATAACAAACGTGTGAATCTCTATACCATCCAACAGCAAAGGACAAACTCCACCAAACTTCCTAGATATTTAGCAATGACAGTAAAACATACTTAGGTGTCCCTTTGGCTACAGTAGCTGCCAATAATTGTATTGAAGACAATAGAAAATGTGTTAAAACCTTCTATATATTCTACTCTTCACTACTCACCTCACCATCTCACAAATTTACTTCTTCCACTCTCACAAGACACCCTAGAAGCCCAGAAAATAATATGACATTCATTTAGGAAATATCGGGTAAGAAATAACCATGTTAACACATAGTTCGAGCTAGGCGAGTAAGCTACTGATTTCGTCTTTGTATTAACAGTCGAACACCACTGCCATTCTATCACCTCTCACCCTCACCATCTCTCACACACATACATTCTTGCACATTCACAAATAACCCTACACATTATAAACTCATCTTACTAAGTGCATGGCATTCAGAAATAGCCGGTTCACTTGGGTACAATATATTCGATTCAAGGGAAGTAGTTTGTGTTAAACGGGTTAACTTATTGAGGTCTTGTGTTTCTACCTAAGTCTCAACGTACCACAGCGCTATCTTACTTCATTGTAAGTCTCTTAACCTTGTTAACTCTTCAACATTTCTCATGCTCTCGTTTCTCATATCTACACATACATGCATATTCTCTTTTACTTTCATACTCGAACGTATTTTATATATATTGTATTCATGCATGACAAGTTTACAAAGGAGGACAACTCCACTGTGAAGGCTTAAGAGCCTTGAGAACACGACTCACACCACTTCTCACTCTATTTTAGTTCACATGTCACGTATATATATATTCACTTGTATGTTTTTCATGCATTCAATGTTCTAGTGTAACCCACGACGAGGCTCCATCTTGGAGGCCTCGACAGCCATTCCACACACAAACTCACACGTTAATTTTTCGTTTCATGCATCATTTCACTCGAAAGTATATACATTCATTTCATGTAAACCCTATATGTCACGCTATAAATGGAACTGGGAAAAACTAAAATATGCTAAGTGTTTTATACTTGTACAGACAGTCCCAAGTAGCCTTCAAAATGTCTTCATATCTCACGATATAATTTAATAACCATGCCTCTCTTTACACGACCTATTACACGAAGTAACAAACTATATTTTTCGTTTAGACACCTTGTAAAAATAAGCGGGTTACAACCCTTTAAAACGACCCAAGTAAAATGCTAAACATTCTATGTCACATGCTGAAAAACAATTAGGAAATGTTGTGTATATAAACAGTCCCATGTCACCTTAAAGAAGACATCATAACTCGACTATTGATCTAGCAACCACACCTTATTTTTACCCGAACAGTTAAACCACCTAACTAACTATTATTTTCATAAAAATAACATGTAGCAATACTCAAGTCACGCCCTTCAAAAAGCAGCCAAATGAGTCGCAGAAACATTAGATTTCTTTCAGAAAATATAACTCAAAAACTAATTTCGGTAATGGGCTAAATTAAAGCCCATTAAGCTTTGGCGTTAGAACAGCCCACTAGGCCCATGTGATATATTTTCAAAATCACAAAAATAATCCAAGAACTGGCCCAAAACAATTTTACATGCCCTCGCCTCTAAAATAATAAATGGGCTTTAAGATAATTCGTTGTGCGGCCCATTAGTACAAAAATAAACTCTTTTCTGTAATAAACACTTGAAATAAGCTAAAATAAACTTAATAAAGATATAGAAATTTTCAGAATATTTTTCCTGTCATTTTTATGCAAAAAAGACTAAAAATGTAACGCGATCTAACTGAAAGGACCAAAACAGCCAAACCGTGAAACTCATGGACTGAAGCTGTGAAAACAGTTTATAAAGGACTTAAATTGACATATCATTGGACTCCAAGCCTTATATGGACATATGGACAATTTTTGGACTATTATGGACTTTGGACTTAACTGAGGACTAACGACGTAACGCAATCGCAGTTAGACTAAAAAGTATACAATCTGCAAATGGACAAGGACCAATTTAATTTCACTTGACATTCTTAGTTTATTTTTCATTTTGCACCCTTCACTTCATATGCATTTTACATTTTAAGTTATGCATTATTTTAAAGTTTCGTTATTAGAAATATTAGCGACTTCACTTGCATATTATTTCAGCATATTTCGAGAAAGTAATATTTTGGGTCGATTAAGATAAGAATCAAGATAATATTATAGGTATATCATATTTTTAACTTGAGGCATTTTAAGCATATCACACTCACATCACCGATCAAATCGTTACACGATTTATCCTTTCCACATTCGTTATTAGTAGTAATTAGACTCTTAGACTTCGCTTATATTCAGGTCTAGTATTGAAGAAGTCTTCGTGATCGTTTACTTGGTCTTATAATTTCGTCTTTTCAGATACACTCCAGGTGAGTCGTGGCCCTTACTTTTAACTCATGTTTTAATAACTCTTTTGGGGGAGATACATGCTTTAACTGTTTTAAGTTACTTATATAAAACTCTTATGATGTACTCAAAATCATCCACTATGCCTTACATGTTTGAATCATCTTTGAGAGGAATACATGTTCGTTGTATGTACAAATTGCTTGCTTAGCATAAACACTGAATTTGAAAGATAACAACTTTAAACTACTTGATGTAACATGATACTGAGACTTATTGTATGCATTCATATAACAAATGAATGTACTGTTACTTTATTATGATATTTCTACATTTCACTAGAAATAATTGCCAAGACTAAAATTACGCATAATTCATGCACCCGGAAACCTATATTGCCTAAGTTTACTTTATTGCCATAAAGTCCCTTGATCATGAGCCATTAATCACTGCGGTGAGCGCGAATATAGTGAACAGCTTCGAAACCTGTTAGAGGCTGACGACCTATCCCACTAAATACTTGGACGGAATGCCTACATGGTTAGTCGTATTTAGTCGCGATGCACTATATTTGAGAAAAATAGGAATTGGCAAGTCACCTATTAACATGAGGGATATAAACACCCATCAGTAACCCTGGTGGGGCACCGCCGTTTTACGGTACTCTGTTAACGTTTTGCGTGTCATGAGGCTTAGGGCAATATAACTTTATGAATATATGAATGTTTCATATATATCCTAGGATACAGCTGTATTTAGAAAACCACCACTTTACACGGATAGATTTCAGACTCTAAGTTACTCTTCCCACTATGTGATATGATTTTTGTTAAATCCTGTACTTGAACTTTAATTGCTATCGTATGTGATTCAAATGAGAACTCTACACAAGACAACCCAAAATGCTTGGCATATCGTTACATTTAAAAATTGACTCAACATTCTATATCGAGCATATAACAACGTAGCTCAGCTTCATTTATAACATGAAACTTATGATTTTGGAGATCATACATGATTCGCTTGTGGATTTTTATACAACACAACTTATTATTCATTTCATGAAGAATTATTATTTACTTCGACAATCACTATACACCTTTTAAATTCATTGAAAGAAAGTTATTTTCTATCAAACTCCACGAACTCACCAACCATTGTGTTGACGTTTTAAGCATGTTTATCTCAGGTAATTAACGGAGCAGGACAAGACACGGAGCGGGCATCTTATACTCTGATAAATAAACTGGTGTAAAATCAAATATGTCATTCTTTCCAAACTATCACACTGTTGTGGAAATTTCAAATCAGATATCTCCCTTTTATACCAAAACTATTATTTCGAATGACATATAACTTTTAAAACGCCTACTTTGGACCGTTTTTCTGAAATTTTAACTCGATCCTCACCGTAACACCCTAATTACTTTTCCGCTGCCACTAAACAAATTAGGGGGTGTTACAGATTGGTATCAGAGCCTAAGGTTATAGAGAATCAAACATTTTAAAACATTGAACTATAACCACACTTTTAAAATAAATGATTTTACACCTTATCACCTTTTGCCTTCCGTGTCTGCAGACTGTCATGCTCAATACATTACTTACTAAGATTGTTTTGTACTAATCTTTACATGCTTGATGTATACACTTCACACATTACACACTGCATTAATTCACACTCAACGTTGCATCTTGAACGTATAAATACTCATAATTATTATTTTCGATTGCTACAGTAACATGTCTTCCCTACCAGTTGACATCGCTAAGACTACCTCTCCTACTACCCATGTATCACCTAGCTATCATATTACACCAAATGCTGAAGACCCTTATGTACAAATGTCACAACCTCAACCCGACATAGAACTTACTCAGAAATCATCTTCGTCATCACCTACTCACTCACCTCCACGTCAAAAACTTAGGAGAGCAACCGAATCCTATTCAGATGAAGATCCGATTGGTGGTCAACCAACATTTGAATATGGACAGAGTTCACAACAAGACATGACTTGGAAGAATGTTAACCTAAATTCTCCACTACCCAATACCTCAGATTACTCCATGCCAGATGCCCCAAACAATGTATCCTCACCCAAATCTCCTGACTACGATGTAGACACCCGTGACCCCATATGGATTCACCTTCACCAACACACTAGCATACTAAACGCTCACTCTAAGCAGCTAAAAGAGTTACAACCATTACGATTCGAATGGTATGACCGTAACATTGATACCCTGTTCAAAAGGACTGATGCTGAAAGACGAGAAGTGTTTGGTTTAGGAGTGAATATTGGTAACATGAAAGACAATTACGAACAAGAACTTAAAAACTTAGATGCCAGAACCCGCTGTTTAGGTAGAGGCCATACTCAAACCCACGTTAGGATTGAAGACATTGAAAGAGCATTATGGTTAGCTAGAGACGCAGCAAGGACCCAAAGCCAAAAGATTGCAGCCTTGGAAAACATGTTAGCTAATCAGATGAATGCGTGCCAGGAACGTTTCTCAGCCATGGAAGCTGCACAACTGGATCTTGAGACAGAAGTTAGACGTTTACGTCAGAGACGTAACTGATCTTAAGTATCGTTGTTGTACTAAATAAACCAAATAGTTTTGGTTAGTAGTTTATGTATTTCCAATAATTCTGTAACTTTCAGAGCTGGTAACCGACTTTAATGTGTAATGGTTTTCTTTCCGTTATACTTTTCTGTTGCAAACAAATTCCTCCCACCAAACCTTATTATGATGCTGTAAGTGCAAAGAGCCATGCAGAACCTTACCATTTGCTACTCTCGTAGGAAAACAAATAACTCCACATGAATCAATAAGGCATTAATAAAAGACCTTGTGCTGGTTGTTTTGCAAAAATCAATCGAACAAGTTATTAGAGTTATGTCAATTTTGATGAATGTATTTAAACTTACTATGACATTATTGGTGATTGTACCTTAAATATACCTCGACTAAACAATAAATCATAGAATATCAAGAACAAATATTAAGAAGAAAATTTGATGAATGAAGAGAAAGTTGTGGAACTTCAACTTTTGTAAAAGAATCCGTTTGTTCCTTAGCAATCCCACAATCAATAGATGATTATTATATTACGACGCTACCCAGACACATCGTATTTCTATGACCCTCAGTTGATTTGATTTCGTATTGGGACCACATTATTAGCAATAATATGCAAATACCTTATTATTTGGAATTATTCTAATAATAAAGTGAGTACTAAATCAGTGTTTCTTGTTGTAGTCATTGAAGATGGCCAACATGACAACACCCATACCCCCTCGGCACTTACCACAACCATGATTCCTAAAAGCATCGGGGAATTTGAAAACAATATCGTTACAGTGGTACATGAAGTAACTACAATAGTTCATCCAAGAAGCAATGATATGGACAAGAAGGAGAAAAGAATGGATAAATCTTGCAAACGTAACCATAAAAGTTTCATGGAATGTAGGCCCGTTTGCCTAAAGAATTCAAAAAGAATAGCCAAACCTATCCGCACATGTGCCCAAAGGATTAGGCAAGAATTTGCACTTAAAGAAAATAACCACAAGTGAAAACTCAAGAAGAACAGAACCTTTACCCTCAACGAATGTGAATTTCACAACGACATCTGTACTCGTAATCATCTACAAGATCGCATCGACTACCAACGTCAACAAAGGTTCAGACAAGAAGTTGAAGAAAACGACCTAACAACCCTTACTACTAGGGACAACTACCATGGGAAACAACCCTTATGTCAGAAGTGCAAAATGCATCATACCGGACATTGCATTGCAATATGCGGGAGGTGCAGGAAAATAGGCCATAAGACAATAAATTGCAAAGCCATGGAAAGAAATGAACAACCCTCGTCCATAAAATGCCACGGATGTGGTGGAATAGGGCATTACAAGAGTCATTGCCCAAACTACAATGTCAACTGGAAGGCCAAGATGGATGCAAGAAAATGAAGATTCGTTAAAAGGCCCCAGTAGTACCAAAGAATGACCTCTATATTAAGCAGATGAATGGATTCCTGTTGTAAAATAAATAAACTCTAGTCTAGGACTATCCAAGTTGTATTTCCAATTGTATTTACCTTGGGTACGATGGATGTAACCTAAGTGTAACAGTTATCTTTCTACCGTGTGAGAAATCTACCTTGTAATATTTCCATGATAATAAAAATCTACGTCTATTCCATTTCCATTACACCTCTTTACTCATAATCGTTATGTAACAATACACTAATAGTACCTCAAGGATTTAATTAATTTTATGGTGATCAAACCATAAATTGTTACCACATTGTAAAAAAAAAATCTCACCCCAAAACCTAAGTTTATATCCAGAATGTCCAAATGCCATCTTAGAAATTTCTGACTTATCCTCAAAAAATGAACAAAAACTTTATAAATTTTTAAAATGATCAGAGAGTGTACGACTTTGGACAAATCATTTTAACTAAACCATATAAAACTCTTTGAAGAAACATAAATACTGAACCAAGAGTTACATCATTTGGTCCTCAATTATACATAGCCTAGCTAACTATGTATAATTTAGGAAGAATCATGTTATAAATGGAACAGTTATCCTTTCAAAACTTTTAATAACAATTTTCATTCCAAAAACAAAATTTTGAGACAAAATAAATTGTTCATAAACTTTACTTTTAACCAACCCCAGTCAGATCTACACTCATCACTCATTTCTCTATTATACGATGTCGAGGAAAATACAAAATTAGAAACTTTAAAAATTCACAACAGTCTATGGAAAACACAAATAACATAAATTTTATTAGAACCCATGGAAGTTAATACATAGCGAGATGATTAACATCGGAAGTGCTAACAGTACAATAAACACAATATAAAGCATACGATCTTCAATCGGTTGGCCCACCATAGAAACAACAACCCCCACCAACCCAGCGATAGCAAGAACCACCATAGGATGAAGTACCCTGATTATTCTAAAGACACACAAAAGCGAACCGTTAAACACAACAACTAGACATAAACATAAACGAGAATTTATTCCACATTACATCGACACACAACTAAGATACATTCTAAACACACTGGCTCGAGACCCTCATCCAAAAACTTATTCACGTAAATCGCTAAGATTGTGAGGAACGATGAACACCAGAGATGCGATAAAAATCGGCATTTTCATCAGGAAAGAAGGCCCAGATACACAGCAACAAGAACAATGTACACGGAGGCGATAATAATGGCGATCGGGGGCATGATTTCAGAGAAGAAGTCGAATGAAGGGGATGGAGCAAAAAGGTGAAAAAGGAAAAAGGTTGATAGGGAATATAAGGGGAGTGAAAAAGGTGAAGTGGGGAGGAAAATGGGAAAAGTAAGAGGTATTTATAGGAAAAAGTACCCGTTATTTTACTATTCACGATCATAAAATTTCAAATCACTACCATTAAAATCCACATAGCTCGACCGTTAGAACACTAAAATTATTAAGTGTTAAATACTTCCTACTCGCCGATCGTTTACTTTCCGCTATTAGTAGCCTATGAAGCCAATTATTGACCAAACATTCGAATTTAATTCGTCTGGTACAAATAAATCTAGTTAGAATCTCGCCTCTTTGATATTCAAATAAGAAATATCTCAACAACACTTTCCATAAACTCTCACCTCAGTACACCATACTTTTCAATACCTATCACAGACTGAACTTCGGGACGAAGTTCAAAATTTAGGGGTAGATACTGTAGGATCCCAAGAAAATCCGCTATGATAACCCTCATTAATTAATCATAACCTCGATTTAATGTCTGATAAATCCCATTTTTACGGGGAAATTTAAACTTTTCTTGATATATTATTTCACCACGTCACGTTATCACAACGATTATCAAATAACGACCCTAGCTCACGACGTGTACTACAAAACATATTTATTTCACAACAACTAATAGTTCATAAATCGCAAATCTCACTAATTACAAATTATAGTTAAAACCACTAAACTTATAACTTGATTACAACTATACATTAATCACACTTTATCCACTAATTACATTTAACTAACTACACAACCTTTACTCTAAACATAATTACTTCCTTCACTAAACCAACTATAAACCGACTGGACCCTTACTTTGTTCCAGGCCCAACCCACTTGTACGCCACATCCAGCCCAACTCCCAAAGATTATTATTCTGTTGTTATTTCATGTAGGACTCGACAGCCTAACACCCTCCGAACAGCCCTCGTTTTCTCATTATTCTTAAACACGATATGCCAATATTTTTACGTCACATTGATCACCACCCACCAGGCATCATTCGTGCCGATTTTCAGAATCACATGCCAAGTATTGATATAATTTTGAAGGCCATTTGTGCGTCCCAAAAATTCCCAAGAGTATAACCAAAAAGTCTCAAAACTCCACCATTCTAAAACACCGATTCTTCCTATGATTTCCTAAGGCTTTTCCTAACATTTATTCACATATGAAACCATAATAGAATGTCAGAAAGATCATTAGGTCTCGCTAGCTTCATTGTTGAACTAATATGAATAACAAACGTGTGAATCTCTATACCATCCAACAGCAAAGGACAAACTTCACCAAACTTCCTAGATATTTAGCAATGACAGTAAAACATACTTAGGTGTCCCTTTGGCTACAGTAGCTGCCAATAATTGTATTGAAGACAATAGAAAACGTGTTAAAACCTTCTATATATTCTACTCTTCACTACTCACCTCACCATCTCACAAATTTACTTCTTCCACTCTCACAAGACACCCTAGAAGCCCAGAAAATAATATGACATTCATTTAGGAAATATCGGGTAAGAAATAACCATGTTAACACATAGTTCGAGCTAGGCGAGTAAGCTACTGATTTCGTCTTTGTATTAATAGTCGAACACCACTGCCATTCTATCACCTCTCACCGTCACCATCTCTCACACACATACATTCTTGCACATTCACAAATAACCCTACACATTTTAAACTCATCTTACTAAGTGCATGGCGTTCAGAAACAGCCGGTTCACTTGGGTACAATATATTCGATTCAAGGGAAGTAGTTTGTGTTAAACGGGTTAACTTATTGAGGTCTTGTGTTTCTACCTAAGTCTCAACGTACCACAGCGCTATCTTACTTCATTGTAAGTCTCTTAACCTTGTTAACTCTTCAACATTTCTCATGCTCTCGTTTCTCATATCTACACATACATGCATATTCTCTTTTACTTTCATACTCGAACGTATTTTATATATATTGTATTCATGCATGACAAGTTTACAAAGGAGGACAACTCCACTGTGAAGGCTTAAGAGCCTTGAGAACACGAATCACACCACTTCTCACTCTATTTTAGTTCACATGTCACGTATATATATATTCACTTGTATGTTTTTCATGCATTCAATGTTCTAGTGTAACCCACGACGAGGCTCCATCTTGGAGGCCTCGACAGCCATTCCACACACAAACTCACACGTTAATTTTTCGTTTCATGCATCATTTCACTCGAAAGTATATACATTCATTTCATGTAAACCCTATATGTCACGCTATAAATGGAACTGGGAAAAATTAAAATATGCTAAGTGTTTTATACTTGTACAGACAGTCCCAAGTAGCCTTCAAAATGTCTTCATATCTCACGATATAATTTAATAACCATGCCTCTCTTTACACGACCTATTACACGAAGTAACAAACTATATTTTTCATTTAGACACCTTGTAAAAATAAGCGGGTTACAACCCTTTAAAACGACCCAAGTAAAATGCTAAACATTCTATGTCACATGCTGAAAAACAATTAGGAAATGTTGTGTATATAAACAGTCACATGTCACCTTAAAGAAGACATCATAACTCGACTATTGATCTAGCAACCACACCTTATTTTTACCCGAACAGTTAAACCACCTAACTAACTATTATTTTCATAAAAATAACATGTAGCAATACTCAAGTCACGCCCTTCAAAAAGCAGCCAAATGAGTCGCAGAAACATTAGATTTCTTTCAGAAAATATAACTCAAAAACTAATTTCGGTAATGGGCTAAATTAAAGCCCATTAAGCTTTGGCGTTAGAACAGCCCACTAGGCCCATGTGATATATTTTCAAAATCACAAAAATAATCCAAGAACAGGCCCAAAACAATTTTACATGCCCTCGCCTCTAAAATAATAAATGGGCTTTAAGATAATTCGTTGTGCGGCCCATTAGTACAAGACACAGAGCGGGCATCTTACACTCTGATAAATAAACTGGTGTGAAATCAAATATGTCATTCTTTCCTAACTATCACACTGTTGTGGAAATTTCAAATCAGATATCTTCCTTTTATACCAAAACTATTATTTCGAATGACATATAACTTTTAAAACGCCTACTCTGGACCGTTTTTCTGAAATTTTAACTCGATCCTCACCGTAATACCCTAATTATTTTCCGCTGCCACTAAACAAATTAGGGGGTGTTACAGTTTTTTACAAACTTTGCAAACAGAGCCACTGGTTTTCCTTCCAGGCTCGGACGGGCAGGACTTATAAACCCTGTTTTAAAGAGATTCAGTCCAGCCTTAAAAATTGGAAGAATCAGTTCTTTTTGGTTGATCGGAGGGCCATTCTCATTGCTATGCCGTGGCGTGATGTAGATTCTAACATCAGTGATCCTCCCCCTACCGCCGGGTCTTATGATGAGGACGCTGTCGCTAGGCTTCGCGAGGTGGTCATCCCACTTCATAAGCCTGAACCCAGCGTCTTGTATGCTGCTGGCCTTAGCTCCGTGTGGAAACATGCCGTACGTCATCCTGTCTTGAAGGGTCCGGGGGGCAATGGCAATATGACCCTAATCATACTTTGTTCTTTTTTTTTCTTTTTTTTTATTTCTAACTTTTCTTGTCTTATACTTTTGTGTATTGCTCTTCCTTTTTTTTGTAGTTATCAGTATGTCAGAGCTTCTTCGTTTTCCTTCTTTTGATGGCTGCAAAGTTACTGCCGGACCACCTCTTGCTGAAGGGGAAACTCATGTGACCCATACCTCCCTTCTGGCCACATCTCTTCAAGACATCCCCCCCAAGACCAAAGATATGCTGGCGGTAGAGACATCCGATCCGGAGGTAGTTGCCGCTAGGTCACGAAAGGAAGCTCAGGCGCATGCCAAAGTGACGGCGGAGGGTGAGGGTGTTTCTAAAAAGAGGCATGTTGTTGCTGAGGGTGCCTCTAAAAAGAGGCATGTCTCTAAGAAAAGAAGGAACATTGAAGAGTCGCCTGATCATGACTTGAGCTCCACTCATGTTTCCTCCCCCAACCCTATCAACCAATCTGCTCCAGTCAACCCTACTGTTCAGTCCGACTCCTCTCGTCCGGATGGTCAGGAAGACGAGAGGTTGGATAATCTTCGCCCGCATGGTGATGAATTTGAATCTCCCCCGCACGGCCTGGAGCGTGCTGGTGATCAAAAAGGAAATACCGGAGCGTCTGCCAGGCAAGCAAGTCCTTCGGCTACACTTTCTGGTTCGTCTTGTATCACTTGTGTTTGTGTTGTTTTTTTTTTGTACGTTAAATTCGTAGTGTTGATCTAAAATTTATGTTTTCCTTGCAGTTCCTGCTTCTGAGGTACAAGAACAGCTTGTTACTTTCACCGTCGACCATCCCACAGTAGACGAGGGTGAGTGACTTTGTATACCTTTGTCCGTCTTTGTACGCTTTTAATTTTGCCTTATCTTTGGTATCCCATTTATGTGTACTTATGCTTTCTTTCTTTAGGTACCTCCGGTGGTCGTTATGGGGATAATGTGTTCACTCCCCAATGGGGACTTACTGACAGCTCCCGGATGAACAACGCTGCGAACTGCAGGGACATGCTCAAGAATCTGTTCACCCCGGCTGACCAAGACTTCTATTTTTACGGGATGTCTGATGAAGTAGCTGTTAAACGGTCCTGGCGCTCGTTGGGGATGTGTATGCAACAACAAGCCAATGTTTTGATGCGGTTTGAGATGCTGTCTGAGCAGTATGTTGATCTTTCTCACAAGCATCAGTCTTGCAAAGATGTTGAGCTCCGGTTTAGGGAATGTAGGAAGGAGCTGCTAAGGGTTAAAACCGAGAGGGATTCCGCCGTTGCCAAAGCCGAAGAGCTCGAACAAGAGAGGCTGAATTTGGTTAGAGTTGGGGTCGAGCAGGCTGTAAAGATTAGGGAGCTGGAGAACAAACTTGCTGGGTCAGAGGGTGAGTGTCGGAAGCTGGCTAAGGAGAAGGAAACTTTGGCCGTGGAGTGCGGGCAGTCAGAGATAACCAGGCATCGCTTGGTTCGTGACTATTTTCCTACCTTCGTTCGGCGTCTACTCCAAAGTGAGGAGTATAAAAAGAGCTTGGCCAGTCCGTTTAACACGGCTATTGCTGCTGGATGGTTGAAAGGAGTTCAAGAGGGCTGTTCTCCTGAGGCAGTCCAGTCTATTCTTGACGCCTCTTCTGGATTTGACCTAGAGGCCGGGAAAAAGCTCAATCCTGATTATGATGCTTTGTTTGATAGGAGGTACTCTTATGTTGATAAAATTTCTCGTGCTTATATGAAGAGTCCGGCTGACTTGCAAAACATGCTCCCGGATGAAACCCCTCCAACTCCCGGCCAAGGTAGTTCAGGCTCTGCGCAGCCTTAAATTTGTAATAACTTAGTTTTTTGGGCAGTTAAAACATTTGGTAAGATGAACAATGTAATTTTGTAACTTTACTCTATCTGCTGTGCTGTTTGTCCGTGTGACAGATCGGCCATTTTTGCCTCGGATGACTATCTTGTTGATTGTTATCGCTAAGTTGTTGTGATGAATTGTATTGCAATATGTTTTATTGTCTTTACTATTTTCAGTGTATTTATTCGATTGTGGAATGTGGTCGTTCGGATTATTTTTTTCTTTGATTGTGCGGTGAACAGCACCTTTGCACAGCATAACCGTTTGGTGACTAGCACCTAAGTTCCTCCCTTGTAAATAGCACGATTGGGGCATGATAACCGTTCGGTGAATAGCACCTAGGTTCGTCCCTTGTGAATAGCACGATTGGGGCATGATAACCGTTCGGTGAGTAGCACCTAGGTTCCTCCCTTGTGAACAGCACAATTGGGGCATGATAACCGTTCGGTGAGTAGCACCTAGGTTAGTAATAGTAGACATTGACTACGCATCGATCGAAGGTAGCTAGCCGTCCGCCGGAGTCATTATTAACTTATGTCCTACATGTTTTTGCTGGAAAATTGCTTATCATTCCAACCGGAATGTAGCGTTCATTTCATTTCATATATATTAAATACTTAAGATTACATTCGTTTACATATAGCATCGTCTTAAATTCATTGCGTTCCATGTGCGTGGAACCTCCCGTTCATCTAGTGTCATGAGCTTGTAAGAGCCGTTCTGGAAGGCCTCGATCACTTGGTATGGGCCTTCCCAAGTAGGTCCTAGCTTTCCCAGGTTTTCTACTCTGCTGGCTTCGTTCTTCCGATACACAAACTCTCCGACCTTGAAAGATGCTGGTCGGACTCTTTTGTTGTAGTATTGTTCCATTTTGGACTTGTATTTTGCCTCTCTAATGGCTGTCGCCTCGCGCCTTTCTTGTAATATGTCCAAGTTTAACTGCATCTCATCCTCGTTCATCTCTTCCTGAACCATCATGGTTCTGTGGGTTGGCATTCCGATTTCTGCAGGAATTACCACCTCGCTTCCATATGTGAGACTGAACGGTGTCTCGCCGTTGCTTGTTTTCAAGGATGTTCGGTGAGCCCATAGGACATTGGGTAGTTCGTCTACCCATCCAGCCCTTTCTCTCCCCAAGCGTGTCTTGATGCCCTTCATAAGACTTTTGTTTGCTCCCTCCACTAGCCCATTAGCTTGCGCATGTGCCACTGCGGTGTTTATCTGTGTTATCTTTAGTTTTTGGCACCAAGTCTTGAACGGATCCTTGACGAAATTCTTTCCGTTGTCCGTCACGATGATGGATGGGAGACCATATCGACACACTATGTTGTTCCACACGAACTTGATAACTTCCTTCCCTGTAGTTCTTGCCAAAGGTTTTGCCTCAATCCACTTGGTAAAGTAGTCGATTGCTACTATGACGTACTGAACCTTTCCTGGGGCGGCCAGGAGTGGGCCGAGGACGTCCATTCCCCATTGATAGAATGGCCAAGGTGCCATAATGGATGTCATGAGATTTTTAGGGAGCTTTGGGACCGGTGAGTGTATCTGGCAAGAGTCGCATCTCCGTATTTCTTCCCTTGCGTCTCGGTGCATAGTAGGCCAGTAATACCCTTGCCGAATTACCTTTGCTACCACCGATCGAGGTCCGGAATGCATTCCGCATGCCCCCATATGTAACTCCCGGATGACATAGTTTGCCTGTAAGGGTCCTACGCATCTAAGCATAGGCGTGAGGTATGATTTTCTGAAGAGGACATCGCCTTCCATGACATATTGATTTATCTTCATCCGGAGGGCTCTGGCTTCGTTTTTGTCGTCCGGCCACTTTCCCTCCTTGAGACATTTTATGATTGGGGTCATCCAGTTGTCTTCTTCTTCCTCTATTACCGTTTTGATCTTTGTCGCCTCTCTGGATGGTTTGCCCAGGATTTCAACAAGAATCTCCTTTGTGAGGTGGTTGAAGGCGACGGATGCTAATTTGCTCAGTATGTCTGCTTTCTGGTTCTGGTTCCGAGGTATGTTTACTATTCGGAATTTTTTGAAGTGGTTTATGTTGCGCTTTGCTTCGGCTAAGTACTTGATCATGTTGTCCGTGCAAGCTACAAATTCACCATTGATTTGCCGGGCTACCAACTGAGAATCGACCTTTACAGCTAGTGCGGGTACCCTCATTTCGTTTGCTATTCTCAAGCCGGCAAGTAATGCCTCGTACTCCGCTTGGTTGTTCGTGCTAGGGAAGTTCAATCTAAGGGCATAGGTGTATTCCGTCCCTGTTGGACTTATTAGAACTAGGCCCGCCCCTGACCCATTCTTTCCTGATGCACCGTCTGTGTATAAGGTCCATTCGTCTTCTCCGTCCGGATTTCTTAGCTTGGTCGTTACTTGTTCTTCTATCTTTCCGTTACTGTCCATCGGAACTTCGTTTATGAAATCTGCTAACACCTGTCCTTTGGTCGCGCTTCTGGGTTCGTAATTTATGTCATACGTCCCCAATTCGATTGAATATTTGGCCAACTTTCCCGAAGCCTCTGCTTTGTTTAATATTTGTTTAATCGGTTGGTCGGTGATGACTTTAATTGGGTGTGCCTCAAAGTACCTCCGGAGTCTTCGGGAAGCGTGGAGCAATGATAAAGCCAATCTTTCAAGCGGTGCATAATTGCATTCGGCTTCATGTAGTGTCCAGCTGACATAATGGATCGGAAGCTACTTTCTGTTTCGTTCGACCAATAGAACAGCACTGACAACCTCTTTCGCCGCTGCCAGGTAGACACATAGTTGTTCCTTCGGTTTTGGGGAAGCCAAAGAAGGAAGGTTAACTATGACCTTCTTGAGTTCCTGGAAAGCCTTCTCTGCATCCTCCGTCCAACGATACTCGTCCTTGTTGACTTTTGTGATATTTTTCAAAGTCTCGAAGAATGGTAGTGCTCTTTCAGCTGACCTGGCGAGGAACCGATTTAAAGCAGCCAATTTTCCGGAGAGGCTTTGCATATCTCGCAGCGTCTTGGGGGATTGCATTTCCGTGATAGCTTTTGTCTTCTCCGGATTTGTCCGTATGCCCTCGAATGTCACCATATAACCTAAGAATCTTCCTTCTTCCACACCGAACGAGCATTTTTTTGGATTGAGCTTCATGTTTATCCTTCTGAGATTGTCGAACGTTTCTGCTATGTCAGCTAGCAGGGTTTTTTCCGTTGAACTTTTAATCACCATGTCATCAACGTATGCCTCTAGATTTCGGCCGATCTGGGATTGGAAAGCCGTGTCCACCAGGCGCTGGTATGTGGCCCCAGCGTTTTTTAAGCCGAACGGCATCTTGGTGTAACAGAATGTTCCTTGGTCTGTGTAAAAGGCAGTTTTCTCTTCGTCTTCAACAGCCATTTGTGCCTGGTGGTACCCCTTATAGGCGTCCAAGAAGCATTTGTATTTTAAGCCTATGATTGATTCTACCTTTAAATCTATTTCCGGGAGAGGATAGTAATCCTTTGGGCATGCCGAGTTAATGTTCTTGAAATCAATACACATCCTCCAACTTCCGTCCCCTTTTTTTACTAGGACCGGATTGGAGATCCATGTTGGGTACCTAACCGGCCTCACTATCCCTGCCTTTAACCACTCGTTTACTTCTTTTGTTACCGCTTGGCTATTTTCCGTCGAGAGAGGTCGCTTCTTCTGGCTCACAGGGGTGATCGATGGGTCAGCGTTCAGGGTGTGTTGTATGATCCGTATTGGGACGCCTGTCATATCAGCCGGCTCCCGTGCAAAGATATCCTTGTTTCGCTTAAGCAGAACTTTTAGGCTTTCCGATCCAGCTGATGATAAACTTCGCCCTATTGTCACAAGCTGATCCGGGTAAGCGGGATTCACCATGACCTCTTCGGTTAGTCCGACCTCCTTCTGTTTCCCCAGTTCGGTTTCCTCTTCCGTTATTTTCCTTTTGCTTGTCTCTCGGCATTCGAACACCGACGCCGCTTGAGTGACTAACGTTGCTATTCCTCTGGGAGTTGGAAACTTCATCATTGAATGTATGGTAGATGGGATGGCTCGCAGCTTTTTTAGTCCTGACCGTCCTACTATGATGTTGAAGGGTGAGGACGCGTCTGCCACAACGAACTTCATTGTCGTGCGGCTGCACAGACTATCACTACCGAAGCATACGTCCAATTCTATTTTCCCCAAGGGTTTCACCTGTTCCCCGGAGAAACCTGACAGAGTTGTTGCCGTCTCTAATATTTTAGCTCTGATGGCCGGATGCAGATTGTCGAAACAATGTTTGAACATGATTTCACAAGAGGCCCCTTCGTCTATGTGCACCCTTTTTACCAGATATCCTGCTATCTCCGCCTCAACTATGATTGCTTCTTCTGAGAGGTCATCCGTTGCAACGGAAGGGAAGGTTATTGGCACATTCATCCAACTTTCCGTGGTGGTAATCGTTTTTCTCTTCTTATTTTCCTCTTGACAATTAATCATGTTGATGATCTTTGCCTTCTGCGGGCCGTCTTTTTTCTGCTGGGCTTTTCCCCTTTGTCTTACATCTTTGACCAAATGATTTAGCTTTCCGGACTCGAGGGCGAGTTCGAACTGTTTTTTCAGTTGGTAGCAATCATTAGTATAATGTCCCTTTTCTCCGTGGTAGTCGCAGTATCGTTCTAGATTTTCTTTTCGTGGTGCGCCGGGCAAAGGGGGTGGTTGTGGCAACTGAAGGTGGTGTTCGGTTGCTAGAATCTCTTTTGGGGTGCATTTTAATGACTCTAACGTTAACATCCCCTTGTCGTCCTTGAACCCATACCTAGGATTCCGGCCAGGTTCCTGCCTTGGTGCAACGTATGGGAAGTGACGGTCCTTGGGACGAAATGGGGGTATCGGCCCCCATCCTCTTTTCTCTTCGAAGCTCCGGTGGTGTCGGTCGTTTCTGGTTGGTTGGGATCCTCCGGTTTCCTTTCGGACGTACTCCCCTTTCGGAAATTCGGTGTTTCGAAAGGCCTCTTCCGAACGGATGAAGTCTTCGAACCTCTCAAGCATCTCATCCACTGTCTTGGGGATTTTTTCAGAGAATTTTTTTGCTAGCTCCGGACAATGGTGGCCGTTCATGAAAGAGGAAATTTGCATTATCTCCGGAGCATCTGGGAAATAATTGGCCTCACTTACCCACCGTTCCTTAAAATCCGGCAGGCTTTCACTGGCCCTCCGGTGTATCTTGTTGATTTCCGTGAGATCCTTGACACATGCTCTCAGAATGCTGAATCTGGTCAAGAACTTCCCTTGGAGATCGTCCCAGCTGTCGATGCTCCCCGTCGGTAGCTTATCAAACCATCCCCTCGCCTTTCCGTCCAGAGTCTGCTGGAACATCCGACACCATACGGGCATCGGCCATTCCTCGTGATTCCCCGCCCCTGTGAAACGGTTGATGTGATCGTCCGGGTCTGTCGTTCCGTCATATAGCTTGAGGTTTGTAGGTATTTTGTGTTTTTGAGCGGATAACTCGATGATTCTTCTGGTGAATGGGCATTTTATCATCCCTTTGTAGGGCTTGCTGAGGTCGCCTTCCACTGTTGCCTTCCTTTTGTGGTTGGTTTTCCCTACGACATTTTCTTCCTCTTCGTCCGTCAGATCGTCACCGAAGTTTAGGAGTAATGGCTTTATTAGGCCGCGGTTAGCCTCCTGCTTTGACAATTCTTTAAGGGCCGATATGTAGCCTTCTATGATGGTTTGCGCGTCCGGGGGAGGTTGATCTCCACTGGATGTTTCGGCCCCTCCAGAGTTTTATCTTCCACCTGATGGGTTTGGAGGAGGTGTAACTAGGTTAAAACCGCTAGGAGGTGTAACTAGGTTAAAGCCGCTCATTCTTCTCTAGATTTTGGGTAGATTGAATATCTGTCCCACGGATGGCGCCAGTTTGTTGAGGTAAAAGTTTACCTTAGGTCCGTTTAGGTCTTTCCTTTGACCCGAGTGAGAACCTGCAACAAAGATGAACCCGTTAGCCTCGTCCTGGGGTTTTATCCCAAGACCAAGCTCCGGCGCAAGAATGAGTATTTGTCTGATTCGGAGTAAATGGATATTATGTAAGTGAGTAATAAATATGAGTGAAAGAAGTTAGGTTATGCATTGAATGCATTGAATGTGTTGGGGTATTTATAGTACCCCAACACCAAACTTACTGTTCCTGAGGGGACTGAAGCAGGTCTACGAACAGTATCCTATACGCTACTGCTCATGTACTTTAGGGATTATTCCTTGAAATCCGGGACAGTGCCCCATACTATGTATCCCATGAAATCTGGGATTAGGTGGATGGGATGGGATTAGGTGTGTACAGATCTCTTGGTCTTTCCCGAGGTGTCCTCTGTCATTGCTTACTATTATTTATTACATATAATGATCCGGACGGCGTTGCTATGATCGGTCCGGACCAGGGTCACTCGGATAGCTTTATCCGGAATAGGTCGTTCGGGCACGTACACGAACACAAATGGTTGTTGTAACGTATATTATTAAAACTAGACAATAAATACCAGGCAGTCAAGCACCGAGACGAGTAGAGGAGCATGCTCCTAATTTCATAGTAGCGGTATGTACTCAATATACAAGTAATTAACTTGCACTGCTTTCTAACTTTGCTACCATGAGAGAACAAGAGGTTCAACATTAATTTATCATAGTTCCTAAACATCATAAACAATTTTGACTAATAATTATATAGTTTATAAATTTTAGAGCTGCCTTAAGAGGAGGAGATATACACCTATATAAAAGGCTTACCTCAACCCCTTCAAAATACAACCATAAAATTTACAACTATAGACAGTTCCATTTATTGAAAGAATAAAGTGAGGCAATTGTTAAGCTTGTGATACCTCCTTTCTTATAGCATCTCCTCCTTAGCATTTTCTTCTCCACCAGTCGATGTAGTACAAACAAATATAGTAGAAGTAATAACAAAGTATAAAGTGACCATCAATCCATTTACACTTCACTTAGTGGAGATGGCTATGTTTAAATCATGTTCGATCACCCTCACTCCTCATGCGCACCGTGAAAGAATGATCCCCGACCAGTGGAAAGTGCCTGAGAGCCTTCTCGTTTGTTTCTGTGTCATGAGGTGTTCATGAGGGAAAGAGTGACCACTCGGCCACACTCCATCGTTGATACTCATAATTTCAATTCATGTTGTGTAGAATGTCATGAACATCCTTTTAGTACATTTCGTTACTAAAGTTCTTTGTAGTATTTTTCACCCAATATTACTCTGTCGGGATTAATGAGTTGTTTATGATTGAACATTTCTTCCAATATTACCCGATTGCTATAAATTATATTGCTATAGAAATATAACTTATAGTGTCTTGAAATCCTCGATAACTCGGTAGTTCATCCGGATTATCACCACCATCGTGTAGTGTTGATAATTGCTACATACGTTGCTTCATTGTATCTTAGAAGGCAATTCGTCGGTAACCCAAAACACGATTGTTCGAAAGAACGGTGGGGGCGAAATTGCTTTAAGGACAGAGAGAACTCGCCTTGAAGTGACAAGTAGTAGCATTAAAATTCGTTTTACAAAACCATCATTCTAAACCCCGGAACTAACATTTTAACCGAGCACCACACGGCACTACCTACTATAAATATCACCATACTTTTAGGTGAGTGTTTTTGTCGCATAGGCGTTACGCCTTAGTGGCATATCTAGACGCGAAAAAACTCTGGCTTAATGTTCCTTGGCAGCTTCTTGTAAAGTTGTAATCAACAGTGATAAATTCCAACTAGTGATCATTTTTTGCTGTATTTCTCATACTTGGGGTTGTTCCACATGTTTGTCATCTATCAAAGACTAAACAATATGCTATTGAGGAACAAATTTTGTGTCTAACTAGGCAATACAGTAAATTTCTAATGGCAAAACAGAATGTTGGCAAACCGAGGCCGTTTTGGAATGGTAATGAAACCTACAGCAGCTTGGGAATTGACATACTCATTCCATACCACTTTACGATCAATACTAACATTACAAACAAGAAACCAACTATTAATTCGTACAAGGCTAATCATCGCATCTGCCCACTGAAAACAAAACAAGAGTATCAAACATAGTTTTAGCTGAAATTTTACATTAAAGCACTAATGCGGCCATAGATTAACATCATTACCAAAAACATAGGGAATAGTAGGCAAGTTCAAGTTTCTAAGTGAGACCAGCAGATCTTCACTTCAGCAATGGATGAGGCTCGAGGGAGCTCTAACAACTTGGAAGCAAACATCAACATCCCTTTTTCACCACCAGACGCTTGGAATGTGCCAGCAGGAAAGATATCAATCCTCTCTAGCGAAGGGGAGCAAGCAAGTATACACTTTATCAAGCATACTTCAGTCTCTGAACCTCTAAAGAATGCAAACAGAACAGACTGTAGCTGCAGCTTCCTCATTTTGGTATAGTGTACCTCCAAACATTCAAGTGAAGATACAGGTGAAGGTGGTGGAACCACATCTTTCTTTGTAGCCTACAAGAACATATAAATAATGTTTATATGCAAAACAATGTGATTTTGAGTAGCACAATAAGATAAAAATGCATTTACTCACTGTTACGATAAGTCTCTGCAAATTTGGCGATCCCCAAATCATACCAAAAGCACATGATAGCATTTCAGAACTTCCAAAATCTATCGCGTATAATGTAAGAGTTTTGAGACAAGGAAATACAGTAGGGACCAGCTTGCTACCACCAGCTAACTGCAGTCAGTACAAAGCCACTTCATATAATTAAGCATTCATAAAGCTCTGCACAGCTAGTTTGTAAATTGAATTTCAAAGAAGCAAGTTAGTCTTACCTTGCAGTTTTGAAAATTCAGACAAAGCTGTTGAAGTTTCGGAAGGAAACCAACAAGATCAAAGATATCTGAACTTTTGATGGCTATATTTCCAAGGTCGTGTAATGTCAACCATAAATCTTTAAGATTCTCAAGTTTTGTAATCTCAACTAGTTTCACTTTGCCTGAAGGACGGTTACAACAAATACTCAGAATCTCAAGTAAGGGGCACCAACTTATGAATTCCCCAATATTTCGACCTATAATTTCTACATGAATAAAGTCCAAGTTCAATAGATTTGGAAAACCACAAAAACCAGGTGGCACATGGAAACAGCAATTAGAAAGCTTCAAAAGTTTGAGCTCTAGGCAAGCGAAAAGATGGGTAGGCAACTTTAGTACTTTTGAGTGGTTATTTATGACTGTGAACTCCCTAATTCCTTTTCGGGACAAGAACAGAACCCAATGATTAACTTCCTCAACATCTAATATCTTGTGATCTGGTATAAAGAGGACAAACTTTGTTACGACACCTTTAAGATGGAGGAGAAGTCTACTTATAGTCCTCTCACTGCAGTTATTTCCGCCATCTAGACCTGGTACAAAGAACTTCTCATCAAATACGAGTTGGCTGATATTAGTCCAGTTAAACCTCCAGTTTCTCGACAAGATACCCGTCCTAACAGCCTCTTTTATTGGCAAGCACTCCAAAATATGACTGATCACATTCTCTGGCATGTTGCTAATACCAGCATGTGGTGAAACTTTAGATGTCCCATAAGCCCGTTTCATGATACTAGAAAGAGGAAATGTGTAAGCAATAAGTATAGTATAATGGAATAAGAAATCAGCAAATTAGCCATCAAACGCAAATATCATCTTCTAAACTCAAATAGTAAATCAGTTATACGTGTTCATATCCTAAATGAGACAAAACATTCAAAAAGAAGTCCCAAACTGGGACTTTCCGAAATCAATTTCAAATAAATTAATTTGGACGGGTTTTCTATGGATGATTAACTTCGGACGGAGACTTTCCGAAATTAATCACTAAAATCATTTACAAAAGTCTAACAATCAAATAACATATCAACCAAACGCATATTCACAAATTTAGAAATAATCACTAACAATTAAAGACAAAACACATATGCAGAAAACGACTAAAATCAAAAAATCATTTGCAAAAGTCTAACAATTAAAGACAAAACGATTAATATCCTAAAATGAAATTCACAAACTAAATATTACAATTCTAAACAAGTAATTGGTCTTAGCTGGTCTAGACAGCAGGCTAGTGGTCCCGACTCTCCTCGCCAAACACAGAAACACAAATAAATCACTTCAAACTTTTGACGATGACATGCCCTCATTAAAGACATAAACACAAAAAAATATATATATAATAATAATAATACCTTGGCTCTGTATCAAAAAAATGTCGTAGCCTATCCAAACCCCCCAAAAATAAAAATGGCACCCCCCACTGTTTTTCTGCTTTTTTTTATTTTTTATTTTATTTTTATAATTTTGTTTATATCAAAACACTATAACTCTGGAAGTGCGGAATAGAAAATAATCAAAATATAATTTTGTTTATTTTTATAATTTTGTCAAACGCTGTCAGAAATACCGAACAGAAACCGACAAAAAACTGTGTTATAACATAAAGAAATAGGGACAAACATAATATTTGACCAAATCCCATAAGGGGTTTGTATTGTGTCCCCAAAAAAATTAACAAGAATCAGAAAACACATATATCAAAAAATTAAATATATATAAAAAGCAATAAAAAAAAGGGAAAAAAATGTAAAAATGATACCTGGGTTTAGTGTGGTGCAAAAGAGAGTAAGAGGGGAGAGTCGTGCACAGTTGTGCGATAAGAAGATGACAGATCTGAGTGATGATGTAGTGAAAGAAATGTAATGGGTTTTTGTGGCGAGGATTGTTGATGGTTAATTAGTGATAGCAGTGCCGCAGTGGTTGGTGGTGTTTAATGTCTTTGTGTTTTTTGAGACCAAAGTGAGGAACAGTGAGTGGGTTGTGTACTTTGTGTGTTGCTAGGCTTGGGTGGATCACATTAGTTAACAATATGGATGAAAAGACGCAAATGCCCTCGTCAAAGTTATCCAAACTAATGATTAACGTGGAATTAGACCAATCTGTTATGGGTGGTTTAATTCAGGACAACATTCGAGACTTTTAAAATTAATAGAATAAAAGTGTTACATCCGTCAAACCATAATAACCAAAAATGTAATTAACTCATAATTTTAAGAGTTAATTTCAAAAATGGTCCCTGTGGTCACTCGGGTTTAACATTTTTAGTCCTCATACTTTTTTTTAACGGATCTGCTCCCCAAACTTGCGACCCATAACGGGTTTGGTCCTTTGACCAAATATTCTGTCTGTTTGACCATTTTCTTGTTAAGTGACTAAAAACTTGAGGGGTAATTAGGTCTTTTCATAGGGGTTGTCTCTTATACTTAGTATTGAAAGTGTGTATTCACACAAACAACCACCACTGCCACCCCATCACCATCATCACCATCCAACAACCGCTACTGCCACCCCATCACCATCCAACAACCGCCACTGCCACCCCATCACCATCCAACAACCACCACTGCCACCCCATCACCATCCAACAACCACCACTGCCACCCAACATAAACCACTGCCACCCAAACCACCCCCACCCACCCACATCACTACCAAACACAATACCCGCCACCTAAACCCCCACCACCGCCACCTACCCCCACCACAGCCACCACACCGCATTCCAAACCCCCACCAATCCACCACGACATCATCACCATCAAAGAATCACCACCACCAAAGAATCACCACCATCGTTTTCTCTATATCAAACAAATAGTCACAAAATCACAATCAAGATCTTTTCAGTTAAGATCTAGGCCACACCTTTTCTTTAAAAAATTAAAAGTAAAAACCAAAACGCATCACCACTTCACCTTATCGCTTCTTTACGAATCAAATTCCCTTCTTCAATCAAAACCACAACCATCTTGACTTTCTGATTATAAGAACCACAAATCGAATGCAAACCCTTTGAAGATGTTTCTTTATGCCAAAGAAAACCGAGCACCCAAACTATCAGAATCTTCATTTAGACTTCAAGATCTCGAGTAGGATGTTTTTGTGATTATATGATCAAAAGAAAGAAAGGATACTAATTACCCCTCAAGTTTTTAGTCACTTAACCAAGAAAATGGTCAAACTAACGGAAAATTTGGTCAAGGGACCAAACCCGTTATGGGTCGCAAGTTTGGGGAGCAGATCCGTTAAAAAAAAGTATGGGGACTAAAAGTGTTAAACCCGGGTGACCACAAGAACCATTTTTGAAATTAACTCTAATTTTATCTTAAGTACTAATGTATAGACACAATTTTTATTTTTATTATTTTTTCTAATTTTTTTGAACAATGTTTTACAACACTTTAAAGCTTTGTATTAATAGACATATTAAGTCGTATAAGTTATTAGGAAAATAGTACGAACACTAAAAACACATTTTTTCTTATAATATTAAATTTGAGTTGATAATCTTTTAAAGTAATAAAGCTATTATTAATCAATATTACATCTATTATATATAAAGCTTAAGTACCTTAATTTAATGTGCAAGGGGGGTTGTGCACAACCAAAAGTACGGTACAAACATGCCAATGCTTCACAAAAGCTCTCAATTGAATGTAATCATCATTAATCGGAGGTAACATGCCAATGCTTCACAAAAGCTCTCAATTGAATGTAATCATCATTAATCGGAGGTAAATGCAGAATATCAAGTGATGCGGAATATGAATTGTTGCTTCGGTTTCGAGTATATGAACCATCTTTGCACTTACAACACATAATGATCTCAATACTATAAATAAGAATTAGTTCCATTTGGATTGAAGGATATCAAATTTCTAATTTGTTTTCTTCATGCAGAGTATTCTTGCTATCTTTTTATGTCCATTCAATATATTGTACAAATCCAGTCGGTTCTTTCTTATCCGAACATTATTTCGTTGTATTTGTGCTCCTCTCTACAAGGTATGAATATTCAATATAAGATAATACAAGCTAAATACATTTATTTTTCATAAACCTCGGTCTTTCATATCTTAAACATATGCTCAAGTATGCATTTTGTTTTTCGTTTCACTGTAGGTTAAATAAGTAGTCTAAAATGGTGATAAATATTGGAATTTTAATTTGATGAAGATATGGTGATGAACGAGCAGCCATCGTGTTCTGCAACGGATGTGTTCATTTAAGGTGGTGTTTCTTTTAGCATGTACTAGCAGCAGGTTAAACCTACTAGCAGCACGTTATGCTGCACTAGCAGCAGGTTAACCAACCAGCAGCAGGATCCTATAAGTAGCAGTACCATCTCACACTATCAGTACCTTCACATTACCTAGCATAAAAACTAAGTGGTTAAGATATCCACAAATGAAAAAGTAAGGCTAGGTGACCAGAAGAAGAACAAGAAGAAGAAGGGTAGTAGTAGTAGCTCAAGGTGAAGAAGATATAATATACTTGAAGGCAAAAGACGAAATATTTCATAATGTACCCCTCTACTTTTTTCTTTTTATTGAAGTTTCACGGTTTCTTAACGTCTAATTCTGATTATTTGTTAAATGTCTCAACACAGTGCATGGTCCTTCTTCTTTCCCTTGCGCGCTCAGCAGGTCACCACCAGTGAGGCAAGTTTTAATTTAGTACATCATGATTGACTTTTGAAAATAAGCACGTATTAACTTGCTGGTATATCACATGTAACGTGCCTGAATGATATATTTATTTGTTTAGCCAATCCAATAATCGATGCCGCAATACACGACTTCCATGAAGTATTTGACGAAGCGGTGGCTCACTTCAGCAAATGATGAAGCTAAGAAGACAATGGGGGCTGCGTTTTTTAGGAGTGAGATTAGGGTAACTATTGGATTGGTATTGGACATGGTGTGTCACTGTATAAAAACACTTATTTTTGAGACGGAAGAGTATGTAAATTATCAATAGAATTTTGAACGTACCAGCATAGCTTTCTCCAACCAAGAAGAATGGTGCGTCTTTATATAATGGAAATTCTTCTAACCATTTTGTGATAAATACCAAATTATCATTTGCTGACATTATGTAAAAGTGAGCATATGTGGTTATACAATCGTAGAATATTAGCTTGCTAACATATTTTTTATATAAAAGTAGAGTCATAATCCAAAAAAATCTCAGCTTAAGATATGGAAAGAACAATATTATATTGTGTTCAAATTAAAGAACAATATTAGATTTGTTGGTTGTAACTGGTATGAACCTGTTTTTGTGTCATTCCAATCAATGTAGTCTTCTTCTGTTTTCGAGTAGGAAAAACCAACTCCGATAGGTGATTCGACATATAACATGTTGGATTCTGTTGATCGATTTATATTCAGATAAACCACATTAGTTTTGATTCAGAAAACGAAAAAAATCAATAAGTAATTCGGTTCTCTTTTCTTGGTGTATAAATTTACCTAAATTCCAAGAGTGGTGATTTAAGACAAGAAGTCCATCTTCACCAACTTGAAATGGTCCATTTTCCATGAATGCCCCGAAACCAAGAGAAGAACATCCAGGCCCTTCATCGTAACAATATATTTATTGCAATTTAAAGTTAGCAAAACTTTAGACAAACAGAATATTGAATAATTGTCTGTATAATGCTTAAGGTCGACATTCTACTTCGGTCAATGTTACTATGTTTTATTATTAGGTTGGGAGTTCATTTTCGATGTTCACGTGGTCATGTGGATATCTTAACATGTCAAAAATAGCTTAAAAACTCTACATCTTTGGTAAATGCATAAATTAAGCAATAGCAATGCATTGATCAAAACTTTACACTGTCAACCAGTATTAGGAAAATAATTTACCTGCCAACTCATGAATCTAGAAATAGAGCTACGAATAAGATCGACACACATGCCAAAGTTAAAGCTGTAAAAAAATGGCACCATTTAATAAACTTGAATTTAATTTTTGAAGTGATGTTCAAAGTCTATTTTAGGACATAATAGTTGGGTAGATGTTGAGTTGGATCTTGCGATCAAGCCTGCCAATAACTAAAAGGGTTTTGGCCTAAGGATATGTAATTTTTTTTAAACATATAAGGATATGTAAATGACTAACAAAAGTTTACGGATTCAGATTTGTATCGAACTATGTATATTGTATTAGATAGCATAATAAAGTTTTGATTAAATGAAGAACTTTACTTTGAAAACTAAATTTTCATGGAAAAAAAAAGTAGTCACAACTCCAACATAAAGTAATAAGCTATGTAGTTAATCTCGCCGAGATCTCGGATATCGGCCCTAAAAATAATCTCGGATCAAAATATCGCCCCCAAATATCGGATCCGATAATATCGGCGAGATTTGCCGATATTTTCCCGATATTTTGAAATCGGCGATATTTCCGAGATTTTGGCGAGATAAAAAATTCAATTAGAACCTTGCCATATTTGTGTTTAGACAGATCATTACGCTATAACATCTTGAAAAAAACCTCTTCACATGTACTATTTTAAAGTGAAGTAAATATTTTAAATAGTGTAAACCTAATTAGTACCAACCATTAAGCTATGAACACTTGGATACAATTGGTGCAACGCACTATAAACTTTTACTGCTTTCTTGCGGATATCCATAAGCAAGGTTATATTGATTGTTGCTGATTGTATAGACAAGTAAAGTAATTAGTTTATAGTGTAAACCTAATGAATACCAACCATTAAGCTACGAACACTTTGACACAATTGGTGCAACGCACGGGCTTCCCCTCCATGCACAATGTATTACCATTAACATCCTAAACTTAAAAAAAATGCTTATAATTTATCTTTATATTTATATCTAAAAAATTCCCGTTTATGTTAATTGAAACTTTTAATGAAAATAAACTAATTTAAATACAAAAGTTATGATAACATTACTAGGCATCTAAATATCAATTCCACTAAAATAAATACAATACAGCTTCTCTAATAGGCATCTAAATACCGTCATATGCTTATACAAGTAACTGCATCAACGTTACGAAAAACCACTTAATTAATCAACCAAAAGACCGTGCATCGCACGGGTTGTAACAATACAGCTTCTCTAATAGGCATCTAAATACCATCATGTGCTACCCCGATCCGACAAGGGTAAAGATGCATCAACGTTACGGAAAACAACTTAATTAGTCAACAAACAAGCCCGTGCATCGCACGGGTTGTATGAAGCCTCGTTATAAAGTAAAACCTTCCAAAAAGAAAGTTTTAGATTATTAAACCCACACTTACTTATTTGACAAGAGTTGCTTTTATAGGCTAAAAGTGCTTGCAAATGGTTGTTGTAACGTATAGTCGTATATTATTAAAACTAGACAATAAATACCAAGCAGTCAAAGCAAGAAGACGAGTAGAGGAACATGCTCCTAATTTCATAGTACCGGTATGTACTCAATGTACAAGTAATTAACTTGCACTGCTTTCTAACTTTTGCTATCATGAGAGAACAAGAGGTTCAGCATTAATTTATCATAGTTCCTAAACATCATAAACAATTTTGACTAATAATTATATAGTTTATAAATTTTAGAGCTGCATCAATCCATTTACACTTCACTTAGTGGAGATGGCTATGTTTAAATCATGTCCGATCACCCTCACTCCTCATGCGCACCGTGAAAGAATTATCCCCGACCAGTGGAAAGTGCCCGAGAGCCTTCTCGTTTGTTTCTGTGTCGTGAGGTGGTCATGAGGGAAAGAGTGACCACTCGGCCACACTCCATCGTTGATACTCATAATTTCAATTCATGTTGTGTAGAATGTCATGAACATCCTTTTAGTACATTTCGTTACTAAAGTTCTTTGTAGTATTTTTCACCCAATATTACTCTGTCGGGATTAATGAGTTGTTTATGATTGAACATATCCGAATCCAACATATTTTGACACCTTAAAAAACGAGGAAGAGTATGTATCAATGCTTTCGAGAATTAATAGTAACCTCGATGATCTATGTATAAACAAATGTTGTAGAACTAAACATCAAATAGCATGGATATGATGTTTGAGAACAAATCATTTGATCTTGAAGTCCATCCTTGTGATCGCAAGTCTGGTATTTGGGTCGAACCAACAAAGTTATTTGCATACGTGTTCAACTTGTCGAAAGTCGAAACCTGTTAGTAAGGAAACATCTAAACTATGAATCTTCAAGAGAAAGTTTAAGGGTCTTGTGTTTTTTTCACATCTTTCTTGTACATACTGCAAGATTCATCCATATACAGATGCACTAGTTATAACACCCGTGCACGCACGGGGTTTTGACATGAATTTTTTTCATACATTAATATCGAATATATGGTCTTAGAAATATATTTCATTAAAAAGCAAACCTTAAAAGTTAATAAGTCAATAACAAATGATGCTTGAAAACCGTAATATTTGGATTATTTACAACCGGCTTAAGTAAATACTCTTTGAATCTCTCTTTTTCTCTTATATCAGCACATTGTACCAATCTTCCTCATGATAAAAAGAAGAACTTGCACGTATTCATAAATTTATATAATTTCAACTTTATATACAATGTATTAAACAGAGAAGCATATTTTATGAATATATGGTAATCTGTACAATTTAGTCAGGAGCGTTGCAATGACCTTGATTGATATGCCAAACCAATTAATGGTGTGGCTAGTAACCATGATGTGTTCACCCAACTCACCAATTGGCCTTCACCTGTATCCAACCAAATTTCACACCATCAGCTCCATCTTCAATTTGCACATATATGCGCAAGTATTTACCTTCCCAAAGTCAACTTTTATTGATATTTTACCAACGTATGATCGACAACCCCAATACGAATGTAAGGAACAATCCTAACACCAAGTTCTTTGCAAAAGTGAACATAAGATCATCGTCAACCAGGGATATCCAGCCTGGATAGATGTCGTGCCAGACTAAGACATACCCCAAAGATATATGGAACACCCATGCAGATATATTTCTTAGCAAAACTCACTGTTAACCCAAATCAATATCATCGTCTCATTACAACTTTCATTGATGATCATTTGTAGTTAAGTTGTTACAATATACCTTTCGTTAACATGATTTTACGGATGGGTCGGGTTATTGTGGCCAAAAAGACACGCAAACACTTACCTTTATTCATTTCAAAGTATTGTTACAAAAAGTATAATGTTACAAACACTATCTAACCTCATAAGCAAGAAGTTGACATAAGTTAAATTAAATGATGCAATTTTCATTACTATTTGCTTTTGCTTGAATATCAATCTCATCTTTAGACATTAAGGATGCAATTTTCATTTAATCTCAAAGACTAAAATCACCAAACAATAGAAACCACAATTAGGTGACTCAGATATTTTGCAACTTCCTCATCTTACTTACTACCCATCAAATAGTACACCAACGATCATAAGATCACTCTTTAGTCCCAACACTTTAATGGGGAGGAGTGCACCGTCACCATCACTAAAATGACTTGCAAATTTGATGACAATTTGTAAATTACTAAAAGAAACTATAGTTTAGCTTTTTAAAAGTCAAAAGAGGATTACACAAACCCTTTATCGAATTAGACAAAATATCATGTGAAGCTCCATTTCCCCATTCACATCCCTCTGCATCACTTAATCTAATAATAATAGTAAATTCTTTAGAGTTTACACAAACCCTTATCAAATTAGAACAAAAAACCGAGAACCAAATATCCAGAGCCAATTAATTCAACAATGACACATCCATACCTATACTTGTACATATATAGAAGGTGCTTGGATGTACTTTAAAACTGAATATTTATCTTATATTCTTCCCCACTATCTTCAACTCACAATAATTGATTTCTATATTTTGGGCATCATGTATTTTAAGAGCCTCATAAAAAAGTTTGAATAAGCTAAGACTGACTTTTTGGAGGGAGCGTTTTGGAAAAACTAACTCAAATTACATAAGCGTTTTTGAAAACTTACAAAGATGATTTAAGAAACTAACGACGATTATCAAAACAATTAAGCATCTCACCTTCCCACATCCTAGAAACACCACCACCTGAAGTCACCATCTTCGTCGCTGTAATCTTTAGATATTTCTTGCAATGTATTCCATTTCCCATTTTTTGAATTAATCGTAACTTGGTAACCTTTGAACATAACATATCATAATCAATCAACCTCTCTTTTTCCTCCTCCGCCACCTCAACCACCATTTCCACCACCTGGCTGGGACCCCCCCATCAATCTCTCTCTTCTTTTATCTTTCTGTATATAGAAAGTTTTATCTTCTTTAATCTAGCAGATGTGACTCGAATAGGCGAGGCTATGGAGGAGATAACTATAATAAGAATCGTAGCAGGTTAAACCCATTAGCAATTCTTTCTCCATCATTTGGTATCTACTATTTCAAATCTGTTTCACCTTGGCAATAATACGTAGCTGGTTGGGCATGGTGGCAACTTGTGTCGTCGGCGTCCTTGTTACAACTGAGTTTCTTGAAATGTTGTGCCAATACCCTTTTCCATACTTCTACAACCACTATAGGAACTTCCTGTGAGCATGTTAGATTTGAAAGCCGATTAATTACATGAAACATATCAGGTAATCTTTTGGTGCGTGTTATAAAGGGTGGGGTCGAGTTGTCCCAAAAAGACTGTCTCTGAGTTTTAACTACGTGTTTTCAAAAAGCTCCGGTCTGAGTGCTTATGCTTATTAGCTTTTTTACTCACTGAAAATAGCAATAATCCTTTTGAAATAAGCTCACCCAAACACCGTTAAACTGCCATAAAGTCCAATAATTGTAGCAGGTGACTCTTTTAATCTGTTTGATTATTAGCTAACTCTTTAACTTAACACAAACTCATTAGACATAAAACATCGCCCAATTTGACCCGTTTATCTGTAAATGGATTAAAATGCCATCTCTAAATTGTTACTTATGTAATCCAAAGAAGGAAACACTAACCATTTTCCACTTGTTTATACTCTTCATGGAGCTTTCTCTTTGCTGCTTCAAATTTGTCTTGACCCGATGCCTCACTTGATACCCGTTAAGCTTATGATTTTGTTTTCATTAAACGAAAAACATACCTTTGATTAATCAAAGCGAGAAGTTGATTTAGAGTTTGAGAGGAAAGGTTGGAGGGCAAACTGTGGAAAATTTGTTACTCTTCTAGAAACTTACATAAACAACTTTGGTTGTTTGGATTAAACTCCCTATTTAATTTTCTTATTTAAACTGCAATAACCACTTAAAAATAAGTAATGCCAAACACCCCTTTCACCATAGTCAACTTGAATATAAAAGTTTCATGCTCAGCAATGTAAGGTCCTATGCAAGTTTTCAGAGGGAAAGCATATATTGTTGCTCCATTCACAAAAAAAAAAAAAAAAAAAAAAAAAAAAAAAACAAAAAAAAGAAAACAAAAAAAAGCATATACTGGTGCAGTTGAACAAAACTAACAACTAACTATTAGGTCATCAAATTATACATTCACCAAACATAAAGCCACTGTCAATAAAATAATTTTAAAGAAGCTCATTTATCACAACTATATACTAATTGTACTTGGTCATTTCTAACATATAGAGACAATCAGACAATACCACTGTCTCTTCTTGAGGAAACATGGATTCCATAAAACATATAATTGTTAGCCATTCTGCTCTTTCCTGTTTACCTCAACTCTATCTACCAAAAACCACATAGCTACTAATAGAAAACGCATATACAATCCATCGGTATGTATACCAAAAACATACATAAAGGCGTAAAGCGCATATGAAATTACAGAGGTACAATCTGTTCATATTACAAAGGGTGTTGGGTAAGCTTATGTAAACAGCTAATCAGCTTATTCCATTAGCAAAATGCAATAATAAGCTGTTTTGTGTGTTTCCCTGTCTAGACAAAGCCGAACAGCTTAAGCTTATTAGTTTATTAGCTTATATAACCTATTTTCAGTAAGCTCATTCACATCAGTTTCTTAGCTTATTTTTGATGAGTTCTCATGTCTAGCTACACATTTACCCTATATAAATCATTAGCACCTATTCCATTATGTATGCTACAAAATAGCACCTCGATTACATGTTACAAAATAAATCATTAGCAAGTAAACGAAAGTGAAAAGGCGGCAAATTTAACATTTTGATGAAGTCAACTCTTGAAATATAATTCAAGCAAGTATGTTGAGGTCCAGATAGCATAACAACAAACTAACGTGACATAGACTGATATAAAAGGGTCCAAATACAGAGCAATAAGCCACTTTTGTCAAATCTGAATTTCCCAAATTCATATTATTATAATCAATGCACAATTATATTGCAGTAGTTGGATCATTTAAGAAAGTAGTAAAGATTTAGGCACGCTGCATGTTATTATATAGCTTTATATTTTGGGTGGCTAGTTTAGATACGAAAGATATATGGACAGATGAGATGGATACATGTTTGATTGGCCATTATTGTGATGGGTCAATTTGGGGGTGTTTCTTTTTTCTCTTATTCCCACTTAGTGAGTGAGCCCATCCCTTAATCCCTCTTAATGAGGGGACTCCTAAAAACTACTCTCTCTTGAATAAGTGGTTCATATGGACAAGGCCCACACCACTTATTTTGGTAAACACCCCCAAAGTGTCGACTCATAGAGATGAAGAAAAATACCTACAGGATCAATTTCCAATCGATGGGCTTCTTTTTCTTTAGTTGTAGCTGCCACGGTGTTTCATCTACGAAGAGTGAATCCATTGCTTTCCTAAATATAAAAAGTGGTATCAAGACCAGAACTTAATACTCTGTAATAACAAAGCTTAACACTCTGTAATACACAATTTTCTCTCATAGTGCTTGGATCCCAATGATCATGTCATAATTTACACATCCAATTAAGCTGTACGTCGAACCATTAATAAGCTCATTGTTCACAATTTGCTATAATACAAAAGTGTATTTTCCCATATATAAAAAAATCCGATAAGCATCATGGTCAATGTAGTCCAGTTTCTATGTTCTTATAGCATCAACACTATCTTTTTCAGTATATTTGGTATCATCTTCTTAATGTTAGTTTCTATGATATTCTCTTAATTATTAACAATTGTATCTAGTTAAGCACAATGGAGCATGATAACAACACTAATTAACATCTGCAATTAATAATCCATTTCATGAATTAACATCCATTTAAGCAACACCTGTTTCTTTAGTTATTTCATAAGGACATAATTAATAAGCAACCAAAATATCCCAATGATCATGTCATAATTAACCAATTTGGCTGGGAAAGTTCCACGGATTCCGCCATCAAAGATAATGTGTAGTTGTCTTCTATCTTTACCTATGGTAATAGTACACATGAAAAGAGAGCCTTACAGATGAGTATTAGCAAATCGATCTAGCAAACTATGTTTAAGACTATTATGTGTTTTATGTGTTCAGTTATCGTTTAAGATTTGACTTTTTGTCGTGTTTAATAGAGATGGTGTACACCCAATGCCACTATGTTATCGATGTATAACTAATTAACTATTGACCAAACCTATCTACACACCCAAAATGGTCAATTTAGTCTTATTTATCATAAGGAACTCAAAGTTTATGGCTTTGTATCAAACTCATGTTTTTATGAAAATTGTCAATTTTGACCCATTCGACCAGTTCTGAACCCCAAGTTGATAACCTTATGTTCTATCATATTGGACTCAAAATTATTTTTGATAGCTTTTCAAGTTCAAATTGAACATTGAAATATGAATATGTGATACCTTGTTATGCCTTCTGATTTGTTTAGTGGCTTACGGTTACTCACCACCGCTACTATCACATTATGTTGGTGGCTCCTCCATTGTGTCCATTTTTTGTATTGTTCTTGCTATTGGGAATCTGTCCAATAACCCTGCATACAAATAAATTAAATATATATTCAGTTTTTGAGACTGCATTTTTGAGTGATGTATATATGTGATGATTAACCCATCACATATATTAAAGAAAAAGGTGAGAAAATTGTATCTCAAATTGATGATTAGTAAGTTACCAATTGGTGGACAACCTTGCACACATAAAGATATAATCTTATTGGTTTCTTAATCTTATATTATAGATTTATGCATACCCATATCAGATTTTTCATAAATTAAGAAGCATAGAAACTGATACAGAACTAACATTTGTGTCAAGTTTGTATAGACATGGCTGTTATGTATGTCTACACATCAAAGTCTCCTTAAGCATTAAGAGTACTTTCACGTCACCACATGTATAACAATCCTTCGTGCCATGATGATTCATATGGCTTTGCTTCTACTTCCATGCCAATAGTCTATAGGCACCATATACACAATTACAAATTATGCATTTAAGTAAAAGCTAATGTTCATCATAAGTTAGCTTTTTAGCTTATAGTTCCTTACCCATTCACCTAAATACAGGCCGAACTCGAATTTTGGGTTGTCTTCAACAATAAATTTTCACTAAATACTTCATCTTCAAGTGATTTCTTAACTTTCAAGGCTTTTAAATTCACTATTAGCAAATCACAACCCACAATCCTTTTCTGCAATAAAAACTGGCCACAAACATCAGTCCTACTATCTTTAAACCTTAATAGACAGAAAATCAAAGACAAAAGCAAACATGTACATACCTTCGCAGATTTAATAACTAACTCAGAACCACCAACCCTCTTACTCTCTAATATTCTTCCTACCCATCTTTATTAATCAAATTAAAGCTTCAATCAAACCCTAATTTTTTCCCCAAATTGAAACAAAATTAAAAGCAAAATCACAAACCCTTTTAGAATATAACTAAAAGCTCTATATCAGTTTCAAATAAAATCAAGAAATTAGACATTAAAAATCATACCTTTAGGCTATTGAAAGAATTGTTGCTCTTCCTTAAATAAATCATCATTGCAAGCACAACAAAAGCAATTAAATTGAAACACTTTTTCTTAAATTTGGTTTCAAATTGCCCAATACTTTATTTAGGATTCGACTTTTGATAAAAAGAAACATTGTGTTGGAAGTGTGGCTACACAAGAATGGTTCGGTGGTTTTGTTTTTGAATGTTTCACTTCTAACCCTTAATTATTTTGTAGATTACTCCGCTTTTACAAAGTTTTGTTTTTTTTTTATACTTTTGACACATATATTTTTTAACAAAATTTACTCAAAAACGCATTCTAATAATTTATTTTCCTAAATCAAGAAATTTTTAGGGGTTATTATTAAATATCTTTAGAATAATAATATTAATAATAATTAAAATATTACCTAAAAAGGTATGATTTGATTTTTTTGAAATGCAAAAATCCCAACTAGGGGTTTTGTTTTATTAGGTAAAAGATGTGTATCATGAAACTTATATACGACACATCCCTTCACCTGCTCTAAGTATCAAATATTTTATACGAGCACCACACGGCACTACCTACTATAAATATCACCATCCTAAAATGGCCTCGATTCTTTTTGTTTTCTAGGTGAGTGTTTTTGTCGCACAGGCATTACGCCTTAGTGGCATATCTAGACGCGAAAAAACTCTGGCTTAATGTTCCTTGGCAGCTTCTTGTAATCAACGGTCATAAATTCCAACTAATGATCATTTTTTGCTGTATTTCTCATACTTGGGGTTGTTCCACATGTTTGTCATCTATCAAAGACTAAACAATATGCTATTGAGGAACAATTTTTTTGTCTAACTAGGCAATACAGTAAATTTCTAATGGCAAAACAGAATGTTAGCAAACCGAGCCCGTTTTGGAAAGGTAATGAAACCTACAGCAGCTTGGGAATTGACATACTCTTTCCATACCACTTTACGATCAACACTAACACTACAAACAAGAAACCAACTATTATTTCATACAAGGCTAATCCTCACATCTGCCCACTGAAAACAAAAAAACGAGTATCAAACATAGTTTTAGCCGCAATTTTACATTAAAGCACTAATGAGACTATACATTAACACCATTACCAAAAACCATAGGGAATAGTAGGCAAGTTCAAGTTCCTAAGTGAAACCAGTAGAACGTCACTTCAGCGATGGGTGAGGCTCGAGGGAGCTCTAACAACCTGGAAGCAAACATCAACTTCCCTTTTTCACCACCAGACGCTTGGAATGAGCCAGGAAAGATAGTAATCCTCTCTAGCGAAGGGGAGCAAGCAAGTATACACTTTATCAAGCATACTTCAGTCTCTGAACCTCTAAAGGATGAAAACCTAACAGATTGTAGCTGCAGCATCCTCATTTTGGTATAGTGCACCTCCAAACATTTAAGTGAAGGTGGTGGAACCACATCTTTGTATGTAGCCTACAAGAACATATAAATAATGTTCATATGCAAAACAATGTGATTTTGAGCAGCACAATAAGATAAAAATCCATTTACTCACTGTTACATCAAGGCTCTGCAAATTTGGCGATCCCCAAATCATACCAAAAGCACATGATAGCATTGCAGAACTTCCAAAATCTATCGCCAATAATGTAAGAGTTTTGAGACAAGGAAATACAGTAGGGACCAGCTTGCTACCACCAGCTAACTGCAGTCAGTACAAAGCCACTTCATATATTTAAGCATTCATAAAGCTCCTCATGGTTAGTTTGTAAACTGAATTTCAAAGAAGCAAAAGTTAGTCTTACCTTGCAGTTTCGAAAATTCAGACAAAGCTGTTGAAGTTTCGGAAGGAAACCAACAAGCTCAAAGATATCTGAACTTTTGATGGCTATAATTCCAAGGTCGTGTAATGTCAACCATAACACTTTAAGATTCTCAAGTTTTGTAATCTCAACTAGATTCACTTTGCCTGAAGGACGGTTACAACTAATTTTCAGAATCTCAAGTAAGGGGCACCAACTTATGAACTCCCCAATATTTCGACTTTTAATTTCTACAAGAGTAAAGTCCAAGTTCAATAGATTTTGAAAACCACAAAAGCCAGGTGACACATGGAAACAGCAATTATGAAGCTTCAAAAGTTTGAGCTCTAGGCAAGCGAAAAGATGGGTAGGCAACTTTAGTACTTTTGAGTTGTTATTTATGACTGTGAACTCCCTAATTCCTTTTTGGGACAAGAACAAAACCCAATGATTAACTTCCTCAACATCTAATATCTTGTGAGGTGGTATAATGAGGACAAACTTTGTTACGACACCTTTAAGATGGAGGAGAAGTTTACTTATCGTTCTCTCATTGCAGTTATTCCTGCCACCTAGACCTGGTTCAAAGAACTTCTCATCAAATACGAGTTTGCTAATATTAGTCCAGTTAAACCTCCAGTTTCTCGACAAGATACCCGTCCTAACAGCCTCTTTTATTGGCAAGCACTCCAAAATATGACTGATCACATTCTCTGGCATGTTACTAATACCAGCTTGTGGTGAAACTTTAGATGCTTTATGTGTCCCATAAGCCCGTTTCATGATACTAGAAAGAGGAAATGTGTAAACAATAATTAAGTAGAGTACTATAATGGAATAAGAAATCAGCAACTTAGCCATCAAATGCAAATGTCATCTTCTAAACATATAATTGAATGCACCACATTATCCTAGATTTCATTTTCTTGATTTACACTATATATATTATAGTACTTGATAACATCATCTATTGCTAATGTGGATGCTTTATGTGTTCCATGAGACGGTGAAAATCAACGAGTACAAGTCCATGGGGTAATAAATCAACGAGTTCTAAAGCATTACATGTGTGCCATGGGTCGAAATCTTCTCACTATTATGAGAGGGTGAAATTTGTAATAATCGAGGGTTGATTAATGACTTGTATAAGCTTCTTGACATATAAAAAAATGCATTGTAGAATATAGTGTTTGAATAAACAACTCGCAAAGATCTTATCAAGCTATGGTAAACACATTTCCTCACACTCCTCTTATCCAAGTGTTTATCTGATCATTGCCTTTTTCTAAAGCAGATAGATAAATATGATCTAATAGAAGTATCAGAACAAGCTTTTTTTGTTGAAAGTTTGGAACATACCTATATCTAGCTATATCAAAGTTATTTTTCAAGAACATAAACACTTAGAAGTATGTGCTCAAAACACTCGCTAAAACGAAAATAAAAACTTAATGAGGGTTTCAGCATAAGCTTGTTTTAAGCTCTTTCAAAAGACCCTAATATAGCTTAAGCTTCTTTAATAAGTTTGCTCTAAATAAATTTCAATAAGGCCTTCTAACCTTCTTTTATAGCAACTTGTGATCTAGTAACATATATAAATAAGGGGGTTGTCTGGATTAGCTTATTTGGAAACTATGTTCTTTGCAATCTAAAGTAACACATATTCATGAATTTCAAGCAAAGATAAATAAAGGTTATACCTACCTCGAATGAAGCTAAATGTGAAGGAGAATTAGTGCGTGTGATTTGTAAACGGTAGAAAAAGGATGAATGGTCCCACTAATTAATAATAAAAATTAGGGTTAAAGTCATCTTTTTTTTTTTTTTTTTTTTTTTTTTTTTTTAAGGTGAATTTATTTGAAACTTCGTGTCGCGATTCGACAGCGGGAGGTCTAGCTTACGTTGTCTTAACCGGGCCCGCGCTAGAGAGCTCCCTCGAAGTGGAAAGTCTTGTTCAAATACCCGATGGGGGGAGAACCCCCTACTAATCCGCCCGAAGGCACAGCGATTAATAGGGGTAAACTCTGCCCCCTCAGACTTGACCTGAGTATTCCCAAGCCAAGCCCTCATAGAGGGACCTTCCTAATATCTCAAAGATGGCCTGAGTGGGGTTTGAACTTGAGACCTCACGGTCACCAAGCCAAGATCCTACCACTGGACCAACTCATCGTTGATGGTTAAAGTCATCTAATAATAGGTATTAGGAGGCAACTTTCAGAACCCGAGTAGTGTATGGTAGTCGGGTTATCAGGTTGGTGGGTCAAATTATTTCAAACTTGAACCTGACTCATTTAAATAATCAAGTCAGTTATATAAACCCTAACCTGTTTATACATAACCCAAACATAACTTATTTAACCCGTATACATATATGGGTTAGCGGGTTAAATAGGTTAAAAAGCTTCGTTAGTCGACCAATTTAACCCATTTAACACGTATAATAAAGTATATATATTTTTTAATTTTTGAAAAAAATCTTAAAAGGGTTGGTGGGTCGACCTGTTTAACATATACCTAACCCGAACCTGGTCTGTTTAATAAACGGGTTACATGCGTCGACCCAAACACGACCTGAAACCTATTTAGAGCCAACCCAAACCTATTAATTTTTGTCTCGATTTCAAGTTGGGTTTCGTACCAGGTCAAATTGCCACCCCTATGTTTACTTATCAGTCTTGGACCCAATAAACTACCGTAATACCCATCAAATTTGGTGGTTTTTGAATGGGATTATGTATTAGAAGGCTACCTAACTATTAAACTTTTTACTTTTATGCCACCCATTTAGCAAAACTAATTTATATGCCACCCATTTATGGGTTTGATTTCGTTTATACCAAATTCGGATAATTTTATCTCGAATTTTTTTAAAACAACGAGAATAAAGCTAAATCTATATATTCTAATATACAAGAGTTTAAAAAGACCATAAATACCCCTATTAAAAAGTGATTCTGAAATTCTAAGATGTCTACATATGTAATTTTACCAACACAATTTAAATTAACCAATAATATACACTAATAATACACTAATAAAGGAAAGCAGGAAACTAATAAATCGATTTTGCAAAGCTTATGGGAGAAGCTCCACTTTTTTCGCCCCAAACCGGTTCTAACCCAACCCACACCCCATCATTCTTCATGAACCAAAAATTCCTATAACTGCAATCTTGAATTACAATTTCTTTTCATAACATTCTTCATTAATTCTTCAAATTTTTGTTTTAACTAATTGACTTTTTTAATAGTTATGATTTTTAGAATTGAATTGAAACATGAGATTTTTCTATTTTTTCATGATTTAGTTATCGTTTCATTATTTTTTTTTGTAGGCCAAAAGTGCAGCACGTAATGAGTCAAGCAAATTGAATATATGTTCTTCAACAATCAATCAGGTATGTTAGTTGTTGATTTGAACGATTTAAAAAAAAAGAGAATATTATCAATTATGGTAAGATCAATTGGCATTTATTATTTTTAGATAAATAACATAAAATTAACATCCACCTCATTTCACGATTATCAATTGTTAATCCTTTGCTTACACCGTTTGTTAATCTCTATTTTTGATCGGATGTTTATTAATCTTGCAGGTTCACTTTCAAAAGAGGTTCGCTCCTTAGCATGGATCGAATGTGTCTCAAGTATGTTTTCAATTTTAGTTCTCTTGTGTTTTTAAAATCTTTAATTGATTGTTAATTTTATCTTTTGTGTTCTTCCAAGTGATTGGGTTCATATTGTGTTCATCTCTTTATTTTGTTTTCAATTTATCATGATTTTTAGTTAACAATTGCAAATATGACATGTTCAACCAATTCAGACATGTTCCAATATTAGCTAAAATTTTTATCGACACCTTTTACCAGGAAAATGAAGTCGAATCAGTAGCTTTGGCACGTGGTGCAATGGTGAGCTAACGGTACGTTGGTCAAAACAGTGGTACACGGGTCATACTCGGTAATGGATCAAAACACATCACTAAGACATGTTTGAACATGAAATGTTTTTTTAACAGGCTCAAAACGGGGTTGGGTCAGATTAAGGGATTGCTTATGAAAGTTGAAACTCCTTACAAAAATTATATAGGAATGCTTTTTATAATAACTACTTTTAGGGGATGTTTAGGTTTTCTTATAGAAACTGCTTATTGGGGTTGTTTAGGATTACTTTTTGAGTTTGAGTTGGTTTGAGAGATAGATTATCTTGAGGTGAAGTATATTCATCATTTCCTCATTTTGGCAGTTCTGTTATGTTAACTGATTGCAGCCTTATGCCTTTCTAATTTCGTATATAAATTTTTATGCAAAGTAAGGATGTAGTAGCTATATGTGAACTATGGAAAGATTAAATTGATGTGGATGTAGTAGTTATAGCATTTTTTCCTGTTTGGTTTCATTTATTTATAATCTTTTATTCAATTGGTAGCTATAATCTTTCATGTTTACAAGGTATTTTAAATTCCAACTTATTTTGGTAATTTAGAGGAATGAACGTAAAAAAGCGGGTTGTAATCAAGCAATAGTTTGATTCGCACAGTTGAGAATGTGGCATTATTTAGTTAAGCACGTTTATGTCATGTTGTTTGTAATGTATGTGCTCGAGCTCATGGGAAATTTATTGCATGTTCTATATATGTTTGTAATGTATGCACTCAGCTCATGGGGAAGTTATTGTGTGTATATAACGTCTTCATCTGATGCAGCTATTATTTCAGTCAATGGTGAAGTACTTTAATTGGTAAATAATGAAGATGCGGATGAATGTGATGGTGATATTGAAGCAACATGTCAGACATGGTCATGTAAGTACCTTTCCAAAGTTGTTTTTTTATGCAAATAGTTCTCACCAAAAAATCATATGATATTTTAACGGATTGTATAATAGTTTGTGCTATATGACGATATGTATAGAAGTTAAACAAAAAATTAAGTACCACCCATGAGATTTAGAAGTTAAACAAAGTAGATAACAACTTTAAATTAACTTTTAAATTAATTCTCATTACCCATGCTTAACCTTCAAGTGTCTTACATTTAAACGGGAAAGGATAAGTTAATGTGTGTTTAAGAATATTATCAGTTATGATCTTTTCTTTCCCTGTACTTCATTTAAAGGGTACTTGGATTTGTGTCTAGATCAGAATTGATTTGTCAATCAATGTGTTTTGAAGTAACTAGATGCTTATTACTAATATTTAAGTAATGTCACATATTGAATTTAAAAGGAACATCCAAAAACTCTTTAAGGATCCTTTAATATTGATTTTTACTTTCTCAAGGTGCTGAACTTATGGCTCAAGAAGGAAGAAGTGCAGCACCTAGAAAATTACTTGGCTGAAAAATTGACACAGATAAGGTACCCAACGTCTAAATGCTTGCATTCAAAGTAATATTTCGGTTGTACACTATTTTTTAACATATAATGTGATATTTGAAAGAGATTGACTCTTCATGGGTTTTGGTTTATATCAGGAGTGCAAGTCTTGGGCAATGTATTTTGTGTCTTGATAAATTCCGCGACAAGGTATTTTGACTTCTGAGATCTTCTTAATTACAAATAAAAATGGATTCTCGTAACAAAACATAACAAATAACATTAATCATAAACATTATTGTAGATAAATAAGATGTTTTATAGTGTTATGGATGTCTTTTATGGGATACTTTTCTGTTCTAATGAGTAACAAATGAAGGTCAGAATTTCAACCCGGTAGCTATTAATGTTTTAATCATGAAATGTTTTTATTTCTAATGGGTCACTCATGTAAAATTGGAAAGATATTATCATCATATGAAATAAATGAACTGGATCAAAAATTACCAGAAGGAAGAGGATCTTTATTACGGGTATAGCTCGAATTATGGTTTTGATAAGGGGAATAGACCTATTCATGGTTTTGGCGAGGTGTATATATACTGGGTAATCTATGTTAATACAAATATCGTTCCAAAAACATTATTTATATTCTTAGATCTTTACTTAGTTTTGTTAATGACAAATACAAGGCATATCATTTAGCAAATTATAAATACTAGCTTAAGTTTCTTAAGTACACATTTTACACTTCACAAAATAACCAAGAATTACAAGATTGCTTATTTAGTAACTTATTTCCGTAAAAGGAAACTTTATTTCTAAAAACATTCCATGACATCATTACATACATCACATAGGATATCTTTGTTAGATTTTGAAATATCTTGTTTAGATTTACAAGTCACATAGTTGACATTTGAGGATTTTGGAAGATTTGGTGAGATATGGAAGATTTGGAAAGATACACCAAATCTCTTAGCTGTCAACTCCCACGGATCCAAGTCCAATGAAGGACGGATCCCTTTTTTGGGATCCGTGGGATCCGTGAGCTGCTGATCAGCTTGCCTATAAATAGCAAGCTGATCATTTGGCTCACTCATCACTTACATACATAATATACTCATATACATTCTGTATAGATCATACTAACATCATTTCATATTTGCATTTCACTTTGATCTTCCTTTTTGTAGAAAAGAGTTCAAGTGTACAAGGATCTACAAAACCGTAATCCTTAAGTTTCATTACTGTCACATTGTAATAGTTAGCATATATCATCATCTATCATTTGTAATCAGTGAGTGTGGTTAGTGTTTTAGTCCTCAAAACACAAAGAGTGTAAGGAGTGGTTGTACCTTTGTAAAGAACCAAACGGGAGTGGTTGTACCCTTGTAAAGAACCCGGTGTTTAGCTTAGTACCGGAAAAGGAAGTAAGCGACGTGAAAAGGTTTTCTCCGCCTAGAAAAGGAGTTTGTTTCTTAGTGAAGGATAAACTCTCGAGTTAGAGGCTCGAGGAGTGGAGTAGGGCAAAGAAGAGAGTCCTTGTAGCTGAACCACTATAAACAATCGTGTTGTGTGGTTTGATCTTTCCTCTCTTTACTTTTGTTTATATTGTGTAATTATTTGATTGTATTTTGGTTCATTGAATTCACATAAGTAACAAAAGGATTAAAATTTTAAAACGTAAAATTATTCAACCCCCCTTCTAGTTTTCCACAATTGGCATCAAGAGCTACGTTACTTAAGATCTTTAAAATATATTGTATTTGAAAACTTAAAACGATCCATGGATTTTGAAAACTTTAAAGAAGGGCAATCTATGCAGAGACCACCCCTTTTTGAACCAAATTGTTTTATATGTTGGAAAAATCGTTTTGAAACATATGTGAAGTCAAAGGACATAGATCTATGGTATATAATTGTTGATGGTGATTACAAACCTATAAGTAACAATATTTCGGGTGGTCAGGATGAAGGAGCTTCTCTTGCTCGTCACAGTGATGAACAAAAGAAGTTGATTTCCAAAAATAATGAAGCCAAAATGATGCTTTACAATGCCTTACCTAAGAAAGAATATGAAAGAGTTTTTATGTGTAAAACGGCTAAAGATATTTGGAAATCTCTTATTATCACTCATCAAGGGAACTCACAAGTCAAAGATAACAAAATTGATCTTCTTGTTCAACAATATGAACAATTTGTTATCTCTGAAGATGAGACCATTGATAGTGCGTTTGCTAGGTTTAATACTATTATTACATCACTTAAAGCACTTGACGAATCTTTTTCTAGTAAGAATTTTGTCAGGAAATTTCTAAGAGCACTTCATCCAAAGTGGAGAGCAAAAGTAACGGCTATTGAAGAGTCCAAGGATCTTTCAAGCATGACCCTAGATGAGCTCATAGGAAACCTAAAAGTTCACGAAATGATCATGGAAAAGGACTCGGAAATTGTCAAAGGCAAAAAGGAGAAGACAAAGTCCATTGCCTTAAAAGCCAAAGCCGAGTCAAGTGATGATGAATCTTGTTCTGATAGTGATGATGAAGAGTATGCCATGGCCGTGAGAGATTTCAAGAAATTCTTCAGGAGACGAGGAAAGTTTGTAAAACCACCTCGTGATGAAAAGAAATCTCTTCGGAAAGACCGTGACGAAAGAAAAGGTAAAGTTGATAGGAAATGCTATAGGTGTGGTGACTCAGGTCACTTAATAGGTGAATGTCCAAAGCCTCCAAAGAACAAGTCTCAAAGAGCCTTTGTTAGTGGAGCTTGGAGCGATAGTGAAGGAGATGATGATGATGAGCCTAAAAACAACCAAATTGCACTCATGGCTCACGAAACAGAAGAGGTACACTCTGATTCATACTCCTCTATAGATGACGAAACATTAGAAGTAGAATACAATAAACTATGTGACGTCACATTAAAAATCATAAACAAAAACAAATTTTTGAAAACAAGGACAACACTTTTAGAAAATGAATTGTTTTGGCTTAAGGAAAAAGCAATGAGAATAGAGAAAGGTAAAAGTAGTAAAGAAACATGTGTTTAATGTCAAGAACTAAAACTTGAATTAGAAACCTTAAGATCCACACAGGAAGACTTAATCAAACAAAATTCTAAGTTTAAAAAGTTTGATAAGAACATAAGTTGCGCAGATGAAATAATGAAAATGCAAAAACTACCTCATGATAAAACTGGACTAGGATTTATGAAACTAGGAACTTTAAGTGATTTCAAGAAACAAACTGTGAATGAAACTGTTTCAACTAAGCTGGACACCCACGGATCCGACAGATCCAAAAATTTGGATCCGCCAGTTGTACCCAAGGGATCCGCGGGTACAGAGGATAAACAGAAGGTTGAAAAAGTGGACCGTTCCGAATTCGTTAAAGTTACTAGAAAACCTACCACCAATATAACCAATAATAAACACAAACCAGCAGTGTCATTAGGAAAAGGTCAAGTTAAAAATGAATATAGAGTCAAGACTGTTCAACACAGACCTCAAATAAATTTTCCCAAACACCCCTTTCCTAAGAGTATAGTTAATCCACAATATGCTTATCAAAATAATTGGAACCAAAACATGCCTAGAAACTTTCATGGTCCTAATTACATGCCATGGAACAATTGTCCATCATTTCCATACATGAACCATGAGAATGCCATGTTTAACCCAAACGACCCATGAGATATTGGGGACCAAATGCATGAGTCTCTTTTGACTTAGGTATGCTTGAAAGTTGATCTTGAACCTGATGAATGGATCAAAGATAGTGGGTGCTCAAGACACATGACGGGAAACAAAAACCTTTTCTCAACCTACCAAGTGTACGACGGAGGTAATGTCACATTCGGTAGCAAGCTTAAAAGTAAAATCATTGGAAAAGGTACAATCTCTCATGACTCTCTCTCTATTGATGATGTTGCTCATGTAGATAATTTAGGATTTAACCTGCTTAGTATAAGTCAACTATGTCGCAAAAAGTATAACGTCCTTTTCAGTGAAAATGGAAGTAAAATACTTAAAAATGGCATAACCGTAGGAAAAGGTGTTTTGAAGAACAATGTCTATGTTATGAAGTTAGATAAAACACCTAAAGATAAGTTATGCCTTACCTCTTTGGACGAAAATTCAACTCTATGGCATCGACGCTTAGGTCACGCCAATATGAGGCTTATTCAATCTTTATCTTCCAAAGAACTCGTTAGGAATCTACCCAAGTTGAAATATGACCAACACTTTTGTGATGCTTGAAAAATTGGTAAACAAGTACATAATAGCCATAAGGCTAAAAATGTGGTATCTACATCTAGGTGCCTTGAATTATTACATATGGATTTGTTTAGCCCGTCGGCTATACAAAGTTATGGAGGAAATTTTTACACTCTAGTCATAGTAGACGATTACTCTAGATATACATGGACAAAATTTTTGAAAACTAAAAATGAGGCATTTGATAAATTTGAAACTCTGAGTAAAATAATCCAAAATCAAGTAGGAAACAAAATAGTAACTATAAGAACTGACCATGGTAGAGAATTTGACAACGAAACTCAATTTAGAGCTTTTTGTGATGCTAATGGTATTACACATAATTTCTCAGCTCCTCGAACACCTCAATCTAATGGTGTAGTAGAACGTAAAAATAGAACAATTCAAGAAATGAGTAGAACCATGTTAAATGAACAAAACATACCACAAAAATTCTGGTGTCACGCCGTAGATACATCAACCTATATTTTGAATCGTGTGTTAATAAGACCATTTCTTAATAAAACACCATATGAACTTTACAGGGGGAAAAAGCCCACATTAGGATACTTTAAAGTTTTCGGAAGCAAATGTTTTATCTTAAACACAAAAGATTATCTCACCAAATTCGACCCAAAGTCGTATGAAGGTGTTTTTCTCGGCTATTCACAAAATAGTAAAGCGTATATTGTTTTGAATAAAGAAACCTTAAGAGTCGAGGAATCGTTGAACATAACATTCGACGAAAGTACACCTCCTCCTAAGACATCACCTTTGGTAGATGATGACTTAGTCGAAAGTCAAATGGTCCAAAACAATGAAAATATTGAAAGTGACAAGGAAATAGAACCGGCAAAAAGGGAAATAACTAACATTAAAGAAACCAAAAGTCATCCATTAGAAAACGTCATCGGTAAAATAAATGAAAGAACATTAAGGTCCAAGGCTTAAAATGAAAGCAATTTCTTTTGCTTTGTATCAACAATTGAACCTAAAAACGTAAACGAAGCTATAAACGATGAATCTTGGGTTATAGCTATGCAAGAAGAATTAAATCAATTCGTTAGAAATGACGTTTGGACTTTAGTTCCACAACCTAAAAATCAAACCATAATCGGGACAAAATGGGTATTTAGAAATAAAATGGATGAAAATGGCGTAGTATCTAGAAATAAAGCTAGGCTAGTAGCTCAAGGGTACAATCAACAAGAAGGTATAGATTATGATGAAACTTTCGCACAAGTAGCTAGACTTGAATCTATTAGAATACTACTTGCTTACGCGTGTGCACATGATTTTAAATTATATCAAATGGATGTAAAAAGTGCATTTTTAAACGGGTTTATAAATGAAGAAGTATATGTTGCACAACCTCCCGGCTTTGCCGATTTTGAATATCCAAATCATGTTTACAAACTTAAGAAAGCTTTATACGGACTTAAGCAAGCACCAAAAGCTTGGTATGATCGACTTAAGACCTTCCTAGTTGACCATAAGTACACCATGGGCCTAGTAGACAATACTCTCTTTACCAAGAAAAAGGGATCACATATCATCATCGTCCAGATATATGTGGATGACATTATATTCGGTTCAACTTGTCAAGAATTATGCAATGAATTCTCAAAAATCATGCATGACGAGTTTGAAATGAGTATGATGGGGGAACTAAACTTTTTCTTAGGTCTCCAAATAAAACAATTAGAAGATGGGATATTCTTCAACTAATCAAAGTATATCAAAGATATGCTTAAAAAGTTTGGTCTTGAAGACTCAAAACCTATGAAAACACCAATGTCCTCCGAAACCAAACTCACTAAGGATGAAGAAAATGAATCCATAGATAGCACTAAATATAGAGGAATGATTGGTAGTTTACTCTATCTTACGGCTAGTAGGCCGGATATTATGTTTAGTGTGTGTTTATGTGCACGTTTTCAAGAAGAACCTAAAGTATACCATCTTGAAGCCGTTAAACGGATATTTAGATACATCAAGGGCACTACACATTTAGGATTATGGTATCCCAAAGGAACGGGTGTAGAAACCATAGTGTATGCCGACTCAGACCATGCCGGTGACTATGTTGATAGAAAAAGTACTAGCGGTATTTGTACTTTTGTAGGACATTGTCTCACTTCATGGTTCGCTAAGAAACAAACAGCCCTCGCAATCTCAACAACAGAGGCAGAGTATGTGTCTGCAGGAAAAGCGTGTCAACAAGCACTATGGATGAAACAAGCTCTCATCGACTATGGAATTGAACTCAACGACATTCCCATTCTCTGCGACAACAAAGGAGCAATTGATCTAAGCAAAAATCTAGTCCAACATGCTAGAACTAAACACATTGAAATACGCCATCACTTCCTACGAGACAATGTTCAGAAGGGAAACATCTCCATTGAGAAAGTTTCCTCAGAGGACAACATTGCGGACATTCTCACAAAACCCCTCAAGCGAGAACCTTTCAACTATCTTAGACTAGGATTAGGGTTAATGGAACCTAGTGAATAGATAAAACGCTAGTTTAAATTATAGTTTAGCCAAACACAACAAAATAAGGTTTCTGATCCCGCGGATCCAAACCATAACAAAGACGGAACCTTTGTTAGGGATCCGCCGGATCCGTAGCATGTACAGCTCAATATATAATTTTATATACAACACCAAGTACTATTCATCACCACTCTAAATCATATCACCCTAATATATCCGACCCATACTCAATCACCATCATAATTCAGGCCACTTTCTTCCACAAATCTGTGCTCCTAACACCACTGTAAGTATACTTATCATATTTATACTCCTGATCTGCGTCTAGGATTTCTATTTCATGCACAAAACTAAAAACTTGGGGTATATGCATAATGCTTGAAAAATCATGAAACATATTTACTGAATTATACTTAAAAACATATTATTCATAGTTAGGAATTGCATCTTATAGCACATTACCTCTATTGATAAAAAAACCCCATGAAATTTTCATTTTGCTAAAACCTTCTCACGACTAGGTAAAATGGCTTTTGAACATTGTTCATACAAATACAAAAACGTTGGCTTTTAAACATCACTTGCATAATGTCTCTTGAATGCTAAAGGGAATACATAACTAATATGTATTTTCGGGTACATTCAATCGTAGCTACATTGAATTAGGAGCGTTTGGTTTATCTCTTGTTTTTAAACAAAACTTGCATATATTTAATTTTCGTATATCAAAAAGAGTCGAGATAACCGCACCTCCACATTGTCCCCATGTAGACACACACTAGATTTTTTTATTTTATTTTTTTTTTATTTATTTATTAAGTTTTACTAAAACTTTATTATTTCGTGTTTAGGACAATCATGCCTCCGGCAACCAACTATGATCACAAACGTACCACTCAATATCTTCCAAAAGTCCACAAAACCAAAGGTTTAACCGAAGCCCAAGTGAATATCTTTAAAGCCTTAGAGAAAAAGTATGTCCATGAGGGTAGAGTCGTAGATCCCTCATTTTATGAAGGAACAAATCTTAGGGAACAACTAGCCGGAATTCATTTCGATTCTCTTCTAGACATAGATGAAAAAATTGTCCCTTGGTTTTTGCTTGAGTTTTATGCTAGTGTTGGGTTAAGTACTAATGATGAAGGTTTCATAAACATTCACTTTGTTGCAAATGGTAGCCAACTCAACATCCCTCTTGATCAATTTGGAGAAGTCATAGGAGTTCCAAGTCATGGAACAAGTATCTATTCGGACAAATGGTCCCTAACGGTCTTAGAATCCAATCTCGAAAGGACGGCACCATATGCCACTCCTCTCGCATCAAAAGAAGTGATTAGGGAACATCTCTTCATTCCTAGGAACAACCCCACAAGGATGTTTCGTGGGCGTGAAGTGGCTAGAGATCCATTTGCCATGGAACTAAATGAGCTTAAGCCCCAATTCAAGAAAATGGAAGAGGTTTTAAGGGCCAATGTCATGTGCACAGTAGGAAACCGTGATCACATCAATGCTTGTCTTTGCCACATGATGTACAACATCTCAACTCGTCAACCTTTCAACCTTGCTTACTACAGAGCCTTTGCACCCATACCTAGAAATGCTTTAGGATTTGTGCCCGACTATGAGGAGATCCAACATACCTTTGTTCCCTTAAGCGACTTTAGGGTAGCGGTTGATAAAGGTAAACGTCCTCGTGCTCCAACTTCATCTTCATCATCATCAATGAGTGACGATGATGGATTACCAAACTCTAGGATTCCTCCTCCGGAGTACTTGCGTCAACTACCACCAATTGCAAATGAATCTGAGGAATTCAGGCAAACAAAGGGTATGATGAAGAATCTCGGGCGTTGGATAATGAAGGTGCACAAGGGTCTCAAGAAATTGAAGAAAAAGTTGAGTTGAAGGAGTGTTTGGGGTTGAACTATTCTAGACAATGTGTTGTTAAACTTGTTTGTGTCTTAACTTGATTTGATGATACTAGTTATGTATGTGTTCTAACTGACAACTGCAGGTCGATAACCCTCGGGGATATCAATTTTCCGAGTTTAAGCCACTGTTTGGCTTAACTCCAATTATGGTAAGTTCTTAATAACGGATTAAACTATGTGTAGATGTGCGTTAGTTACTACATATTTAGTTGTTTTGCATCACATACTAGATGATAGATATGCTCCAGGAGAATATTCGGGTTTTCGTCAAAAAACGTGAAATTTGACATATGTTCTGTTTAGTTTTAGCACTTTTGGCCTACGGATCTGGCGGAACCCAAAATTTGGATCCGCCAGGTGTTATCGTTGGTTCCGCCATCCGTCAAACTACGGATTTGGCGGTTCCAATAATTTGGATCCGTATTTGACCCCATTTGGATCCGCAGGTTACTCAGTACAATTCTTAAAACTTTTTCGCCTCATCCCGATTCCTAGAGCTTAGTTTATAGTTCTATTTAGAATCATTCACTGATCATAAAACATCTTAGAAGAATTTAGGAACTCTTAGAAACTTAGGAAGAAAATTTGCCACCAAAATTTGAATTTTTGGTGTAAGTTACCAAACTGATACAAAGAATGAACCCTTTTTAGGGATCCGTGGTATCCGTAGACACATCAAATCACAAGATTTTCCACTATCCTAATGCATTTACTGCAAATCCTTGCTAGATCACTCAACCAAAACTCAATGGCTTGACTTCTTTGACATGACTTGCACAATTTTTAGTTCCAAATTATTAGGAACCAACATTCTTCATTGGATTCACATCAAATCCAAACACAAGTTTCTAAATTCCTTCTTTCTATAAATTAGTACCTAACTTGATGAAACATTCACACATTCATCTTCTTCTCTACTTGAATCCTGCACTTGTAAGTCACTAAGTCTCAATGACAAAGTCAAACAACTCCTCAACATCTAGGCCACCAAAAAGAACAGCCCGTATTAGTGTGAAACCATGTTGTTTCATCAACATCCACAATTCATCCTCAGAAGAATCATCACCACTCAACATCTCCTCACCAATTGCTAGTGAAAATTTCCTTACTTTGTCCACTCCAACTCCCTCACATATAGTCATACAAACACCACCTCCTACTATCACTCATGTAGCAACCACACCACCACCAGCTCCATCTCAAACGGAAAAATCTCAATCTTCACCAACTTCACCAAAACTCCAACCCATGGAACTATTTAGGACACCACCAACTTCACCTCATCCATATCTTCAAGAGTTAGAAGATCTTCCAACTAGATCAACCAATCCTCCACCGATGAACTTTGAAAACATGGAACCAATGCTTTTTCATCCTCTCCATCCGGAGATTCATGGTCCTCTATACCGTGAAGTTCCACCACCTCAAACTCAAATTCCACCACCCTCACCAACCTCAACTCTTGTGGCCATTAAGGAGGCTATGTGGATGAATATTCCATAAACACAAGAAGAAATAAGTGAGGAACTTAACCGTCTCTACACCCTCTCGGGTATGGTGGATCACCGTCTCAATCAAGCTATGGACCTCCAAACCATTCTCATGAACTCCATCCAAACACCCCCAATCAATGATCAAGAACAACCACCTCTACCTAACCATCAATCACCTCCACCACCACCACAACAAAATGAACCTACTCTCCCACTCGGTTTTCCTCGACACGGGTGCTCAATGTGTGAAAGGACCGCCCATCTGGCCGAGAGATCTAACATTTTGGTGCATGAGCTCCAAAATGAAATGAGGTTCATTTTGAACCACATTCTAGAGCGTTTAAACGCTATCTCTCACCCACCACAATAGGACCTCTTTGATCTCCAAATAGATGTTGTGTTAGGCTTTAAATTTTTAGGATGTTGTTCTTCTTTTTATATTATTGTATCATCACCACAATGTGACTTTTTAGTCACATAATTTTCTATCAATGAATGTGATGTTTTATTATGTATGAGTGATCAACTAGGTTGCATATTTGATAACTAACATTCTCTTATATAGCTTGTTTATCAATTGATCATGCTTGCATTTGGTACAAAAAGTGGTGAGACACTAACTTTGACTTTTTAAAGTCAAACCACATTAGTCATCCTGTTTGGAACATCAATTCTCATACCTTGTACTCATTCATTGTGAACTAACATTTCATTTGCAGCACTTCATATCATTAACAAGTATACATTCGCACTCAAATAATGGGTCGTATACTTCGAGGGGGAGCATTACATTTTCTAACCATTTGTTTTGTAGGTTCATACATTATAAACTTGTTACTCCATCTAGGGGGAGTATAAAACATGGGGGAGCTTTAAAGTTCTCAAAATCACATTCTGCTACGCTACTCTTTTTGTTTCGACAAAAAGGAGGAGAAAGGAACTAAGTTTGCATACATCACAGTACATACATCTTTAAAAAAAATTTAAAAAAATCAACAAACTTAATCTATATTTTTAAGGACTCATGCTATGTTTATTCTCTTGCTCAAAAATATACCTTATGTTTTGTCATCAACAAAAAGGGGGAGATTGTTAATACAAATATCGTTCCAAAAACGTTATTAATATTCTTCGATCTTTACTTAGTTTTGTTAATGACAAATAAAAGGCATATCCTTTAGCAAATTATAAATACTAGCTTAAGTTTCTTAAGTACACATTTTACACTTCACAAAATAACCAAGAATTACAAGATTGCTTATTTAGTAACTTATTTCCTTAAAAGGAAACTTTATTTCTAAAAACATTCCATGACATCATTACATACATCACATAGGATATCTTTGTTAGATCTTGAAATATCTTGTTTAGATTTACAAGTCACATAGTTGACATTTGAGGATTTTGGAAGATTTGGTAAGATATGGAAGATTTGGAAAGATACACCAAATCTCTTAGCTGTCAACTCCCACGGATCCAAGTCCAATGAAAGACAGATCCCTTTTTTGGGATCCGTGGGATCCATGAGCTGCTGATCAGCTTGCCTATAAATAGCAAGCTGATCATTTGGCTCACTCATCACTTACATACATAATATACTCATATACATTCTATATAGATCATACTAACATCATTTCATATTTGCATTTCACTTTGATCTTCCTTTTTGTAGAAAAGAGTTCAAGTGTACAAGGATCTACAAAACCGTAATCCTTAAGTTTCATTACTGTCACATTGTAATAGTTAGCATATATCATCATCTATCATTTGTAATCAGTGAGTGTGGTTAGTGTTTTAGTCCTCAAAACACAAAGAGTGTAAGGAGTGGTTGTACATTTGTAAAGAACCAAACGGGAGTGGTTGTACCCTTGTAAAGAACCCGGTGTTTAGCTTAGTACCGGAAAAGGAAGTAAGCGACGTGTAAAGGTTTTCTCCGCCTAGAAAAGGAGTTTGTTTCTTAGTGAAGGATAAACTCTCGAGTTAGAGGCTCGAGGAGTGGAGTAGGGCAAGGAAGGGAGTCCTTGTAGCTGAACCACTATAAACAATCGTGTTGTGTGGTTTGTTCTTTCCTCTCTTTACTTTTGTTTATATTGTGTAATTATTTGATTGTGTTTTGGTTCATTGAATTCACATAAGTAACAAAAGGATTAAAATTTTAAAACGTAAAACTATTCAACCCCCCTTCTAGTTTTCCACAATCTATTTTTCTTTAAAAAATATGAGATTCGATGGAATGATTGATAGTGATTACTTAAAGAAGAAGGTATAAAGGAGATTGTTCATTGATTTCATGAAACTTAAATTTTGAGGAAATGCTATTTGGCCTACTTTGATTTTCGCTGAAGTGTAATTTCAGTTGCGCTACTTTTTGAGTATATATGGTTGACAAAGTGAAAATTTTGTCGATTGAGCTAACAAGTATGCTGAGGTGAGTCACAAAGACAAAACAAGGTTTGTGATGAAGACCGAATATTCGAGTAAGAATTTCCCTTATCAAGATTGATACACTACTTATGTGGCTCTCAAAGGAAAAACATTTTGAGTTTGTTATTAAAGCGACGTATGAATACATAATCGAGATGTTTAGAAATTTTTTACTTATCTGCTTTACCTTTGATTTGGATTTCACTGTACTAAGCTGTTTGTTTGTTACGATGATGATATGCAACATTATTCTTAATGGGTGAAAAAGTCAAGATGTCCTATTAATTACCATTATATTATTGACCAAGCATTTTTATATAAAACTAAACTTAAAAAATGTGTTCAACAGAGTAGTTATTTGCTCATATTGGTGATTCTGTAGGACATGCGAAGTTTCCAACCGAGATATATTTGGGAGTTCAAATCAGGAGTTTTGAGCTAACATTTCATTAGAAGAGTAAAGGGTATGCATAATGAATATTCGTTGACCGGTGGTGTTCAAATTATATATAATGTAAATAGGTTGATTGGTACTTGGGGTTAGATTCTAAGACCACTCCCAACAGTTAACTCAGCTTTAAATTTTAAGGCATGCCACGTCAGCTTTAACACACTCACCCTTAACTCAGCTTTAACACACCCAACAATAACTCAGCTTTAACACACTTTAACTCACCTTTATATCAAATATTTTTTTACACAAACTACCCTTAAAATGGGGCAAAGTGATTTATTTTTTACGCATAGTACCCTTAACACAACGTTAAGGGTTTAACGTTGCCCCTTAAAGCTGCGTTAACGCAGCCACTCCCAAGGGTTAACTTGGGTTTAACGCAGGTTTAACACAATTTTTTGACTTTAACGTGGGTTTCCCACTCTCGTTAGGAGTGGTCTAAGTATGTAAACCTTATTGGGCAGTGTTTGAACATATGACTCATATTATGTAGGTGGCTGACACGAGTTTTCGAGTGGGTAAAAACACAATAATTTTTCGTACCGGGCTAGAAACAATTTTCAAATAGGTTGTATTCTAGATTTTATAATATATAACTATAATGTTATACATATTTGAGGTTAAAGGTTATTAACATAATGCTCATCGATCAAACAAACAATAACATACATGCTATTGAAATGGGAAGTGACACAAAACTTCAAATATATTCATGTACTAAAGGAACATTTATAGCAAATGAGGGCTGTGTATTGAAGAAGATGTTGCACTCTATGGGAAAGGTCACTTAAGATTCGAAGAAATAGTTTTACAGAACAATTTACATTCTAATTTCAAGAACCAAGTTGCATCAATATGTTATACTATATCTATTATCAATTTGATAAATTACCTATGTTTATTTTATATGTATGATCATTTGAATTAATTAAAGTAATGCTAACGCTTACTTTTTGTTCATACTTTTCTTCGGTAAACATGTTTTTATTTCTTTTGACCGGCTAATTACCGAAGTTTAAGCCCACTATCACACTTAAGTCAGATAACACCCTCCTCTTAGAGGATGTTAGCATGACCTCCTGATAGTTTACAACATCTAACATCGACTACAACATTACACGATATCGATCCATTATTTTGCTCATTTTACCAAATAACATGTCATACTTATTGAACAACGACGATGCCTATCTTATATGCATTTGTATTTAAGTTTACTTTTTATACACGTGTTATGTTTACGGATTTATATTTATCCGGATAATATAAACAATTCCGCGACAACAAATACGCTATGTTATTTCTTAGACTCATAATTTTTTATTCTTCTCATTTTTACAAATAAGGGAATTAACATTCTTTGATTCATTGTAGTTACATTATTATCATATTCTTTACTCATGAATTCTTACGGTATGTACTTTATCAATTAATCTCAAATGATTTAATTGCTTTCGTTTTAATCCGGTGATGTTACATTTTGTTAACAATCGATCATTTATCTGTCCAATCTCTTTATATAACACATTTTCTATTGGTTTCACGGTTTTTCATTTAATCCCTTAAATTCACAGGTCAATAAATTGAGAAGAATTTGAATTAAGTTGTTCTCTATAAGTGACTTACCGTGAAACCTGATGAAATGGAAAGCCGTTCTCGGTATTTGAAAATGAAAAAGTTATCAGCCTTTGAAACTGTTAATTTGTTGTAGATCTACGAGATTGTTGGTACTACAATCGAGACTTGATAAGTTTGAATTAAGTTATTGCAATAAGTGACTTACTGCATGATTTTGATGTTTTGAAAGATTGCTAAAATAGAATGATTGTAGTCACTCAACAAGGTATAAGAGACAAATATATATTTGAAGGTTGTGAAGGATAAATGTTTTTTGGATACTCCGAGGGTATATGCTACTTTCTTATATCGTTTAATTGTAAGCACTTATACAATAGATAATGTTCGGCCATGTAGCAAACATGTCAAGAGTATGTTACAATTTTTTTATAAAATGCCATGAAATGTTATTTGTGTTTGTTGTTACATATTTTATTTATTTTGTTGTTACCTTATTTTTTTCTCTTTTTATATGAGAAATGTTTTCAAACTTAATTAGCAAAAAACATTAGATGACCTTTATATTGTTTATAGATTTTATGTAGCATGAATATTTTCTATTCATATGTCTAACTAACATATCATTTATTCACATAATATCAAAAATCGTTCTCTTCTATAAACATATTTCTTTCCATAACATATAAAAATTACTATTCTACGGTTCTCCATTTAATTCCATGAATTTCACAGGTTAATAACCTAGTATAACATATTAAAACAATACAAACGAGTATTGAATATCCGGCAAGAATTTGAACGAGGTTGGCATAAAGGAAAACAAAAACATACATGGGTAGCCCATAAGTTAGTCTGAAAAAATGAGTGGCCTAAAAGTAAAACAAACACATAATCCTCTTTTGTATTTATATCAACAAAAAGCCGTTTTTTTATCTCCAAAATCTACGTCATCCGCCAAATATACATGTCACGTCATAAATTGTACCGTTATTGTCTATGCCAGATTTTTATGTTATATTATTGTTCTTCCTCAAATTAAAAACTATTTTACCAAGAACCCTAATACTCCAACCTCTCAAATTGCACAAGGTAAAACCTAAATTTCACAAGGTAAAACAAACAATGGGTATTGTAGAATTTTATTTGGTTCATGACTAATAAATGAACATTTGAAAAAGATCTTTTCTATTAGATGACTTTAACCTACACGTAATTAACTAAGAAAAAAAATATCATGGTAATCAATTTAATCGGTGTGGTTGGTTGCCGGTCACGACACGTAAGCGAAAATATGATATTGAACTAAAAATTAAAATTTGATAGAATATTGTGGTATTTTATTAGAACTATGAGCGACGATAAATGAACATTTAAGAAAGTTTTATGCTATTATACTAGACGGATCGCGAGTGGTTGCAAACTCAACCCTTGGTGAGTGACTCACGCGCGACACACCCAAAACCAGTGTTTCAAAACAAGGCCTACAAGACCGATTAATCACCGCCTAGGTGCTACAAAGCCACCAACCTTTTCGATTTTTGTAAATTGGTCAACTGTGGTTAAAGGCGGTTTATATCTATTACTAGATGTTTCTTTAAGAAAAATATTGCTGGAAATACATAAAACTTCCCGAAAATACCTAAAACTTGCCGAAAATACCAAAAACTTGTCAGAAATGCAAATCCGATTAATCACCGATTAATCCTGCCTAGCCCGATTACAAGCTACAGGGGGTCGACCGCCCCGAATACCGATTTGCGATTTCTGCAACCTTGCCCAAAACACAAGTCCCATGTCACGACCAATATTGTAAAGTTTGGTGAGTTGCTCACCATTGTTTTTTCCTGAAAATCTCGGCCCCATTTTGTTTTAATATTTTTTTAGAGGTGTCAATTTGTGTCCAAACTCAAAAAAATGGGCTAATTGGGCAAAATTTTAAAAGATTTGGGCGCATATGGTCCCCTCCTTTTTATGAAATGGGCATATATTGCCCATTTAAAAGTTAAATAGGCACAAACGGGCGGAGAACATTACAATTGTTTTTAAAGAAAAACTTATAGATATAATATATTTAATTTTTTAAATATAAATGAGGTGTTACGTTTGAGGAATTTATTTCGTTGTTTTGTGTCTAATCTAAAGCGATTTGTATAACATGCGCTCGTTTGGCCAGCGCCCGTTTGGCCCGCGCCCGTTTAGCCTGTAGCCCGTTTAGCCCGTAGCCCGTGCCCGCCCGGCCCGCCCGTTTTGCCACCTCTAATTTTTTTATTTGCTTTGTGAGTGTGTGAGAAGTATTTTGTGGGGTATATTTTGAATAAAATTAGTATTTTAATCAACGGTGAAGTATGGTGACCAAAACAGATGTATGATGAGAGGGAATAGGAGAAGTGAGAATAGAAAGAAAGCTGTCATGGCGGTGAGTGACTCACCCACCACTACTTTCAGCCTTAGATGGCTTTAACTTTAAAAGTTAATAATGACTAGTGATTTATCTAAGCCCTATGCTTAGTTATAGACTTGCCACACTCACTATTTGATGGTCAACACGTACACCATGAAGCTATAAGTATGTGGCAACTTGAGATAAATAAATAATGAACGATACTCGTTCAAGTAGATGCTTTCGTGCATTTATGCAGTTATACCACGTGTGTTATATAAAGTACGTATTTTAAAATTTTGGTTTTTGACATCTTTCTGCTTTGCGTGCAATTTTTCGAGTCACGTGGATGGTCCCAAAGAGAGAAAGAGTCGAGTATTACGACATTAAGAACTATAGAATGTTCTAGTTTTTATACAAATATCAGGATGCATATCAAGAAGATTAGTGTTGTGGCGCATAAAATGCTTGCACCTTATTCCTTAAGATCTCAAGTCTGGTAGCTGGGTTGAACCATCAAAGTTATTTGCATACGTGTTCAACTTGTCGAAAGTCGAAACCCTTTCCATGGGTTTGTTAGCCCGTATTGTAACGAGCCCAAGCCCCGTGTCTAGAATATTCTTTATTATGGCTATATATCTGTACATTGTAAATCATTATTCAATCAATATAATATCAATCATTCTCAATCATTATCATCTTACATGGTATCAGAGAATTAATTTTTCTGCCACTTTCATCTTTAACCCTAAAACAAAAAACAACCGCCACTTTAATTTTTCCGGCCGTCGGTCCGGAGCACTTATATCCTTATCTCCATCTTCAACATATCACTTTCACTTTACCGTAATATGTAACTGCAACCATCACATCCCACCACCAATGTTTTCTGTCAGATGTTAAAGTCCTTTTTTTATCATATAAAAAAAAGCGAGTTATATTCGTAGTATCACGTATTTAAATTACTTGTACAATTGTATAACACATTTTCTCTTTCCAAAATTCCACTAGTAATTACTTTTTCAAATCCACCAATCAAATCATTTACCACACGACTCTTTGCATACTAGTAGTATCACGTAGTTAATACAAGTAACACGACACTACCTGCTATAAATATCACCATCCTAATGTGGCATTGACGTTACGTCTTAGTGACATATATCTAAATGCAAAAACATGGGCTTAATATTCCCTGCAACTTCTTTTATTGAGTAATTAACATATACTGCTTTCTAGCTTTTGGCACTATGAAGGAAAAAGAGGTTTACCATTAAACTATTACAGTTGATAAAACATCATAAACAATCTTTTTAATATTAATTAGGGCTGTAAATGAATCGGACAAACACGAATGGAGCCATGTTCATGTTCGTTCATTTAGTTTTAACCGGACAAATAAACGGACACGGACGCTTAAACGGACGAATTTTCTTGTTCATGTTCGTTTATTAAGAAAATTAGTTGTTCATGTTCGTTCATTAAGACACTAAACGAACGATAAACGAACATAAACGATCGAACATAAATGAAAATAAACAAACAAAGATAAACTTTATTAAATTATGCACAATATATTGTTTTATAAGTGTTATTTTGTTTAAACAATCCAATTTTAAAGTTATAAAAATTAAAAGATGTGAAAAATTAAGGATGATCGGTTAGGTTATATATAAGTAAAACTTTAGCGGGAAATATTGGCGGGATAAAGTGATCTTTTAGGAGGGAAATGGTTAATACTTTCGGCGGGGACACGTCCCCGCCAAAAACCCAGCACTGTGCATTTTTACTTTTGGCGGGGTCATGTCCCCGCCGAAAGTGGGAGCGGGAAAAAAACACGGGAACAATTAAGCGTTCTAAGTTTGGTCAAACTTTGTCAAATATGGAAAACACTTTCGGCGGGGAATTGTCCCCGCCAAAAAGTTGCGTTGAAAATTTAGTAAACGGTGAGTTAGACTTCGTGCCAGATTAGCATAGTTTTTGTCGTTTAGTGACTTTCGGCGGGGACAGGGGCGTCCCCTCTGAAAATCTCCTCGCCCGTCCTCTCTTTTGTTGTAGTGATTTAATAAACGCTCTTTAAATGTATACGTGTGTGTCCCGATAGGCTCACGTAATTTTGTGCCCCGATAGGCTCACGTGATTTCTAGCCGTACAATTATTGATTTACGAGCGCATAACCGAGAAAAGTATGTAAATGGAAAAAAGATAGACATGTGGCACGTCGACAATACCATCAGACGTTTTGAAAAAACCGATAGATCTATGTGGCAGATAGAGAAGACCATACATCCGTTTATATGTGGTAGCTGAATAGAGAAGACCATCAAATAATTACACCTATATATATGGTGGCCCAACCTGAAATTCACGGTGATCAACCACGGCCATGATCATAATAGATAATAATGTCTATAAATAGACTAGCGCTAGTTGTAGTAGTCACAACATCATAAACAAACACTTGTCTAGCAATACAATCATAAAAGATTGATCATGAACAATATGTATGCAATCGTGTTGTTTGTCGTTGTTATCACGAGTACGAGCTCAATTTTGAGTGTTTCCTCGAATAATGATGGCGATCAAGAGATTTTCATGGTTGTGGACGATCCAACGAGCATGCATCATGCGGGAATGGGGATGAGTAAGGTGCGTACGTTACCTGCATTGTAATGTCAGTTACTGTATAATATATATATAAATTGGTTAAACTCACATGTCCATCATGTTTGTGCATGCGTAAGAAATCCAGGAGTGGCTCCATACAATCTCTGTTGCGGAACATGTTTGAAGAGAGGTGTCGGTTGCGAAACTGAACTCCATTGCCAATGGATGAAGATTGGTTTGGTCGAGGAAATGAAGCATTGAATGGTTCAAAATCCAGCTCGAGCACATAAGAGCTTTTAGACCTAAGGCATTTTGCATGCATATTTTGTAACACCGGAAAGTTATGACATATTATCTCATGCATTGTACGTTATATGCATGCATCTTACTTTAGTATAACCAATTTCTATATATATTATACAGTAACTGACATTACAATGCATGTAACGTACGCACCTTACTCATCCCCATTCCCGCACGATGCATGCTCGTTGGATCGTCCACAACCATGAAAATCTCTTGATCGCCATCATTATTCGAGGAAACACTCAAAATTGAGCTCGTACTCGTGATAACAACGACAAACAACACCATTGCATACATATTGTTCATGATCAATCTTTTATGATTGTATTGCTAGACAAGTGTTTGTTTATGATGTTGTGAGGTACTACTACAACTAGCGCTAGTCTATGTATAGACATTATTATCTATTGTTGGAATTAAAGTAATCAAGAAAACATAAGATTTGAAAGTTGAAGGACCAATAGTGTTAGATAGAAAGTTTGTAACTGTTAGTTAGTTTTATTAGTTAAATTCTGTAAATTTGTGAAGGGTTGTGTCGCTTGGGAACACACCTATTCGAACAGGCACAAAGATTGGGTCACACCCTTTTGTGTCCTATATATACTCATGTACATGTATTGTATTTTAGTGTGGTTAATAAGAATAGAAACGTGTGTTTATCAGTAAACAAACCCACCCTCTGTTACAAACATAGAGTCCCTGCACAATTCGTGTGCATACTCATACATATTCATCCATGATTGATCCAAGATCCGTAGGACCACAACATCTATTACACCATATGATCATGGCCCGCGGTTGATCACCCGTGAATTTCAGGTTGGAACACCATATATATAGGTGTAATTATTTGATGGTCTTGTCTATCTAGCTACCACATATAAACGGATGTACGGTCTTCTCTATCTACCACATAGATCTATCGGTTTTTTCAAAACGTTTATCTGATGGTATTGTCGACATGCCACATGTCTATCTTTATTCCATTTACATACTTTTAATGTCCTTTTTCAGTTTTTTGACGGTAGATTATTTACGTTTGCTTTTACGTATAGTAGGATAGTACTTGTGCATAGAGAAGGAAATTCAAATCCGCTATTAATTATACTTGCGAAATTACCATTGCATACATATTCCAGTTAATTGATCAATCTTTTATGCTAGTATTGCTAGAACAAGTGTTTGTTTATGATGTCGTGAGGTATTATCACAACTAGCGCTAGTCTATCTACCACATTTATGTAACTATCTACCAACCACATATCTCTGTTTTTTCAACACGCTTATGTGACTGGCTTCTCTATGTCGACATATCTATCTTATTCCATTTACATATTTTTATGTGATAATTGGGCATTTCAGACGGATTGTGTAACGGGTCTAAAAAAGTTGCAGGGTAAAATAGTGGTAGGCTTAAGCCGGGACAACCTACATACGCCGTTTCTTTTGTTTTCTGTAACTCAATAAATAATAAATGTTTTAAATTTGCTTAGAAATAACCTGCTACATTACAGTGACTTGTAACTCGTTCTATCCGTCTCCATTTAGTTTATTTATATAATTATACCTTGTCCGATTAGGTGCAAAGTATGACCCCTATCAACGTGTTTACCCATTTGGACTGGGTGCTTAATTAATAATATTGTGATGCTACATTATGGTGCACAAACTCGAGAGAAACTAAAGCTACGCTTGATGGACACTCACAAGCAATAACTGATATCAGTTTTAGTCCATCCATGCTTAAGCTTGCTACATCTTCTCAAGACACCATCAGAATTTGGGACCTTGAAAATGTATGTAAATTGCTTCTTTCCATTCCTTTCTCTAAAGCTGGCAAAGTGGCCGGCTGATGAATTTAGGTGACGAGTTAAAACTAGTTCGGGTCGAAACAGGTTGACCCCACCCATATATTTATTGCAAAAAAGTCTCAAATGTGTTTAACAAAAAATGTATAACATTTGAGTAAGGAGTGGCCATTTCTAAGTTTAACACTTTTCAGCTCATTATTATGTGTGTGTTAACCCGCACTTTACAACTATCTTATTGATTAACTTTGAATGCTGTGCAGCCAGGTAGCTCATTTAGGCCATTCACAGGGCACACTGCATCTGTTATGTCTCGATTTCCACCCTTAAAAAGAGGACTGCATTAGTTCTTGTGACGAGAATGAGATTCGTTTCTGGACCATCATGACTATTCATGAGTGCTGGTTGTACTAAAAGGTTTGAAACATGCTGATTAATTATTATTTTTAGTGTGGGTTATCATTGTTATTTCTGTATATTTTATATTACATTGTTTGTCAGGGTGGTGCTAGCCTGGTTAGATTTCAATCAGGTTCCGGGAAGCATCTTGCAGGTGCTGTTGGGAAGTCTGTAGTATGAACTGTAATATGTTGGATCAATTCCTCCTGAAACCGCTTTATTAAAGGATAAATTATCTTTTTATTGCGGGCCAGCATTGAATTCGCTATGAAGATGTCATTCTTTTTATGATAATGTCAAAGCATTCGTCTTTTGGAGTAAAAAACGTTTTATGGCATTTTTTTGGTTCATAATTATATTGTAATATTTTTTGTGATTCTAATTTAATTTTGGTTCATAATTATATTGTAATATTTTTTATGGCATTTTTTTGGTTCATAATTATATTCTAATTTTTTGAAACAAAAGTGCAGTCTATATGCTGGGATGCTTCTGGTTAACAATTGGTATCAGTAAGCGAGGACTTTATAAAAGTGTGGAGAATTAAATGGTGTTAATCTATGGTCTCATTAGTGCTTTAATGAATATTTTCGGCTAAAACTATGTTTGATACTCTTGTTTTGTTTTCAGTGGGCAGATGTGATGATTAGCCTTGTACGAAATAGTAGTTGGTTTCTTGTTTGTAATGTTAGTGTTGATTGTAAAGTGGTATGGAGTATGTCAATTCCCAAAAAAATATGTTGGAGCGTACATGTGATGTTGGTAAACTAAAGAGAAATTGCAAGACTCATATAAATTTGAATTATATGACTCAAATATGTTTAATATTATATATGCATTTATATGTAAAATTCATAAAAATGTGGCCCCTTTTAAGTGGAGGCCCTGTGCGACGGCACTAGACACAAAAAACCCGGGCCTAATGTTCCTTGGCAGCTTCTTGTAATCCGTGTTCTTAGTTTCCAAGTTCCAACTAGTGATCATTGTTTGTTGTATGTCTCATACTTTGGGTGGTTGAGCCCTTCCACATGTTCGTCATCCATCAAAGACTACACAATATGCTATTGGCGAACAAAACTTTCGCCAAACCAGACAACACAATAAATTTCTAATAGCGAATGTGGGCAAACCGAGGCCGTTTTGGGATGGTAATAGAAGTCATGGATGCATTCATTTCATGTTCAAATGGTCATATGTTGTGGCCTATATATTAAATACTCTATCAAATGGATTGATCATAAGGTATGCTCGAGACAACGGATTATAAAGTTGCATCAAATGATGTTTGACAAGAGTTACTTTTAAAGGCTGAAAGTACGTTTATAAGATTTTCAGGGGCGGAGGGTGTGGTTTAAGGGTCTTGTGTGTTGTTTCACATCTTTCTTGTACATACTGCAAGATTCGTCCATATAAAGATGCATATGTATCATGAAACTTATACGACACAACTCTTCACCTACTTTAAGTATCAAATATTTTATACGAGCACCACAGCACTACCTACTATAAATATCACCATACTAAAATTGACTCGATTTCTTTTTCTTTTCTAGGTGAGTGTTTTTGTCGCATAGGCGTTACGCCTTATCTAGACGCAAAAAAACTCTAGCTTAATGTTCCTTGGCAGCTTCTTGTAATCAACAGTCATGAATTCCAACTAGTGATCATTTTTTGCTGTATTTCTCATACTTGGGGCTGTTCCACATGCTTGTCATCTATCAAAGACTAAATAATATGCTATTGAGGAACAATTTTTTTGTCTAACTAGGCAACACAGTAAATTTTTAATCGCAAAACAGAATGTTGGCAAACCGAGCCCGTTTTGGAATGGTAATGAAACCTACAGCAGCTTGGGAATTGACATACTCATTCCATACCACTTTACAATCAACACTAACATTACAAACAAGAAACCAACTATTATTTCATACAAGGCTAATCATCACATCTGCCCACTTCTGCCCACTGAAAAGAGAAAAAAAAACGAGTATCAAACATAGTTTTAGCCGAAATTTTACATTAAAGTAATAATGAGACCATAGATCAACACCATAGGGAATAGTAGGCAAGTTCGAGTTTCTAAGTGAAGGCCAGCCGATCTTCACTTCAGCGATGGGTGAGGCTCGAGGTAGCTCTAACAACTTGGAAGCAAACATCAACTTCCCTTTTTCAATTAGATGGCGGCTATCACCTTGCAATACTTACAAGCAAATAACAATATTACTCTTCAACAGGTCGCTGCTAACAATAATAGTAAGATTTTTTTCTTTATTTTTCTGCGCTGATTTAATATGTTATAAATGGTGTTTGGTATGCTCAAAAGGGTTTTTTATTTTTATATGGTGGGATAATATGTAATTGATTGTCTTTTTTTTTTTTTTTTTTGTAACAGTGGAAGTGAATGCCGTGTTGGATAGAATGAGGGAGCTTCAATTCTTTGTCTGGAATGACCGGCGTGCTCATGGTGTAAAGAGATATCAAATACACTATAAAATTGAGCTTCCAACGTATTTGGGTAATGTCTTACGTGTGTTCGATGACGGAGACACGTTCGATCAGATAATGGACCTGATTTCTAATGATGTCGGCTTGCCACGTGATCAGTGGTCGGTATCATTCAACAAAAATCTTCACATATCAGCAAAATACATTTCTTCTAGCCACACTTACGGGTTGGTAGCCTACCACGTGGCTTTATACTAGGTGGCCTACCACCAACCTGTGTTCCAGCCGCTTTTGTTGGTGGTAGGCCACCTAGTGTAAAGCCACGTGGTAGGCCACCAACCCGTAAGCGTGGCTAGAAGAAATGTATTTTGCTGATATGTGAAGATTTTTGTTGAATGATACCACCCACTGATCATGTGGCAAGCCGACATCATTAGAAATCAGGTCCATTAGTCTGATCGAACGTGTCTCCGTCATCAAACACACGTAAGACATTACCCAAATACAGTGGAAGCTCAATTTTATAGTGTATTTGATATCTCTCTACACCATGAGCACGCCGGTCATTCCAGACAAAGAATTGAAGCTCCCTCATTCTATCTAACACGGCATTCACTTCCACTGTTAAAACAAAGAATTGAAGCTCCCTCATTCTATCTAACACGGCATTCACTTCCACTGTTAAAAAAAAAAGACAATCAATTACATATTATCCCACCATATAAAAATAAAAAACCCTTTTGAGCATATTAAATCAGCGCACCATTTATAACATATTAAATCAGCGCAGAAAAATTAAAAAATAAAGAAAAAATCTTGCTATTATTGTTAGCAGCGACCTGTTGAAGAGTAAGATCGTTATTGTTATTTGCTTGTAAGTAATTGCAAGGTGATAGCCGCCATCTAATTGAAGAAAAAAAATAAAAATATAATACATAATTATATATATATATCTATTTGTTAGAAGTTTGGACGCTTCAAAATATGGTACGTACGGAACAGTGCTTTTAACAGTAACCCCGGTTCCAAAGAGTTGTACGCCACCTCTTCCACATTCTTCCATCTCATTTTCCTAACCCCTATCTAAATCCAGCGCCCCATATTATTTTTCCCATTAACAAACACACTCATTTCTTTCTCAAACCAAATCAAAACCAATTTCTAATACCAAATTAATCAAACGCTACAAAATAACCTCATTATCTTCAATCCAAATCACAGGCTCGGCTTAACCTTCCTCCCCCACATACCATTTGACCTCAGACCATCATAGTCTTCCTTGGTCTAAATCGAAAAAGAAAGAAGAAGAGGAAGAACAGCAGATCTACAACAAAAATCAAAAACGCCAACTACATCATAACACATTCCCATCTCCACAGATACAACCCAACCATCACCATCACTCAATAAACACTCATCTTATCCTACTTATACTCGAACCAAACTGAAACATATAAGAAACCATGGATCTCAGCTTATCTCTTTTTAATCATCAAAGATTCGCTCAAAAGAACTAAACCACAAGAGATCTTTTAGAAGACACATTATCTTATCAGTGAAATTAGGGTAAGGTTTTAACTGGTTTTGTGGATCTGCGTTTTTTCTTAGGAGATATAAGGGGGGCGGATTTTTTTAGTTAATTAGGGTTGTAAATGAGAAATGTTAGGGCATGGTGTCTTTATATACCCAAAATAATCAGGATATGTTAATGTTGGAGTTGGGCTTATACGAATTTTGAAATCAGTTGGGCTGGTGTTGTGTTGTATTATTGATGGGCTATATGAAAATGTAGACAGTGGTTGGGCTGCTCATTGGACTTTAATTGGAGATAAGGGCTACAAAATTCTTTGGACCATTAATAGGCTCTTATCCAAAATTTGTTAATATGGGTGTTGCCGCTTTAATGTATGAAATAAAATTGGCTAACTATTTTTGAACTATAAAGATTGGAAATGGATTTGGAATAAAATAAAACTTAAGGGATTTGACTACTTCACGAGACAAGTTTGTACTACCTGACAGTTAGAGGTTATCTTTCGAGGTCGCTTTGCATCACGAGATCATTTGAGCTTAAACTTTACGAAAATAGTACTTGCAGGATTCGGTCTTTTGCATATTTAGTCCTTAATAACAAAAAATATTTTTGAACAATTGTTTCATTTCGAGTTTAGATTAAACACAACATTGCCGCAGCAACGCGCGGGTGCCCCCACTCGTTTTTATAATAAATAATAGCTAATAAATGAAGAATGATAGCTAATAAATGAAGAAAGATCCAAAGATAGAATGAGTAATAAATGAATTAAATGAAATGATAAAATGAGTAATAAATTCGTTACCTTTTTGTCGGTTGTAGCTAGATAGGGTTTTGTTATGCAGGAAGGCTTGGATGAAGATGAACTATAATGTTTCTGTCACTTTGTGTACATGGAGGCGTAGAGTTAAGTTTTAGACATTAGGTCATTAAGGGACCGATTTGTGGCCCAAAAAATAACTGCCATACCGTTTTAGGCCCAAAACATGAAAAGAACAAGGACCACAATATAAATTCCAAATAGTTGACTTTAATGTCTTACTTTTACATCATGAGTTATTTTTTTCTTCCTATTAATATTATTGGTTTATTGAACAAAGTCAACAAACTGTCATATCTTCCATGACTAGGTTAGAGTAGTTTATTATTGCATTATATTGGATTTGTTAGTCATCTTATTTAGGCCACTTATGTACAATTTTTCTAAACGTACACTTATTTAGGTCGCTGCTAACAATAATCGTAAAGTGTTTATCTGATTGATTTTTGCCTTTTCCTAAAGCATATAAAAAAAAAATGATATAATAGTAGTATTAGAACATGCCTTTAAAGTAAGTGCTCAAAACATAAACACTATATTAAACTGATTTTTCAAGAACATAAACACTTTAAAGTAAGTGCTCAAAACACTCGCTAAAAAGAAAATAAAAACTTGTTTTAAGCTCCTAATATAGCTTAAGCTTCTTTTATAATTTTGCTCTAAATGGAAGTCAATAAGGCCTTCTATTCTAACACCTTCTTTTATAGCATTTTGTGATCTAGTAACATATATAAATAATTAAGGGGTGTCTGGATTAGCTTATTTGGAAGGGCTTGAGCAATTTCAAATGGTTCCAAAAAGTTTCAACAAAAATAGGCTGATAAGCCATCAAATAGAAGTCCAGGATCAATTGATCAAATGTAAGTTGTTTTTCTGAGTTTACAATTTACATATATAGTGATAATTATTAATAAAGTATATTTTCTCACAAACCAAACATTAAATTCTAATCAATTTTCTAAGAACTATCTTACAAGCTAATAAGAACAACTATGTTCTTTACAATCTAAAGTTACACATACTCATGAATTTAAAGCAAAGATAAATAAAGGTTATAGCTACCTCAAATGAAGCTAAATGTGAAGGAGAATTAGTACGTGTAATTTGTAAACGGTAGCATAAAGGATGAACGGTTCCACTAGTAATATAAATTAATACTACGAGTGATAACTAGTGATTTCTCTAAGCCCTATTTATGCCTAGTTAAGACTTGCCACACTCATTTATTTGATGGCCAACACGTACACCATGTAGCTATAATTATGTGGCAACTTGAGATTAATTTGTAACGAGCGGGGTAGCCCACGCGTTGCGACGGGAGTGTTATGTTGATAGTGTCGGTTTATGTTTACATTAGGAGGAATGTTTTATTACAACCAATTTATACCAAATTAATCAATACAGAATTACAGAGGATTCTCATACCATAGCTTTGTCTATCTATCTAAACAGCAGCCGACATTTTGGTGATTGCAGTTCTACAACATAACCTTGCTGAAGTTTCCTAAAATTGATAATTCATACATGTTAAAATTGGACATAGAAGAATCCTTCATTCAACTTTGTCACTGTTTTGCAACACAATCAGAGGCACAATTTGAAAAGTAACTACAAAGTTGTTAAACAGTGATCATATTGCCACAACTTATTATTAATATGTATTATATCTTATAACGAACCTCTTTTTTCATGTCAATTCCCAAGAAACCTTTAGAGACAAAGTTCCTAACCACATCCCCTCAGCAGCCGTTTCATCCTTTTCCTACAAAAGAAACGAAGATCATTTTTAAATGAAACAACCATTTTAAAAATAACTTCTCTGCATAGAACATGGGCAACCAAAAAACATAAACTAAAAAGATATAAATTTTGTAATCATCTTTAACACACTTATTCACTCACAAAAACTTGGACACAATATAATTCGGGATCAACGCAACTATGAATCAGAACGCCTTTTCTAAATAGTACAATACTACAATAATTTTGTTTCCGTTATCTTTGAAGGCTATTCCTTGAACATTGTAGTTGTGTTTGTGTACCTTTTTGTTTCTTTATGTTGGCTGCTTCATCTGGAAAGGGTGGTCTTTTGACTGCCTCGCTTTTCTTTTGTTCGTTTATTTTTGGTTTTTCTTTTTTCCTGTTGCTCTTCTTGTGGACTTGGTGGTGGTGTGCCTGCGATTTATAGTTGGTAAGTTTGGGTTATAGTAGTTTGGTCAATAGTGTTAACTTGACAGATACAAATCATTATATATACATATATATAACTCAAATAAGCTTCTAAGCCGGCTAAAGCCGCTAAACCAAACATGTTGTAATTATGAATAATTCAAACTGCTATGACAAATTTGGTGTGCGAAAATTAATGAAATTTTTTTTGATAACTGATTAAATGGTAACTGCTAATCAATTTATCTGATTATTGTAATCACAGCTAAAGAAATTTACTTGTAAAAGTAAACATAGTACCCAACACGTTATGCAAATAACTACTCATAAACCTACGTTTATGAAAGAAAAAAATTTGACGTATGTACCTGCATGTAAATGCTGGATAAATAGTGTAGATGATGTTTTGCCTTTAAGCAAGACATATTTGTGCAGTTGCTTTTTGGTTAATGATAGCCTGCCAAACAAAACACTAAATTACATGGATCCATAAGTATAATCTATAAGTCATTTATTTTTATTTTTTAGAAAGAGAACTCTGGTTCCCTCACCTTTTAGCGTTCTGGGGCCTTTATATAAATATAATATTAAAAAAAAAAAAAAAAAAAAAAAAAAAAAAAAAAAAAAGATATGAAATTAACTTACCTGCTTTCAATTTTTACATATTGCCTCTTTGCTAAATCCTGTTGGAAACAAACCATCTTCAAACTTAAAAAAGGGTAGTAAAACTCCAGCCATGTCTAGGATGGATATAAAAGTGCTCTCTAGCATTAATGCTGCAACCTGCAATTTGAGAGACAAATGTGATAGCATGTTATTACTCAATCTATCCCAGATTCCCAGGATGGCCAAATGGTGCAAATAATAGAAAAAAAATACACAATGAAAATATCAGGCTATGAGCAATGCAGAACTAATAGTTTTCACCATGATAAGTCAAAAAATGGCATACGAAACCCAATGTGATATAATCATGAAGAATAAGTGTTGTAAGATAAACGAAGCATAACATTTCTGATGTGGGTGAGTGATGAGTGTGTAAATACTCATCATTTTACACCCGATAAAGACACAAAAATGACCAAAAACACCCAAATATATTGCAGATATCCTTGGTTTTGTGTTTTATGTGTTTCAGGTACAAAAGGATTGAAAACAGGGCAAAAACGGACAAAACCAAGCACAAGATTGGAAAATCATGAAAAGCCGTGGACGGGAAAGGAAATTACGAGTTTGGACCGGGATTATGCTCAAATTGTCAAAGTCAACCCTCAGAAATATCAAAAGAGTCAAGATTGGTCCTTGGAGATATTTTTCAGAATGTGCATAAATGGTCCTTGGACTTTCGGATTTTACACATATGATCCCTAAACTATTTAACCCATTTTATCCTTAAAATAAACCATCCAAACCCTTAAAACTAACCAACCCAATCCTAAACACAAACCCGGCCCAAAAATAATACCCACATAGCCCAACCCCCACACCCGGCCTTTTGATAAACTATCAATTAGGTCAGACCTTTTATCACCTTCTTCCCACTCACCTCTTCCCATTTTCCCGCTCAACCCACAAACCGTACACCATCACCATCACTACCCTAGTACTATCCCAACATATTTGTCTCCTTCCACTCTTCCCCAAACCTTGCTTCAGTCACCATCATTCTCCACCTCAGCAATCCGAGGCAAGAGAAGGGATTTAATGGCCAAGATCATCCCAGTTTAATCCAATGGTTGGGATGAGCTCAGAGAAGAAGAGAGAAGAGATGAAACCCTAATTTTATATTTTTCTTTTAGTATAAATAGTTTAGTTTGTAAGCCAATTGAGGCAGGTTTTATTTTTAGCTTAACTTTAGGTATGGTTTTCTTTTTAGATTCTTGTAATTTTTAATTTCAGAATGTAATTTAGTTTTTCAGTTAATGCAAATTAGAGTTTCCTTGTTTTTATATCTTGGTCAACAAAAATTTAGTTTACTGTTAACTGCTTATATTACTGCTTATTTGCTTTTCTGCTTTTCTTTATGCTTATCTGCTGTCATTGATGATGTTGGGAGTTAATTTGATAGTTGTAACTTAAAAATAGCAAATTCAGTCCAGTTAGGGGTGTTTGGTTTAAGAGCTTATTACGGGTCAAAATAGTGATTAATGTTCATGTGCCTTTGGGTAGATTTTAGTTTGTCTTGATTTAGTTTATCTAGGCTGTTTATGGAATGTAGTTAAGTTGTTTTGAGGTTATTGTAGGTTTTGAGTTAGTGTTGTTAGATTTAGAAGCTGAAATGAGCTTATTGGCTTATAGCAGCCATAAGCTCATTTGAGTTTTTTTTTTGGTATTGTTGCATCTAATTTAGTCCATAGTTATTAGTCACTAGCCCCTTAATTCCTTGGTTCTAAATATAGCAAAGTACAGCCCATAGTTAGTTTGTGCAGATCTGCACAATTTCGTTGGTCTCAGCTTTTTGCTTGTTAATTTTCTGTTCATTCCTTTGGGATCATTTCATGCAATTTGGTTTTTCAGATAGATAGTAATACTAGCTTCTCATAACTGAGCTTATTTTCATTGTTAGAGCTTTGTCAGTAGCTTTTAGTCAGCCTGCAATAAGCCCCTTGGCCTGCCCTGAACATGCACTCAGTATTTTTGTTTTTCTCCCACCTGATCTAGGCCAATTTTAAGGTAGCAATTGATCTAAACTTTTGGGCATTTTCAGTTCTTAAATAGCTTATAGTATAAGCTTTAAGCTCATGCTTCTGGAATCACCCAATTAGCTTTTGATCAGCTTCAAAAGCTGTCCAAAAATTGGCTGTTGAGCCACTTTGTTTCTGTCTCAGCATATACTGATCAGCAGTACAAGTGCTTTTTCCTTGTGATTATTTCTGCATTTTTCTGTTGTTTTAAGCTTCATTTAGTACATTAATCAGTTTCTGATGTTTTGGTAATTTTTGGTCAAGTTTAGCTTATTATTAGCTTATTTGAAAAGTGCTTATTTAGCCCATTCTGCTTATTATGGGTTAGACAAATCTAATTTTATTTTTCCTAGCTTTTTAATATCATTTTAGAATTACTTGAATTTTTTCAGATTTTTCTGTTTTCATTTTCTATTTTTAAATAATTTAAATAGTTTAAATTAGTTTTTAATTCATAATAATTAATTAAAAAGTCAAAAAAATATTTTTCTTTTTTGTGAAATTTTCTTTTGTCATGTAGTATGTAGGAAAAATAGAATTGTACTCGTAGAATTTATATTTCTTAGTTTTGACGTTTTTAGTTTTGTTCTCAGTCCCCTTTTTTTCGTTAATTCGCGTTTCTTTTATTTTAATTACGTTTTTAATCACGTTTATTTTTTCTAAATTGTTTTTATTGCCTTTTAGATCGTTTTTAATTTATGTTCATCAATCGTAGCTTAGAAACCCAAAAACCCACTTTATTTCACCATTCAAACACATGCACGATTCGGGATCACAAATTCCATTCAGCCTTCGTTGGGGATAACGACCCGGGAATACAAATTCCATTGTGTTCCTTTGGGAAAAATATGACTTGATCACAGCCGATCAGTGAGTTATATTATGTCATTACTTAACATGGTCTGTTTGCCCTGAAATTTGGATGCTCAACCCATTGCTATTTGGTCGGAGTTGGAGACATTGGGTGTAACATGCAATGTATAGCTTAGGGGCATTGAAAGCGACATCTACATCCTTTCTACAATAGTGCATTCCGAATTCTTAGAAAGTGTCTACCTCTTCCTTACCCATATATTTATAGTTTTTTACTTCTTTAGAAATAGCCTGATTAGTAGTGCAATTTCTACTTCTTATTTACCTAAATTCCTTTATAATTTAACCTAAACCACTTTCCGGCATCTCCATTTGTAAATCGGTTGCCATTTGTCCTCACATCGAGCAAACGAAACCCATAATCAAATCTTACTGGTTTTCAACTATTTTTTAATTCGCTTTCTCTCCCTTTCCTATTTCCTTGGTGACCTAGGTACATTGATGGCAGTCCACTTTAAACACTCCTCATGTCTGTTACAACCTGATCCGAGCAGTACACCTTATTTCTGCAGCACTACAGCACGTTGTCATGTATTTAGGTACCAATATGTGATTGCCTAAACAGCAATTGACATATCTATTTATTAACCCACCAATCCCCAAAAAATCTAATATCAGATACATTGCACTATATGGCGAACTGCATTAAATTAGAAAAGCTAATAAACTCAATTATTGTTAAAGCTTATTAGCTTGAGCTAATAAGCCATAAACTGAAAAGGCTAAAACAACAACCTTGTTAGCCTTTGTAGTTTCAAAAAAACCCATAAGGTAAAAAATAAACTATTCCAAACACCTCATAAGTGTATACCACAAAAAAACAATCTCTAAGCAAAAATCGCTATGGATGAGCGAGTTAGATAATGGGTCAAAATGGGCTACTGTCAAATGTGTGCTTGCTTTTACTGTTGCCATCTCGGGTTGGTCTTCCAACGTAAGTTTTTTGTCCATTTTTAAGTAATGTGTGAACTCGTTACAAAGTTATATGCATCAGAAACATTTTAGCC